>OZ018329.1:13040398-13547751 GCA_963969495.1 Ceratothoa steindachneri | reverse complement strand
ATAGTGAATGGAGTAGAAAGGGATGCAATTGTTGTTTTACATATGAGAATGAATGACATAGGGAAAACTAGGTGGGACGAGGCACGAACTAGTGTCTCTATATAGGAAGGATGTTAGGGAAGTTTTGAAAGAGTAGTAGGAAGTGTGTAGTGTCAATAATTTTACATAGTCTTAGAATGGGCAGTGGATGGATGTTCGCCCATTTGGGATAAATGAAATAACGAAAGTATTGTGTAATAGTATGAGCCTAATCTTAGATTATTTACTTGAATACTTATCTCATTTACTTAATCAATATTCTCACTGATTAGTGATGCTCTCTTAAAATACATAATTTCCTCTGCGTGTTCCTGCATTGTATTAATTTGATGTGTAGCGTACGAGAAGTGCAAGCGAGCGACTTAAAAGCTTCGCTGGAATGAATCTCATTTTGAGACTCAAGATGGTCGAGTGGATTCGCCGCTCGCTAACAGTGCTCCAACAACGCGGAAAGCTGTTCGCAACTCGTCTACGCTACTTTCATTCTTTCTAATTCTCTGTCTCTTTTCCTACTCCCTTCTATCGACACATGTATTTTCTCTTCCTTATTGTATTTACAACATGCCGATCTAAATAATTTGAAATTTGTTATATTTCCCTTTGTTCTAATATATTTATTTTTGTGACTTGTCTCCATTTATTACCTTCCTTGCCTCTTTCCATTCATCAATACTCTCCTTCATCTTATAGTATTTATAGAGAATCTTGAGGTATCATGCCCTATTACCTTATACATTTTCCCCTTCAAGAAAAGTAGCATCTGGAAGTTTTCATCAGACAGGGATGAACTCATGGCTCTCCAGGTTCCTCCCAAAGATTAGTCCGGGAATTACTTAAAGAAAACTAACTATGGCTCGGATTGCCCCACCTTTTGAAAGTTATGAAGTTCGTATGGTCATGAGGTCATAAGTCAGAATAATTGAGAGCACACAACTTAGGTCTATTAACCTTGTTTAAGTTGAAATGTAAAATTTGGTATATACAGTAAAGTAACTCAAGTATAAATGTATCGCATACATAAGAACATAAGAAAAGAAGGAGACTGCAAAAGACCATTCATGGCCTACACTTGGCAGCTCCTGTTCCATTCAACACACAAAAGATTTCTTACCAGAGAAAAGTCATCAACATTGTTACCCTTTACAGGAGTTCGTCAGATCTAATTTACAATATACATAAAATGCATCCAGAGGATTATGTCCATTCATGCAACCGCAAAATATAATCTACCCACTCCTTAGAAAAATATATACATATGTACATAAAAAAGTCAGTCCCATCTAGCAGCTTCATCCATATATTTATCTAATAAGAACATAAGAACATAAGAAAAGAAGGAGACTGCAAAAGACCATTCATGGCCTACACTTGGCAGCTCCTGTTCCATTCAACACACAAAAGATTTCTTACCAGAGAAAAGTCATCAACATTGTTACCCTTTACAGGAGTTCGTCAGATCTAATCAACAATATACATAAAATGCATCCAGAGAATTATGTCCATTCATGCAACCGCAAAATATAATCTCCCCACTCCTTAGAAAAATATATACATATGTACATAAAAAAAAGTCAGTCCCATCTAGCAGCTTCATCCATATATTTATCTAATCTATTCTTAAAACTAGCCAGAGAGGAGGCTTCTATCACATGTCTAGTGAGCCTATTCCATTCATCTACCACACGATTTGTAAACCAATTCCTCCCAATCTCCTTCCTAAACCTATACTTATCAAGCTTAAACCCATTGCGACGTGTCCTGTCATGTTCACTAAGTATAAGAACTTACCCAGATCCCCTTTATTATATCCTTTTACCCAATTGAAGACTTCAATCAATTCCTCTCTGACTTTTCTCCTTTCCAATGTATGTAGATTTAGTTTTCTGAGCCTTTCACCATAAGGTAAGTTCCTTAGCCCACCAATCATCTTTGTCATCCTTCTCTGCACAGACTCAAGCAAATCAATATCCTTCCTATAATATGGTGACCAAAATTGTACGGCATAGTCTAGATGAGGCCTAACTAGCGCCAGATACAGTTTTAGAATGACTTCAGCACTCTATTGCTTACACTCCTCCTAATGAATCCCAATATCCTATTAGCTTTATTCTTAGCATTTAGGCATTGCTTTTTAGGACGAAGGTTTAAACTTACCAAAATACCCAAGTCCCTCTCACAATCAGTCCTCCCTAAAATTCTGCCATTTAATTTATAACTATTCAATGGCTTATTTCTACCTATACTAAGTACACTACATTTGTCTATGTTAAACTTCATTTGCCATTTCTCGGCCCAATTGGACAGAATGGTCAATTCCTCCTGCATTACAACAGCATCAGAATCAGCCCTAATGGCCCTACCTAGCTTAGTATCATCAGCAAATTTACTCGGGTCACTACTTATACCTATGTCAAGATCATTAATATAAATTAAGAATAGCAAGGGACCCAAAACAGATCCTTGTGGAACTCCACTGCTAACACACCCCCTCTCAGATTTGACTCCATCTATACTAACTCTTTGCTGTCTGTCACCAAGCCATGACTGAATCCACCTAAATATACTGCCATCGATCCCGTGTGCTTTAACTTTGCTCAGAAGTCGTAAGTGTGGCACTCGATCAAAAACCTTACGACACCTTCCATGAAGGTAGCAAAGTCCTCACTCAACTGTTACCTTACAATAAGGAAATGATACATCCTTATAAACAAGGCATTTTAAAAAAAATCTTAAAAAATTCAATTAAAAGAAATTCGAAATAATGACATAAAAGATCTATTGTTTTGCATGTATTGGACTATTGGTATTACTTTTCATATCAATAATAAATTCAGTGAAATCTGACGTGCCGTCTATGAATAGGAGTAATATGAAAATGTCATTCTTAGTATTAGGGATAATTATTCGCACAAAATGTGAGACTTTGGGTGGGGGGTAAAGTTAAACGTTACCAGTTATTAGCGGAATGGGGAAACCCAGTTTATGGAAAAGGAAGGACGTCACCAGTTTGAAGGTTAAAATGACGCGGTTATTTTGTAGAGGTCCCTTAAGTCCCACGAGTGAGGTCATAGGTGGCGTTCTAAAGATACTCAAATAATATTGCGGCTTGACTAGGCTTACCGAAGCCTTGTAATCGAGAAAGGACTGAGAGTAATCCCTAAAAAAATAAATGTTTAATTCCAACAAACAAAACTACCAAAGCAAAAGGGAGGCTTGCGTTTACACGATTACGGTCAGGAATGCGAGTGTTACGAAAACAAGACTTAGGCGGGTAATACGGGGCCTTCGCTACGGTAAACGAAACGAACCGTAATTAATTCTTTACTATCGATGTTTACCTATGTGTAAATGACTCTCTTTCTCCATTTTCTTCTATCAATAGTACACGATGCGTGGCCTATGGGATCACAATGTTTTAGTGTCCCCAATGGGCGGGATATTCCTTTATATATGGTCTCCGAAGGTCATCGATTAATGGCACCTACAACTTTACACTTTCTCAATATAATTTTATCATTCCTAAGACGCAGACAGCTGTCTCGGCTTTATTCCATTTTCAGACGAGAAATGTTCGTTTTCATTACAGTCGCCAGATTTTACTGCTATCTGAATTCTCGGTTTCCCGCTTACTTCTTTGACCGGTTTACAAATAAATATATATGTATTACCGCGAGAACATTTGTTACAAATCTTCCTATTCCTGCGAGGCACTTTGCTGGTGCAATTTTAGTGCCAGGGCTATGCTTTCCACAGAACTTCCCCGCCAGTAATGGAATTACAAATAGAATTGCACATCCTAACTAGACAAGCAGGAACATTTTTAACATACGCACAGGACATTGAAATCTACATCAGATACATGGATACAACTGTACTCAGAGAGGGCCCGTACAACCTCCTCCCCTCAAAGAAAATACATTAAATATCGCTAAGTTGTGGCTATAATTATTACATTGTTCAAAGTTACAAGGCAAAAATGGTTCAGCGAGGCATGTATGTATATTTATGCTTCTTTTAACATACAAATTCAAAGACACATAAAAGAAATAACATGTATCAGCGAGGCTCTTATATGTATTTCTATTTTTTTCTCTTATGACATACAAAAGTGGCGATCTATTTATGATTACGCAATGTTCAATAATAATAATAATACAAATTATCCCTGGTAAACGAGATTCTTATACCGGAGTGCGTGACCATTGCTTGCACCTCGTTTTCTTTCCTGGTTCTCGCTGTGGTGTCTTACCTGTTGCCAGACGTTGCATCTCCACCTTATGCAAGTTCTCCACGCGGCTGGTCCTCATGTTCCCATCCTGTGTCCTTGCGAGACGCTGATTACCCGGCACGTCATCATCACCGGTTTTAGTCGGTTCATTGAAATAATGTCCCTTCTTTCATCAGGATATTCCGGCTTGAATACCTTACTACCACGCTCGATCACCGAAAAAGGGCCAGCTAGTTTGCGAACGCGGTTTATCTGGACCCAAACATGCGTTGCATTCTACAGGTCTCGGGGCACGAACGGCTTAGGCACCGAGTACAGATATCCTAAAGATAATCTCGCGATGTCGATCTGTGCCATTGTCGATGTCAGTTCTTTAATAAACTTAGCCACCTGATTTCGATGAGGACGACGAGACTAAAGGGTTTGGGCACAAGAGTGTGGTGCCCGTTACTGCCGTGGAAGGGAAAAATTCCGACTATTTGGGCAAGGCACGAATGCTTAGGAGGATTATTAGCAGTGCCAACAGCCAGCCTTGTCTTCCTGTCATTATTGAGTCCTTCAGGGTCCTGTTGGCCCTTTCCACCATCCCGTTCGTAGACTGTCTGTATGATGTAGTGTGCAGCTAATGAAAACGAACGAGAGTTGACAACTCATTGAATAGCTTGGATTTGAACTGGGCGCCTCTGTCGGTTACAACGTAGAGCGGCGGTTGATTTTGTTCGCGATTTTTGTTGCTATTTTTCTAGGTACTTTTTTGCCTCGGTCACTTAACACAACATAATTTAAGGGATGACAAAAACCACAAGGGACTATCAAAGGTCATCCGCATCAGTCTAAACCCAACCACAAAATGCACTTCATTGTTTTGAGTCTGTAATTACCATAACGATAGCGTCACCTACTTTAGGCTATTTCCGCCCCCAAATAACATATTTTAGGTACTTACAAAATGGACGGTTTCTCCCCCATACTCCTATTTAATTGTGGGGGGTTGCACATTTACCCCCTGCAACTTAAAAAATCTTGTAATATTCCTAATTGAAAGCTTAACATCAGATTTTAATGCAAAGGCGATTTAAATGTCGTTAGGCCTCTAGTTGTTCTATCAGTTTTGCAGGTAGGGCACTCTACCTTGTTTTTTAGTAACTGATGGCTAGCTAAAAATTTAGGGAATTGTTCATTTTATGGCCAGAGGATTTGGCGCGCGATATTTTGGGCCCTTATGCTATTTTTTTTTGTGTGTGTGTTTGTCACTTTCCCACTGGGCGATCACCGATCTGTATTAAACACCGCCAGATAGAAAAACTAGAGGTCTAGCCTTTGAAATTTTCTTGTGCATTCAAATCTGCTATGTTTCTAGCTATTTTATTTCTCCTCTCCACAGAAACTAAATGCTATATCCCCATACAAAGGGTGGCTCAACAACCTGAACCTGTTATGTTTCAATTTATAATATTACGAGTTTTTTTTAAAAAAAAGTTGTGTGTGCCCCTCCCCCCCATTTCGAAAGTACCATATAATTTAAATTTTTTTGGCGGAGTATAAAGTATTCGGCACTAATGTCATCTTTTAGCGTATCTTTTTAAAATTGCCAGCTGCCCCCCCCCCCCCGTCACACCCCCGCAACTTAAAACCAAAATTTGTAATATTACTATGTCGAAACCAAACATCAGATTTAAATGCAAAAAGTGATTTCTAGATTGGCCAGTGGGATAACATAACATAACATAATTACACGGATGACAAAAGCCACAAGGGCCTATCAAAGGTCATCCGCCTCCGTCAAAACCCACCCACAAAAAGCACCATCACCAGGGGAAGACAAAATCAAAGTCCCCCACAATATAATATAACGGATGACAAAAGCCACAAGGGCTCATCATAGGTCATCCGAGTCAAGCGGCCTCTTTTTCAAGGCACCCAAACTCCCAGGAAAACTACATCCAGAGGATTGCATCCAGAAACAAGGGTATCACCAATCAAGGCTTGTCAAGAACTAAATCATGCAGCTATAGATATATACAAACAATATTAATATATACAAAACTTAGGAACCATCACAACCTTCCCTTCCCATAAACTCATCCAACCTACTCTTAAATACATTTAGATTTGGACTACCTACTACCCTCTGCGGCAATTTGTTCCAGAAGTCTACCACTCTATTGGTGAAAAAATATTTTCTTAAATCCAACCTACACCCTTGCTTTTTAATTTTCAAGTGGTGACCTCTAGTCCGATTTCCATCATCTAACTCAAAAAACTTGCTAACATCCAATTTATCTATCCCGGAAAAAATTTTAAACAGCTCAATCATATCCCCTCTCACACACCTCCTTTCGAACGAGAACATATTTAATACCCTCAGTCTATCTTCATATTCAAGGTGCCTCAGGGAAGGAATAATCTTTGTTGCCCTCCGTTGCACTGACTCAAGAAGGTTAATATCGTGTCTAAAATGTGGGGACCATGCCTGTATACAGTACTCTAGATGTGGCCTAACATAAGAGTTATAGAGTTTAAGAATAACCTCCTTACTTTTGTAACTGACATTTCTCTTAATAAAACCCAGCACTCTATTTGCCCTATTTCTTGCTTCAATACACTGCTTAGAAAACCTTAATGACTTATCTATTACTACTCCTAGATCTTTCTCATCCTCTACTGAGCTCAGCCAATGCCCATCCATTTCATAGTTAAATTCTCTATTATCTTTTCCCATGTTAATAACTTTGCACTTATCAAGGTTGAAAGTCATTTGCCACTTATGTGCCCAGGATAACAATTTATTTAAGTCCCCCTGCACTTTAAAATTATCATCAATATCTTTAACTACAGCTGCTAATTTGGTATCATCCGCAAAAATTGACACTTTATTATTAACTGCCTCCCCAAGATCGTTTATATAGATGACAAATAATAATGGACCGAGAACTGATCCCTGAGGAACCCCACTGATAACATCCATCCACTCTGACTTTACACCATTTAGCACTACCCTTTGCTTCCTGTCTTTCAGCCACTCAGCTATCCAATTTGAAACACCCCCACATATCCCAATCATTTTTAATTTATGAACTAGTCTCCTGTGTGGTACCTTATCAAATGCTTTACTAAAATCTAAGTAAATTATATCTACATTCTCTCCCTTATCTACTTGATCTGTTACAAACTCCAGAAAGTCTAGTAAGTTAGTCAAACATGATCTACCTGATCTAAACCCATGCTGAGCATCGCTGATCAACCCCTCCCTCTCTAGATGTTGGCAAATCCCTTTTTTAACTATTTTCTCAAGAATTTTACAGACTACAGGAGTTAGGCTAACCGGTCTAAAGTTATTTGGATCCTCTTTACTACCCTTCTTGAAAATGGGGACTACATTCGCTCTCTTCCAATCATCGGGTATTTCTCCATATTCCAATGACCTAGTATATAACTTGTCCAGAGCTATTGAGATACTTTCTACCCCTTCTTTAAGTATCCTAGAATGAATATTATCAGGGCCGGAGGCCTTGGTAGTATCTAAATCACCTATTAGTCCTTTTATCATCCTCCGATCCACACAAATGTTAGTAAACACCTCTTTTCCTGACCTATGAGTACTATACATAGGACTATTTAGTTTCTCTTTTGTAAATACTGATGCAAAATGACCATTTAGTACCTCAACTATTTCCTCATCAGTTTCTCTCACAAACCCTTTATATTTGATAGGTCCTATTTTAACTCTGCCACACTTGTTATTAATTTTATAGTAACTAAAGAACTTTCTAGGATCTTTGTTGCTATCCTGAGCTAATTTAATTTCTGACACCCTTTTGTTCTTCTTTATAATCTTATTTAACTCATTCCTAGCCATTCTATAATCACTTAAATTTTGAATATTATTTTCTACCTGTAATTTTTTATATGCCCTTTTCTTCTCTGAAATTTTTCTAGCTATCTCCTGATTCCACCATAATGGTTTCCTACTTTTGTTCCTAATGGCCTTCATTGGGATACATTGTTCTTGGACTACATTTATTATATGCTTGAAAGTATCCCACATCCCATAAGCATTTTTACCTCTGAATTCTATATCCCAGTCTACCAAATTTAGCAAGCTTCGAAGTCTTACATAATCTCCCTTATGAAAATTTGGAACTTTTTCAGCATTCTCAGTTATTTTACCCTTCTCAATTCCCAAGTTAAAACGAACTATCTGATGGTCACTATTTCCCAATGCTTCCCCAACAGTCAATTCTTGAACTAAATGATCACTGTTAGAAAGTACTAAATCTAATATATTGTCCCCCCTCGTTGAATCGTTAACAAATTGATTCAAAAAATTATCCTCAAAGCATTCTATGAACCTGCCACTTGTTCTATCCCTACCTATCATATTTTCCCAGTCCACAGAGTTTAAGTTGAAGTCCCCAATAATAACTGCATCTGTTTCACATCCCTTACTTATTTCCCTTATCATTAGTTCATCTATATCATCAGTCTGCCCAGGTGGCCTGTAAAAAGCTCCCAAATGCACCATTCTATTTTTACTGAACCTAATATCTATCCAAAGTGACTCAACTCCATCCTGCTTTATTGAAGTATTTAAACTTGAAACAATGTTGTTTTTTATATAGATAATTATTCCTCCACCAATCCTACCTGTCCTTTGACTAATGTACATATTATAGCCCTGAAAATCAAATTCACTTATAGTGTCCTTAAATTCTATTTCATTAACCCATGATTCAGTAACGCATAATATATCTATATCCTCATTGCTAATATAACTAAATAGCTCATCCTTCTTGTTTCTAAGACTACGAGCATTTGTATAGAAACAATTTAACCCCCCTATCCCTGAAGCACCTCTTGAAACTTGAATGACCTCACCTCTATCGCCTTGGAACCTATTTCTGTTATCTGCCAAGTCCATTCTACTTTCAGTACTATAATGTCCTCTCATAATTCCCTGACCACTATTAGTATCTAGTTTCCCGCCCGCAAAGACCTAATAACACGATCATACTCCTCCCACAACACATCTACCCCCCTCCTACTCAAATGCAGTCCATCCATCGCATACATTTCTTTCATTCCAACAAACCTATCCCACACATCCACAAACATGACACCTTCCATCTCACACATCCTCCTCACATAATCATTCAGCCCAATTGCACGAGACATCCATTCTACCCCAACATCCATTCTTGGAAGCACACCTGTCACAACACCTTTCATTCTACTTTCTTTCACCTTTTCAATCAACCTCTTGTACCTCTCACGTAACTCACATGCACCCACTTTCTTCACATCATTCACTCCTACATGTGTAATCACAACCGCATCCCTTGCACAGCCAGACACCAGTTCCTCATACCTATCAGACAGATCTCTCACTCCAGCACCCGGCAAACACACCCTCAAACCATTCAATCTACTTGCATTCAACTTCCTATCTAAATATCTAACTCGCGAATCACCCATCACAAGCACTTCAGTCAGACTCCTATTCCTAACCCCCACAGACCTAACTCCATCCCCACTCCTATTCTCATTCAAACTACCAGTCACTCGAACTCCACCCCCACCCCCATCAGTCATATCACTTCCAGTTACTTCCTCTCTTAGGGCACTGAATCTATTAGTCAAGCTAATAGGATCTGTGTCCCTCTGACTCACACACCTATTCTCCCCCTGGCTAACCACCTCAACAGAGGCAACCCTATTCTCACAAAGAACAGGAGAAGCCTCCCTAGCTTCATGTTTCCTAACCACTCTCCACTGTCCCCCATCCTCACTAGGCCTATTTCTAACTAATCTAAGGGGGCTAACTTCACTATCACTAGAACTATCACATCCTACCTCCTCCACTGGCCCTCTACCTTCACCTGAAACATCTAACTGGCCTACCTCACCACCTAACCTATTCCCAGCTCTAGGCCTAACACTAAGTTCCCTCCTGAGCTCAGCAACTAACCCCTCCAGCCTACATATCCTGTCTAAATCCTGCCTTCTCATCCCCTCTAAATCTACAATGCATTCACGCAGCCCACATACAACACATGTATACCCCTCACCTAATACACCACAACCAATGCATACATTCCGACACTCATGCTCACTTTCATCCCCAAACTCCATCACTTATTCAAACAAAGAAAGAATTTAAGTAGCAATAAGAAATAAAAAAAGAAGAGCAACTTAGCTTTCCTGATTGTGGTGAGAAAACAAAACAAAAAAACAAACAAACTATAGAAAGATCTGAAAAATAGATCAACAGACTGAGAGCTCTATAAAACACGTGCTACCTGTTCGAAGGTCAGTCGAAGACTGACAAACACAAAAAAATAGCCTATAGCCCAATAAATTGCAGGCAAAATCATCCCATCATAAACTGAGTAATTAGCAAAATTTGCTGGTTTTATCAGTAAATATGTAGATTGGTGGCGCGCCCCAAAAGTGGGTAAATATGTAGATTAGCGGCCCGGCTAGAAAAAAATTTGTGTGTAAATATTATCGTTCACTCGTGTCGGAATATTCATGCACGTTTGAGTCCTTTTCAAATTATTATTCTATAAACAATTAGGATTATATACTGGGGGGCTGTGTTCCCCAGACCCCCCTAATTTAATGAAACTCAGGATCATCGTAGTGTAGTCTCCCCATTGTGTTTACCCCCACACGAGCTGTCAACTTAAATGTACTCCAAAAACGTGAAACATTTTTGAACACAGACGAAATAGTACGTCCCATCATTCGCGCCGATAATCTACATATTTACCAAAAGTGGATTTTGGTAAATATATAGATTGGTGGGTTGGCCGAAAGGTGGATTTTTGTGTGTGTATATTTCGTTCACCCTTGCCTGAATATTCATGTGCTTTGAGTTTAAATCATTTACTTCTGTAAATGTTACAACATTCTATAAACAATTGGGATTATATACTGGGGGCTATGCTCTCCAGATAACCCCAATTGATTGAAACTCAGGATCATCTTAGGGGGGGTCCCCCTGCAGTGTTTACCCTCATGTGAGCAGTCCCCTTAAATTTACTCCAAAAATGTAAAACATATTGGAACACAGACAAAATAGTTTACATCCCATCGTTGGCGCTGCCAATCTACATATTTACCGTTTTATCTTTCTCAGTTAAAACCAAACCTAGATGGTGGACAGATGAGGAACACTCAGCGTATGTACCTGGCATTTTGAAAAATCTGGTGCATTAGTCACGCACTTTTGTATATATAGCTACGAATCGCGTGGCTAGAAAGGTAGTATCAATTTCAAAATTGAAATATCAATAAATATAACATAATTTCATGGATGACAAAAGCCACAAGGGCCTATCAAAGGTCATCTGCATCTGTCAAAACCCACCCACAAAATGCATCCATAGGATTGTGTCGGATCATGCATCTTCAATATATAATTTAACCATCCACAGGAATAAGTCTAACACAAAAAGCATCATTATCACCATCAAGGCTCATCAAAATCCAATTCAATATTATTTACCTTTAGTACCTTCAGTAGAGGTTATTCAATACCTTTACAGGTAATAAGACTTAATAAGTTCTTCATAGTTTAAAGCTGTTTTTTTTCTTCTTTTTTTTTGTTACAACCCTTTTGGCTTGTGGACAGTGACATTTAACAAATTAGTATGAAAAGTTATACTGATATGAAGCACCTTGAATATGAACATAGACTGAGGGTATTAAATATGTTTTCATTTGAAAGAAGGTATGTGAGGGAAGATATGATTGAGCTTTTTAAAATCTTTTCTGAGATGGATAAATTGGATTTCAGCAAGTTATTTGAGTTAGAAGGTAGTAATAGAACTGGAGGCCACCACTTAAAGATTAAAAAACAGAGGTGCAGACTGGATGTTAGAAAATATTTTTTCACTAACAGAGTGGTGGATTATTGGAATAGTTTGACACCTGAGACTGTAGACAGCCCAAACTTGAATGTTTTCAAGCGCAGATTGGATGATTATATGGGGATGGATGGTTAATTTCTTACTTTTTGGTATGGGGATATGTTTCTTGACTCATTCCTGTGGATGCAGTTTCTTTTTATTGTATATTTTTTGGCGACTTTGATTTTGTTTTTGACAGACTCCTATGGAGGCTTTAAATTATATATTGTAGATGCATGGTTGGACATAATCCTAGGGATTGTTAAAGTGTATATTTTAGATGCATGATCTGACAAAATCATATGGATGCATTATGTGGGTGGGATTTGATGGATACGGATGACCTTTGATAGGCCCTTGTGGCTTTTGTCATCCGTGAAATTATGTTATGTTTGAATGTCTCCAGTGAGGTAGCATTATTCACGGTGTCTTGTGTTATCTTGTTCCAAACTTCCGAGACTCGAGCAGGTAGACAGCCTTTTCTTATTCTGTGTTGGTGTTGCATTTTGACGTTGAAGTTGTGTCCCATGGTGGTGTTACTACTTGCTGGTTGGAATATTGCCTTCCCACATCTTAAACATTCTTTACTGTAGTTGATGTTATCAATATTCTTGAGGATCTTGAAAGTTTGATTGTCATCTGTTCGTAGTCTGCAGGAATTGTAGGGTTGGAAGTTGAAGGCTTTGCTAGTCGATCAGAGTAGGAGAGATGGGACAGTCCTTGCACCAGTCACGTTGCTCTGCGCTGGACCCGCTCAAAATTATCCATGTCCCTTTTCAGTGATGGGCTCCATATCATAAAAGCATATTCCAGGTGAGGTCTGATTAAACTCTTTGTATAGGTAAATGAAAGCGGTCTTATCCAATGCTAAAAGGTGTGTTTGAGGGCTCCCAGGACTCTGTTGGTCTTGCTGACCTGTGCTTGGATATGTTGGGAGAATCTTAACTTGTCTATAATGACACCTAGGTATCGTTGTCTAATGACATTGTATAGTTTCTCAGAGGATTATTGGAGCCTAAGTGCATTACATTACATTTTTCTGGGTCAAAAAGCATTTGCATCTTGTAAGCCTAAGTTTGGAGTTTATCTATGTCGCCTTGTAAAGAGTGCTGCAGGTCTTCTTGCTCTATTATTTAATAGATCTTTGTATCATCAGCATACATAGATATGTAATTATCCAGAAGGTCTGACACAAATATGGTGAAAAGCATACAATAACAAAAACCATCTACAGGAATGAGCAGTATAACCCCTGCCCCCCCAAAGTTAACCATCCCTCTCCATATATTTTTCTAATCCGCATTTGAAAACATTCAAGCTTTGACTGTCTACTTGGTTACTTGTTATAGTCTAGAAGTTCATCCTTCACAGTCACAGTGGACCACCGCTGATCTTGGCCCTAGCGTTCCTGCTCTGGAGGTCTACGTGGTCCAGTATAGAGTTGGAGATGGCCGGGCCGTTTGAAGTATATCCAGCAACTGGGGGCTTATCTGGCAAGGCTCTCAGGAACCTGTTGAGTCCAGCTTTGAATTTGTCCACCGGGCATCCCATAATGTGTCACTTTTGTTGTTATTGCGTTGAAAATCCTGGGACCCTCATGTCCCAGTCTGGCTACAAGCAGGGTCCTTATACGTTCAGGGGCTCTCGAGGGAAGGGTTCTTCTAACACACTTGCATCCAGTGTGGTCATTCTACCTGGATATCTTACCTGGATGGGTTCCACCAGAGGGGAAACCCCATAAGTGCCAACACACCAGCAGAATAAAAGTTAAGAATTTGCTATTGTGTTAAAACATATGAGCATCTGCTGGAAGGTGTGTGGATTGCACTAAGTAATGACTAGATTATAGTAATACAATTAGGATAGTTAATTATGAATATATGAGGGGCGGTCAATAAATTTTGCGAATCAGTAGGGCAAAACAGAGGAATGGGGATGGCTGTTTGTGGGGGTGTTAGCATAAGTTATGACAAGTCAGGACTTGCAGCCGCACGCTCCTGCCTCATCTATTTAAGAAGCAGTAGCTGATCGCAGATCGTCAGTCACAAATTTTTCGACAATGGAGAAGGTTGAGCACCGCACAATGATCAAATATTTGACTGAGGAAGGCAAGAATGCAAAAGAGATCCATGAACACATGGTTGCAGTGTACACCGACACCGCCCCTTCCTATGCAACCATTGCTCGCTGGAATAGGGAGTTCCGCCATGGTTGTGAGTCCCTTGAAGATGACCTCCGCCCAGGACGCCCGTCAGACATGACCAACGAGGACAATGTGGCCTGTGTTGAGAGGATCATCCTCGAAAATCGATGGGTGAAGGTCGAAGAAATCGAGCGAGAACTTGGAATATCACATGGAAGTGTTATCAACATCATCCACAACAATTTGGCCATGACCAAGATCTCTGCCCGTTGGGTCCCTAGAAACCTCACGAAATCTCATGCCCCATGATCGACTTCAACGTTGTCAAACCAAGACCCAGCGCGATTCGAGTCATGCATAGTGACAGGTGATGAAACGTGGGTCCATCACTGGGATCCCGAGACCAAACTCGAAAGCATGGCCTGGAAGCACAGGGGCTCTCCGATCCCCATCAAGTTCCGGACCCAACCCTCAGCCGGGAAGATCATGGCCACCATCTTCTGGGATTCTGAGGGAGTGTTGATAGTGGACTATGCGCCTCATGGAAAGACCATCACAGGCCAATATTATGCAGAGGAACTGGCTGGGTTGAAGAAGTGCATCTGTAGAAGCGGCGCGGCAAGTTGACACAGAGTGTCCTGCTCCTCCACGACAATGCCCCTGTCCACAAGGCCAGAGTTGCATAAGCTGCCTTGCGCAAGTGTGGATTCGAGGAGCTCAACCATCCCCCTACAGTCCAGATCTGGCCCCTAGCGGCTACTTTTTATTCCACCAGTTTGGGGACAATGAAGATGTCCAGCTTGCTGTCCAGGAGTGGATTGAACAGCAGTCAGGAGATTTATGGTTGTCGGGAATTCAAAGCCTCAGGGACAAGTGGCGCAAGTGCATTGAAGTCGAGGGTAGTTATATTGAAAAATAATAGAACACTTTTCCTCATATCTCGTTTCCTTATCCTGAAATTGCAAAAATTATTGACCACCCTTCATAATATGTGAATACATTCTTATTGCTTTATAGGGAGTTAATATTCATATAGATTTTGACCTAAGTGCTCTGCTAGTTTACTCTTGAATAGTTGAGGATTGTGACAGGATAACTGCATCTGGCAGGCTATTCCACAATGCGATCACTCTTACTGAGAAATATCACCTGCATAATTCTGTGTTATTGTGGGGCAGGAATATTCTGTGTGAATTACTGCAGGTCATAGAGGAGGTCTGGAGGAAGAACAACTCAGAAGGTTTCACAGGAGATAAGTCATTGGAAATCTTCCAGACTTTGATCATGTCAGCTCTGAGCAGCCTGCCATGCACAGAGAAGAGACTCAAAGCATCAGGATGGGAGGCATCAAAATTTCCTTAGTCCATTGTGTACTCTCTCAAGCATGTCAGTAGCACCCACATACATACCCAGTGTGCCAAACAACTGAGCTAAATTCCAACACAGGATTGATATGGGAGGTGAGGAGAGATTTCATAAACTCAGGCTCTCAGTTAACTGTGCTCATAAGTAAGTTTGATGCAATGCCTGCAGCTTTATTTGCAAGATGCAGACTGTACAAACGGTAGAGGATTACCTCAAATGTAGTAGTCAGAGTATGGGCCAAGATTAGGAGCAGATTCATGGCAGAACCTAAGAACACAAGTCTTGTCTGAGTTAAGCCTGAGAACCCATAACTCCGCACATGAAACCAGTAAGTCTACATCTCTCTGCATGGAAGCAATATCTAACAGTGTAAGAGAAAGTATAAGTCTATTAATCTTTTGATATATTTTCAGATCAGTGAAAATTTTGTATTTACAGGTCAAACATGCTCCACAAAGTTAATATAAATGAGAAATAGGGTTGGTCCAAGGACAGACCCCTGGGAAACTCCACTAGTTACATGAGAAGAATCACTCAAAACCCCTGACCATAACCCTCATTACTCTACCACTCAGAAATCCATATATCCAAGAGAGTAAGGGATCTCTTATACCGAGTTAGGAGAGATTGCTGATCATGAGGTCATGATTGACAAGGTGACGTCATTGTATGTTGCAAGGAGCTGATCATCAACTGAGTGGGTTTTGCGGAAGCCAAACTGGTTAGAATCTAATAGGTTGTTAAATTGTTCATAATAATACGCTCAAGACACTTACAGGACACCGAAGTGAGACTTATCAGTCTGTAATTTAGGGGGGGAAGTATGCACACCTTTTTTGAAGATGGGGAATACTAGGGAAGATTTGGACAGATTTATGGAAGAGCCAGAAAAGGGGGTATGAAAGGGATGAGGAGCAGTGTTTGAACAAGCAGGTGGATTCCATCAGGCCCCATAATGCTAGAGGAGTTGAGATCACGCAGAGCATTGACAACATCAGACAGATTTATAACCAAATTACACAGGTTACCTTCAAAGCTCTGGTGCTCCACTGGATTCTCAGGGGTACTGGTAGAATATACAGAAGAGAACGCCAGCCATTTCTTGGTTGGAAGAACAGATTTCACCTGAGGGTTGCTTTAGGGGTCCTATACTACTCACCAAGCAATAATTAGAGGCTTAGAGAGAACTAAGCTCATGTGTGCCTCTTTTCAAAATGTTTGTCTAGGGCCATCTTAAAGCTACCAACTGACCGGCAATTCACTACTAGATGGTAAATCATTCCAATCATGTAAAGTACATATGTCAAAGAAACCCGCCCTCAACACATTTTTGTGCCTTTTAATCTGTATACAAAAATCATGACCACGAGTACCATGACTGAACTTTACTCTTGAGGGTGAAAAATTATTTTCTGTCCAATTTATCAAATCCATTCATAATCTTGTAAACCTCTGTAAGATCACCTTTATGCCTTTTTTCTTCTAAAGTTGTAACACCTAGTTCATTCAATCTTTCATAAGGAAAATATCTGATTTCTGGAACCATTCTGGTAGCCCTCTTCTGAACTTTTTCCAAATGCAATATATCCTTTTTCAGTTGAGGAGACCAAGCCTGGACCACATATTCCATATGAGATTGAACTAACCCTGGGTAGATTTTCTTAAAAATAGTTGCATTCATATATGTAAATGTGTGACTAATTCTACCCAGCATGGAATTGGCTTTTGCTGCCACCTTAGCTACATGTGCAGAGGATTTCCAATTAGGAGTAACAAATACACGTGTCTTTTTCAACTTGAGTTTCATCCAGCTGAGTATCATTCATATAATAATCATATCCTGGGTTTGTGTTACTAATAGAAATGTGCATAACCTTGCACTTAGATTCATTAAATTCCAGTAACCATCTTTGACTCCACTCTGAAAGTTTACTAAGATCTTCTTGCAGAATATTCCTATCAGCAGGTGGATGGATTTTCCTAAATAATTTGGAATTATCCGCAAACAACTTCCCACTAGAAGAAATGCCATCCTGCAAGTCGTTGATATACATCAGAAAAAATAAAGGACTGATGACACTACCTTGAGGAACACTACTCTACACTAGAAGAGGATCTGAGTGGGTCATCCCACTTTCTTATTGCGGATATAAGCATGAAACAGCTTAGGCTTAGCCTCTAGGATAAAAATTAGGTGGGATTCATTTCTGTGCTCAAAATTTACATCCAGAAAGGAGAGGACAAGGCATTTTTGGCAACATCTGAGTTCCTGCCTCATGACTGTCACATCGCCCTATAATGAACCCAGGCATTGGGACGATTCCTAACCAGATCAGCTGCTGGTTTAGATTTCCAGGAAACCATAGGGTAGCCCCAGGTTTACTAGGGATGTACAGAGAAATCATTGCTTGTGGTATTTCTAAAAATCTATTGTACGTAGCCTTCACAGACCTGCTTGAGAACTCATAATCAGAGTCCAACTCCAGAAGTGCATTATTCATGGCTCGATAATTACTCATATGCCATAGTATAATTGTCTTGGGAGTCCTGGCTTGAGTGAGACCAAAAAAGGTATAGGTAAAGGATACAGGTTGGTGATCACAGTTGGGTAAGGGAGGAGGGAGTAGTACATGAGCGACACTGTCGTGTTCAGTAGTGAAGACCAAGTCAAGAGTGTTGTCTACTCTTATGTTAGTAGGCTCAGTCACCCATCGTTGAAAACCCAGAGACATAAAGCAGTCGAGGAAGGATGTGTCATGGGCAGTGGAAGCAATGGGCACATCACCAGACCAGTCGATGCTTGGCAGATTGAAATCTCCCATAAGGATTAATTCCTTACCAGGAGCAAAGTCTACTAGGAATAATTTGAGCTCACCGCATGAAGGTGGGAGTTAGAGGGATGGTGATAAGCTGCTAGGATGTGAACTCTATAGGAGGGCAGGTAGACTCCTACCAATTTACTGACTGGTAGGTCAAGTGCAATAAATGCTATGGTATTATGTATGTAAAGGCAGGCACCATGCTTAGCAGTCCCCTCTGAAGTATCTTTACGCACTATGCTTTTTTTTAGGAATGGCAACAAAGGAATCAGGGACAGAAGAAAGGGGCCATGTTTCAGTAATAGCTAAAATATCAATTTTATTGTGTGACATGAAGTAAGAAACTAAAGCTAATTTATTACTAATACTATTTACATTAATCTGGGAAATATTTATTGAACTAAAGAGGCAAGGTGAGGCACAGCACCAGCAGATGGCAGGCCATACTGGGCACTGCCACCAATGTCACCAGAGGCTGGGTCAGCAGTGCCAGGCACATATTTCACTATCCCCATGGCTGCAGCCATCTCCCTTTAGACCATAATCACAGTTGTTTTTTGTAAAGTATTTGCATATATTAGTAAATTTCCTTATTCTTTCTGCAGGTGTGGCATTATTTTTCTGAGCCATCACATTCACTTGTTGGGTTGGCCTGACAGTAGTATTTATATCCTTTCTCTAACTATGGGGTGTGCTGGGAATCAGCCTCTCATGGTTTGCATCTAGTTCTGTGGTTACTATTAGGCTAACTGATTTCTTTATCTTCTTATGACCCATTTTATCTATTTGCTGCAAGGTACTTACATTGTTCTTGTATACTGCACCTGTGTTCTGAAGTGTTGTTTTATGCCTTTTGATAGCTAGTTCTGCTTCAACTAGGAAAATTTCTGAGAAGAAAAGGGCATGCCATAGATTACAGAGGAAAGTACTTTTGAGAATTTAAATCATTATAGGTCAACCAGAAATGAGCTAAATAAGATTATTAAGAAGGGCGGCAGAAATTAATTTAGCTCAAAGTAATAATAAAAATCCAAGAAAATTCTTTAGCTATTATAGAATTAATAACAAATCTAACCATGATAGAATAGCACCTATTAGATATGAATGGGTTTTGAAAGAATCTGATGAGGAAATAGTAGAGGTTATTAATGATCATTTTTCTTCAGTATTTACAGTAGAGAATCCAGATAGATTAATTGATGATAATTCTAGTTCAAGGGAAGTAGCATTGAATACCATTAATGTGAAGAGGGAAATAATTAAAAGGCTTATATTGGAGTTAAATACTAGTAAGTCATAACATAACATAACATAACATAATTTAATGGATGACAAAAACCACAAGGGCCTATCAAAGGTCATCCGCACCTATAAAACCCACCCACAAAATGCATCCATAGAATTAAGTCAGATCGTGCCCAGACAACATTCATTCTAGGTTACTCAAAGAAGGTGTAGTTAGTAATGCAGTAGCACTTGAGAAGATGTATATTAGATCACTAGAGTTTGGAAAAATACCTAATGATTGGAAATTAGCAAATGTAGTGCCAAAAAGGTAAGTAAAGAGGACCTGAATAACTTTAGGTCGGTAAGCTTATCTTCTATAGTTTGTAAAATTCTTGAGAAGATAGTTAAGGGGATTTCTGACCATCTAGAGAGTGCTAGGTTAATAAATGATGCTCAGCATGGGTTTAGAAGAGGTATATTGTGTTTAACAAATTTACTGGATTTTATGGATTATGTTACTAAACAATTAGATAAGGGAGAGAATGTTGTAATTTACTTATAATTTAGAAAAGCATTTGATAAGGTTCCACATAGGAGACTAGTTCACATATTAAAAATGCATGGGATATGTGATAAAGTTTTGAATTGAATGGCTGAAAGACATGAAACTGTGTTGTGCTGAATGGGGTTAGGTCACAGTGGAGGGACGTCATCAGTAGTGTACCTCAGGGATCTTTTCTATGCGCTTTATTATTCTTAGTTTATATAAATAATCTTAAGGAGGCTGTAAATAGTAAAGTGTCAATTTTTGCTGATGACACTAAATTTGCAGCTGTAGTCAAAGAAGTGGAGGGTAGCTTTAAAGTGCAGAGTGACTTAAATAAGTTATTAGCTTTGGCTCAGAAGTGGCAAATGACTTTTAACCTTAAAAATACAAAGTTCTTAATATGAGAAGGGATAATAGAGAATTCAGCTATGAAATGGATTGGCTGAATTCAGTTGAGGATGAGAAGGACTTAGGCGTAGTAGTAGATAGGTCACTGAAGTTTTCAAAGCAGTGTATCAAGGCAAAAAATAGAGCAAATAGGGTGCTAGGATACATTAACAGGAATGTTAGCTACAAGAGTAAAGAGGTTATCCCTAAACTCTACAACCTGTATGTCAGGCCCCAAGCATGGTATACAAGCATGGTCACCACATTTTAGACAGTCTGTACAAAGGAGGGCAACAAAAATAATACTTTTCCTGAAGCACCTTGAATATGAAGATAGAGTATGGGTATTAAGTATGTTCTCATTTGAACAAAGATGTGTGAGGGGTAAAAGGATTGAGCTTTTTAAAATCTGTTCTGGGATAGATAAGTTTGATTTTAGCAAGTTATTTGAGTTGGAAGGTAGTAATAGGGGTCACTATTTAAAATTTAAAAAAACAGGTGCAGGTTGGATGTTAGAAAATATTTTTTCACCAATAGAGTGGTAGATTACTGGAATAGTTTGCCATCTGAGACAGCAGACAGTCCAAACTTGAATGTTTTCAAACCCATATTAGATGATTATATGGGGAGGGAGGGTTAACTAGGGTGTGTGTGTGTACTCTGGACTCATTCCAGTGGATGCAGTTTCTTAATTATTGCCTATTATGATTAGAGATGGGACGATTCCCCTAAAATTTGAGATTCTGAGTCTGATTCCTTTACAAAATAGAATATTGATTATATGATATATATTGTTAATAAAAAAATGTGATAAATATTATAATTTGTTGTGTTGCAGCTTTACTATTAGTAATAGTCAATAAAGATCCTTAAATAATAAAACTTATTTAATTTCTTTATGTACCATCAATTCATAATTCCTTCTATATAATAATAATACTCAATATTTCAATAATAATTAATAAAGTTATGAGGGGCAGTCAATAAGTTTTGCGAATTGGTAGGGCAAAACAGAGGAAGGGGGCTGGCTGTTTGTGGGGGTGTTAGGATAAGTTATGACAAGTCAGGACCTGAAGCCGCACGCTCCTGCCTCGTCTATTTAAGAAGCAGTAGCTGATGGCAGATCGTCAGTCACAAATTTTTCAACAATGGAGAAGGTTGAGCACCGCGCACTGATCAAATTTTTGACCAAGGAAGGCAAGAATGCTAAGGAGATCCATGAATACATGGTTGCAGTGTACACCTACACTGCCCCTTCCTATGCAACCATTGCTCGCTGGAATAGGGAGTTCCGCCACGGTCGTGAGTCCCTTGAAGATGACCTGCATCTGGAACGCCCGTCAGATGTGACCAACGAGGACAATGTGGCCCGTGTGGAGAGGATCATCCTCGAAAATCGACGGGTAAAGGTCGAAGAAATCGAGCAAGAACTTGGAATATCACATGGAAGTGTAATCAACATCATCCACAACAATTTAGCCATGACCAAGGTCCCTAGAAACTTCACGCCCCATGATTGGCTTCAATGTCGTCAAAGTCCACAAGGCAAGAGTTGCACAAACTGCCCTGCGCGAGTGCGGATTCAAGGAGCTCAACCATCCCCCTTACAGTCCAGATCTGGCCCCTAGCGACTACTTTTTATTCCACCAGCTCAAGCCTGCACTGCGTGGTCACTGGATCGGGGACAATGAAGATGTCCAGCTCGCTGTCCAGGAATGGATTGAACAGCAGTCAGGAGATTTCTGGTTGTCGGGAATTCGAAGCCTCAGGGACAAGTGCATTGAAGTCGAGGGTAGTTATATTGAAAAATAATAAAACACTTTTCCTCATATCTCGTTTCCTAATATCCGAATTGCAAAACTTATTGACTGCCCTTCGTAGTTATTACATAAACTAAATAGAATATAGTAAACCATTAAATGGAGAAATACCCAATGATTTGAAGAGAGTGAATGTAGTCCCCACTTTCAAGAAGGGTAGTAAAGAGGATCCAAATAACTTTAGACCGGTTAGCCTAACTCCTGTAGTCTGTAAAATTCTTGAGAAAATAGTTAAAAAAAGGGATTTGCCAACATCTAGAGAGGGAGGGGTTAATCAGTGATGCTCAGCATGGGTTTAGATCAAGTAGATCATGTTTGACTAATTTACTAGACTTTCTGGAGTTCGTAACAAATCGAGTAGATAAGGGAGAGAATGTAGATGTAATTTACTTGGATTTTAGTAAAGCATTTGATAAGGTACCACATAGGAGACTAGTTCATAAATTAAAAATGATTGGGATATGTGGGGGTGTTTCAAATTGGATAGCTGAGTGGCTGAAAGACAGGAAGCAAAGGGTAGTGCTAAATGGTGTAAAGTCAGAGTGGAGGTATGTTATCAGTGGGGTTACTCAGGGATCAGTTCTCAGTCCATTATTATTTGTCATCTATATAAACGATCTTGGGGAGGCAGTTAATAATAAAGTGTCAATTTTTGCGAATGATACCAAATTAGCAGCTGTAGTTAAAGATATTGATGATAATTTTAAAGTGCAGGGGGATTTAAATAAATTGTTATCCTGGGCACATAAGTGTCAAATGACTTTTAACCTTGATAAGTGCAAAGTTATTAACATGGGAAAAGATAATAGAGAATTTAACTATGAAATGGGTGGGCATTGGCTGAGCTCAGTAGAGGATGAGAAGGATCTAGTAGTAATAGATAAGTCATTAAGGTTTTCTAAGCAGTGTATTGAAGCAAGAAATAGGGCAAATAGAGTGCTGGCTTTCATTAAGAGAAATGTCAGTTACAAAAGTAAGGAGGTTATTCTTAAACTCTATAACTCTTATGTTAGGCCACATCTAGAGTACTGTATACAGGCATGGTCCGCACATTTTAGACATGATATTAGCCTTCTCGAGTCAGTGCAACGGAGGGCAACTAAGATTATTCCTTCCCTGAGGCACCTTGAATATATAGATAGACTGAGGGTATTAAATATGTTCTCGTTCGAAAGGTGTGTGAGAGGGGGATATGATTGAGCTGTTTAAAATTTTTTCCTGGATAGATAAATTGGATGTTAGCAAGTTTTTTGAGTTAGATGATGGAAATCGGACTAGAGGTCACCACTTGAAAATTAAAAAGCAAGGGTGTAGGTTGGATTTAAGAAAATATTTTTTCACCAATAGAGTGGTAGACTTCTGGAACAAATTGCCATGGAGGGTAGTAGGTAGTCCAAATTTAAATGTATTTAAGAGAAGGTTGGATGAGTTTATGGGGAGGGAAGGTTGTGATGGTTCCTAAGTTTTGTATATATTAATATTGTTTGTATATATCTATAGCTGCATGATTTAGTTCTTGACAAGCCTTGATTGGTGATACCCTTGTTTCTGGACGCAATTCTCTGGATGTAGTTTTCTTGGGAGTTTGGGTGCCTTAAAAAAGAGTCCATTTGACTCAGATGACCTATGATGGGCCCTTGTGACTTTTTTGGCATCTGTTATATTATGTTGTGGGTTTTTTTTGACAGATGCGGATGACCTTTGATAGTCCCTTGTGGCTTTTGCCATCCGTGAAATTAAAAAAATTATGTTAAATTTAAGATGAATATTGTGCCTAAGTTTACATAGTATCTGCTCATGACTAATCTTCTGATATAGTGCCTTATGTTGGAAGTTTGGTATCATCAGTCATCACAACTAAGTGAATTTAGATCTTTGATAGCGAATAATGCACATTTTATGTGGAAATTGTAATTCATATCAGACATTTGATAATGTCAACTAATAATGACTAATGTATTAAATACTATCAATATTCAGCTATTATGATATTGTTACTCAACATTTAACATAGGCTGGGAGTAGGAACTGAGCGTAGCATAACTTACTTCTACGGTGACGGCTATTAGTCAAATGAACAATGGGCTGTCTATTGCTGAAAGAATTTTAGCAATAGTACCTAAACTTGCATCAGTGGTTCTAAATGACGCCTGAGCAGGCCTTTATTTCATGCATATAAACAATTAAACATGCAATATATTTCTTATACAGTCAGATCTTCAATATTAATTGATATTAAATAGTGATGCATTCTTGTTAACTAATCTAAATCTATTAGTAAATAACTTATTAACATAATTTCACTGAATAATAGGACAGATGAGTAGATACATAATTTGATTGACAATAACGAGAAATAAACAATGTTTAAAATTTTGATTCAGCTATTTGACAAATGGAAAGAAAGTTAAAAACTTTTAAAACACTACTATTGAAAGAGTCTCTGTACTAAAATTTTGGAATTGGAAAACTGGGATTATGATGCCGATTCCTGCAAAATTAATGATTCCTGATTCTGATTAATCATCCCATCTCTAATTATGATTGATTTGGATTTTGATGAGGCTTGATGATGATGCTTTTTATTTTTGACACATTCCTTTGGATGGTTCTAATTGTATATTGTAGATGCATAATCCTCTGGATTGTTTAAATTGTATATTGTAGATGCATGATCTGACACAATCCTCTGGATTGTTTAAATTTTATATTGTTTATCTGTATGCCAACACCAATAAGGTTTGCAAAGCAATATATAATGGATTGCAATAAGGTGCAGGAGGATTTAAATGAAATGAAAAACTGGTCCGACAAATGGCTATTAAAGTTTTATCCTCACAAATATAAATACATGAGGATTGGAAAATCTGATGTCCAAGACAAAATTTACTGTATGGAAGAAAATATGAACAGAATGGATTCAGAAAAGGACCTTGGCGTGATCATCAATGTGAGTTGAACTTCTTGGGACACCTTGCTGAAAAGATTAACAAGGCTAATAGGCTTGTGGGATTCATACAAATAACTTTTACCACCATGAATGAGTACAATTTTAAGCCTTTGTATACTACATTGATTAGGCTGCATATAAAATATGCCAATCAGGTGTGGTCACCCTACAAAATAAGAGACATAGAGGCAATTGAGAATGCTCAAAGAAGAGCAATGGAGCTGATACCAACACTGAGGAACCTATCATATGAAGAAAGACTGAGAAGACTTGAACTTCCCACTCTGGCGTACAGAAGAACAAAAGGAGACAGAGGTATACAAGATCATGGCTGGAATTTATGACCAGGATGTGTGCAGAGGCATCTTTAAACAATGTGAATCGATAACAAGAGGCCATAGTAAGAAAATCTATAAACAACGGGCAAGATTAAGCATCAGAAAGTATGCTTTCAGTGACAGAATGGTGAATACCTGGAACGGTCTCCTGTCAACAGTGACTAATGCAAATTCAGTGGCACAATTTGAAAGGAGGTTGGACAGGTTGTGGGCAAATTAGCCAAGAAAATATAATCACTGTGAAAATATAATAGATAGACACCCAGACAATCAGATTGACCAAAGTGCTAGCTCTGAGAGTATAGAGCTGGAAGAACAGGCCTAACAAGAAGCCTACATCCAGAAGAGATGTAAGTCTTGATTGGGTTAAAATTGACATTTGAAATACATCATCCTTGAATTCTCTTAATGTGAAAATAAACTATTATTTTCACACACTAGCAACATTTAATTCGCACTTAATTCACATATTGGTAACCTGGATACAAGTTTTTATAAGAGCGCCACTTTCGATTTTTGCACCAAAACCCTTGGGTTTAACGTTTATCATGGACTACTAATGTAGTCATTTGGTTTTTGCATATTTAAATTTTTAATATCTAATAGGACTTCTCATAATTCCTTGTTAAATTTAATAAACTTTTATGAAATTATGGCCTCATTTTAAAAGTGAAGCATTGCAACAGGTGCAGCTTGATTATAATATCCCTAGCACTAAATAGTAAGTTGTTTTGTCTTTGGATTCAAACCTAATGCTAGGCTTTCAAATTGTTAATGCTATTAAGTGTTTTAGATAAGGTTTTGTTGTACTACCACTACCACAAACTGAGGGGGGGGGGAGTCTCCAATGACTCTGATTTGATCCTGAAATACTACTTGAAAAAACATTTAAATATCCTCCACTGCATTAACTTGATTGATAAAGCCTGGAACAAAGTAAGTTACCAGAACTTGCATTCAGCCTGAAGGGAAGAAATTCAGACTGGATTGTGTACAAGAAAGAAATTTTCAGGGCTTTGAGGCTGTGACATTTATTAAATTACATAATGTTATTGGCTAATTCTCTGACAAATTAGGCAAGAGTCGCACCCTCTCATATTTTGATGAAAATTGGTGTATAGGTAGATTTTTTTGCTGAGACCAATGACTGAAATTCATTTTTCCATATCTTAATTTAAAAGTAAAGTTATGGACCTCCTAATTTGGGGGTTTTGGCAGCCCTCCAAATTATAAAGACTCATCTCAACCCCTAATTTACCTCAAAGGTTAAACAAAAAGCAACAAAAAAGTTACAAACATCTAATTTTTAAATGGGGGGAACCGAGAATATATGGAAATGGAATTTTTTTTTTTTCCAAAAATATACTATCCTTTTGTTTCTTAACTGTATAATTTCTTTTGTATATTTTACTTGGTCTGTTCATTATAATAGTTCGAGGAATAAGTTCTTGCAATTTTAGAAAAACCATCTTTAATTGATAACAATATGCAATTTAATCAATATTGTATTCTCCGTTGTTATTTACGACTTCCCAACATTCAACTAGTTTTTCGATGCCTCTGCAATAAAAATCTCTGGATTTTGACTCGAAGAATTCGTCTAACGAAGTTCTTAATTCCACGTCAGTATTGAACGAAACGCCGCGCAAATTGTTGGAGAGCAATCAGAACAGATGGGATTCCGATGGAGCCAAGTCTGGTGAATATGGAGGATTTCCCAATTAAGTGTTTGGATGGCATCTTTTGTCACATTGGCAATATGAGGATGAGCATTGTCGTGTTGCAGAAGGACTCCATAATGTTGATGAGGTCGCTTTTCATGAATAGCTTCGGCGAGTCGATACATTTGTTGAACATAGAGTTCTGCATTGACAATCTCCTTGTTCGCAAGGAGCTCATAAAGAATGATACCTTCACAATCCCACCACACACACAGCATCGTCTTTCATGGATGAAGTCCTTGCTTTAATCGCGGAAGTGTTTTTTTTATTGGAGCTAAGCCATTGTTTTCAATGGTTCATGTTGACATAAACACACCACTTTTCATCGCCAGTGATGATGCGGTGAAGAAATCTGTCCTTATATCCGCGAGTAGCCTTGTGATGAGCAAGCAAACCTGCGGGAATTGTGGAGCATTGAAGTTTGTTGCTTTTGCTCAAAGCGTGCAGAACCCATGCACTGAGTTTTTGAACTTTCCCCATCAAATGAAGGTGATTCACTACAGTTTTCTGATCACACGCCAATTGCACAGCAATTCTCTAGTCGATTGATGAGGATTTTCATGAAGGTCGTTCAATCGATCTTCATCCAACTTAATGGGATGACCAGAACGTTCTTCACCATTAAGATTGAAATGACCATTTTTGAAACATGAAAACCACCATTGAACTGTCCTTTCTGATAAAGCATTGTTTCCGTACACAGCACAAGTATCGCGACGAGCTTTGGCTGCGTTTGCATTGTTTCTGTCTCAATTGAAAATGAATAACAACAAGTGTCGAAAATGCGCCTTTTTTTCAACTTGCCATTCCATTTTGAGGGTACAGAACAAAAATTAAATTAACAACTTTTAAATAAACCGCAATGACTTATTACTCTACTTCAAGACGTAGCCTAAGCAAAAACCTAATAGTCTACGTTGTTAAGAGACTTAGCCTAACCTTTGCAAATTTTGCTCTCATTATTTATTATTGTTTCTTAATATGTGCACAAATCACGTCAACAAAACTTAAATCAACACATTAAAAAAAATGCAAGAACTTATTCCTTAACCTAATACAAGGTTAAATATTTTGAACTTTTTAGCCATTTTTAACAAATTGCCTATAGTCTATGCAGCACTATAGATGTTGAAGCACTTTATGTTAGAAGGGAATTTTGCCGCTTCTTTTGAGTCAAATAATATGTGATTGCGACTCCTGTATTCAATTGGGGGGGGGGGAGGCCTCTCCATGATGTAGGAGTGTGCTTCTTGCCTTTTTTTTTTGCTTTTGTTTGCTCTTTTTTCGTTCTTTTACTTTTGAGTCCCTTTTTGTGTATTTGTTTGTAATCTAGTCTAAAGGTGGCCTTTTAAACAATTACAGCAAATTATGCCAAAGTAGGCAGTTGCCAGTTGGCCAATAATTTTCAAAAATGTACAAAATAAGTATTTATAAAAGGGTCCTAATTTCCAGAACAATTTTAGGTGAAAAATTTAAATGTTTTCAGCTGCAAAACTTTTATTTTGTTATTTTTTTTAGTCAGTGCAAATATACTTACACAGGAAGTAGTTAAGTGCAAAGGTTCCTATTTTGTTAGGGGGGTAACTAAAGGGTTATTTTTTTATATATATTTTAAATAAATGGTGGATGCTATCCTATTGCATAATTCAAAGTTTTGTGAAAGTAAAAAGTATATAATACCAATACATCGATATATAAGTACAATTGTTTTTATTTCATACTTTTAATTAACCATAGGCTAGCCATTTAAATAAAATATATAAAACTAACCACCTTTTACCTAACCTTTCCATATGTGGAATACTGTTTCTGCCCAAAGAAAATAGGTACCTAGGCACCTAATTATCCACGGTACTTTCTATGGTCCTGATTGATTCCTATTGAATAGAAAACAAAAAATAATAATAAATGTCAGTTTTGACTTTTCCAGTTGAAAACATTCAAATTCTTAACCCTAAGCTCAACTAAACAGTCCTTGCACAATTCGTCATTTTGACAAAGGATGATATAAGGGTGCCTTTAAAAAATGTTTTTTTTTTTGTGTATTACCCATAAACTTAAAAATAAATGAATATTGCTTTAAAAAAGAAGGAAATTTGTGAGAATACACCAGTGCTTACGCTAAAAAGGCAATTTTTTTCTTTTTAATTGTAAAGAAATTAATATTTAATCTGTGTATTGTTAAAAAAAATTCTTATTTAGCTTGATTATAAAAAATATTGAAATCATAGGTAAAAATACCACATTATTTTGAAAATATAAACAAAATGATCCCACTAATAAAATATAAATAAAGGAGAATCATAATAAAATAGCTAAATCAGGGCATATACATTGCTCTATAATATTTGGATTTATCATTTTCTATTAGGTTTTGAATTTTCCATTGAGAAAATTGAAATTTCCAGCCTGGATCTATTTTCAAAGATTACCCCAAATTGACTTAAAGTCCATTTGATATAGAATTCTTTGCTTAAATATGGAACAATACCAGAATGATGGATATATGTGATGTACATTGTGCAGTGGGTAATTTGTTCCTATTGGTAACTGAATTCTGTATATTGTCTGGCATGGGTTCTCTCTTTTTTCCTATCATAGTAGACTCAGTTTTGCATTCTATTTGAAGGAAGCCATATCATGCCTAAATTCATTTCTCCCCAAACTTAAAAAAAAGTAAGCTGTGTTGATTGGTATTCATTCTGGGCACTCTGTGAAGATCCCTGAGTGCTTGGGTGTCAATCTAAGAATGATGCAGAGGATCGGAAAAGAGTTGGATAATCAGGTTGTGAGTACGAGGTTACAGTGGCTCATAAACTTAACTCTTAAGCATTCTGATATGAAAAAACTCTGTGAAATTTGTTGTGGAGATCTTGGTCATCATTGACAATGCCATAACCTAAAGGGAGTGTTAATCTCTTATCAGGCGTTTAGTGCATGAAGACATCCGCTACTACACATACAAAATGAGAAAGCGCCAACTTTTGTCATAGAAGATGGACAAACTGAAGCATTTCTTCAAGTCTAGCATCCTTTGGTTCTCCTCAGATGAGAAGAATATCTGCCAGGAACAGGTGGCGAATCCGCAAAACAACCGTTAGCTTCCTATGTCCCTCAAAGATGTACCAAGAGTTATGAAGATATTGAGTTTCCAGTCCATATCATGGTGTTTGGAGTGATCAGTAGCATGGGCCACATTATGTGCCCATTTATCTTCTCAGAGGGTCTCAGACTCAATATAGAGGGCTACATTAAGTGCCAGGAGGAGTTAGAGTTGCACTGGATCCAGGAGGTGGCTGTTGGAAGGCCATATGTGCAGCAGGAGGGCTCTGCACCATCCCATACAAGCATGAGGACCTGGCAGTCTTGGCTGTAAGACGATTTCTTTGAATGCATCACTCAGAACATCTGGCTTCCCAACTCCCCAGACCCTAGCTTAGCTCTTCTCCTTCCTTCAAAACACTTGTGATTTTTCCCCAGTTTCCTCACTTTTCATACAACCTCCTCCACAACTTTTTCTGGTCAGCCTCTAATTTCACCGGGTAGATGCTGACCTTCTCAGCCAACTGTCCCGGATTGTGGCTGAGGGGGAAGGGGACAATGTTCCCTAACCGCTGAGCTCCGATCTGGGGTAGTGGGTTTTTAACAACCTGCTTTATCCCCACCCATACCTTCCTCACATCCCATTTCCTTCTCACTTCACCATCTATTTCTTTTTACACTGTGTCCAAGGTGGAGCCGCCATGCCGAGGGACTGCCAGGCCACCAGGTGGGAGGGGTGGTTCTGGCTCTGCCAGGCCTGTACGCACCCCTTGCAGGGCAGGCTACTGCGAGGGGTGATGAGCGTATGCATCCTGTGAAAAATCTAGGGGCACCATGCCCAATAATAAGAAAATTCAAAATCTCCCCTCAATTTTCCCTTGTCCATTGATGGAGCCGCCCTCGGGCAGCTCCACAGAAAAAATTGAGGTCCCCCCCCCCCCTGTGCTTGCGTAGGGGACCCTTGAAATTTCTCTAACCAGAGAGGAGGCTTACTACTCTCCTTTGCCTACGGGTGTAGGGGACTCCCCCTCATTTCCTTCTCTGGAGGTGCTTTTGAGCACCTCCCTCTTTCCAGCTGCAGTCTCCCCTTTTCTTTCAAGGGGACTGCCAAGAAAGCCAGCAGGCAGCCCATAGCCAACTGCTCCACATCATAGTGGCTCGGTAGGGCCAACCCCCTTAGGGGGGAGAGGGAAGCCAGGCCCCTTCGGTTGCTTCCCTCAAAAGACCTGTTGGCAAGAATATTAAATCTTGCTGGGGTCAAGGCCTGTGCCTCCCCAGATGGGACTTGTGACAACGCTGCCAATGGGACCTGTGATGTCCTGTGGGAGGATGGCCAACTGGAGGACCACCTGAGATAGACATGGTCCTTGAGGCAACCCAGCCTCAGATGGTAGGGCCTTCCATGGGGGTAAATCCGGGCTCAGTGCCAAGCACCAAATCTGAATCAGTCCCTATGCAAGGTCCTTCTCAAACAGCTTGGGTTTCCAAGGCAATACAAGGAGGGGAGGGATCTCCTCTGACTGGTGCCCCTGCAACTGCCAGGACCTTCTCCATCTCGGAGAAGGACCTGGCTGAGGCCATTTCATCTGGCCTGGGGGCTCCTGCCGGTGGCAGGGAAAAGCGGGGTCATTTCCCACCCTCCTCTCCTAAAAAGAAAAAAAAAGAGGAAAAGACTAAGAAGACTTGGGGCTCCTCTCCATCCGCGGGGATGGATGGGTCTGCTGCCACTTTGGTAAGTGACCAAGCCAAGATCGGCACATCCGGCTCCTCTGCCCTCCCGGGTGCGGAGCCCCTGACTAAGATGAAAAGTGCGCAGGGCAGAGCCTCAATAACATTGGAGCACCTTATTCATAGTTTACCTGGCATTTTTGAGCCCGCTGGCTTCAAACGCTTTCTCATTATTCGCTCCACTGATGGCAGCATGTTGGCCAAGGGCAACATGATCCATCAGAGGAGAGCATTAGCTAGTGTAATTGGTAGAGAGCCGAAGGTGACCCGTTTCTTGGATGGGAGCCTTCTGGCGAATGCAACGAATCCCTCCAAGGCGGCCAAGATAAGTTCTCTTCGGACACTTGATGGCACCCGGGGAGTGTGACGCTGCACTCTACCATTAACTTCATCAAAGGAGTAGTTTATGCAAGGGAACTCATTGACTACTCCATAGAGGACATCACCTTAGAGCTGGCCGACCATAGGGTGGTCAAGGTCAAACGTGTGATGAGAAAACAGGGAGGGGCCTTAAGACCCACCCCTACACTCTTCGTCACATTTGACTGTGACAAACTCCCTGAGTCGGTGCATGCCATTTGGTACTGCTACCGCGTGAAGGCATTTGCGCCACTGTTGCGGAGGTGCTATTACTGTCACCGCTTTGGCCATATGAATCGCTCATGTAGATGTGCAAAGTCGGGGTCACCCAAAGTATGTGTAAATTGTTCCAAGGCCGCACACACTAGGTCCAAATGGTGTGTGGCCAGGTGAGTCCTTGAGAAAGAAATTCTGGCCATTTAGGCCCAGGATCTACTCATTCCGCAAGGCTAAAGACTTGGTCCTGGTACGTCTTATGCCTCAATGGTTAGAAAGACACCCTCTGCTCCTGGCCCATCCAGGCCAATGAGCAAGGTTGTTTCCGCACCCATTCAGAGCCCTTCTGTCGTTTCCAACTGTTTCCTGTAAGGCGAAATGGACACGCGCCTCCACTGAGTCGTTAGACTCACAGGAGGCAACACCCCTGAAGTTGGTCGCCAAGCCATCTTCCGTGATTCCTAAAGCTGTCCCCCGAAAGGAGGACAGCAACAGAGGAGCTTTAGCTCCTTTGCCCAAGCCTAATGGTGGGCTGAGTGGCTCAGAGACGGTGGATCCTTGAAAAGAGGCCCCCCATTGCCTCCAAAGCCGCAATGCCTGCCTAAGGTTTCGAGGCTGAGAGAGGAAAAGATGCGCAGGGCGAGCCCAACCTCCCCAAATAAGTCCTCGAAGGCGACAGCGCATTGTCCGGCCAACAGCACCCGGGGTTCTGCCTGCGGGAAGTGTATGGCCATTCCCATGAGGCTCTTTTGTCCGAAGAGGGCACCTACCTCTCCTCCAAGCTAGGCCTGGAGGGCATATTCTTTCAATGGAATTGCCATGGACTCTGGGCCAACTGGGAGGAGCTGTGGAGGCTTGTCTCGTCCCGTTGCCCGTTAGCTATTTTTCTGTAGGAGACCATGCTAGGCGTGTGCTCCTTGCCCGCCCTCCTGGGGTATAAGGGTTTTGCGACCCCACCACCATGAGATGGGGGATGCGCAGTTTACATCCGGCATGGTCTCCGTTCTTTTTTCTTTAGATACCTCCTTTCAGGCAGTGGCTGTGCAGCTTCATCTGGATAGGAGGCATACTATAATTTCTGCGTATATTCCACCATCAGCTGACTTCGACGCGGGGGATTTCCGCCACGCCGTGGCACGGTTGCTGAGTCCCTTTCTCTTGCTTGGAGATGTGAATGGCAGACATCCTCTCTGGTGAGATTACTCAATAAATCCCAGGGGATAAGTCCTTGACAATCTGATCAAAGAGCTTGAGATGGTGTCCTAAATGTGGATGACTTTACGCATCACTGCCCGAGAACCGCTTCATTTTCTTACCTTGATCTGTCTTTGTGCTCTTCGGATGCACAGCCTGATTTTGATTGGGGGATGGTTGATGACCTCCATGGTAGTGATCACTTTACCATTCAAATATAATTTTCAGTGCAACTGCCGCCTGAGAGCCCACCTCAGTGCCCTGCATTTCAGGAAATGACTGAATTCTCTATCTCCTTCGAGGAGTTTAGGTCGGTAGATGAAGCCATTGATTTCTTCTCTGGCAATCTCATCGCTGTGGGCCTGACTACTATTCTCAGAACATCTTGCAGTTTTGCACGCCAACCACTCCCATGGTGGTTGGCCGAGTGTGAGATGGTCCCCAAACAGAAGCGTTATGCCTACATGCGCTATAAGTGCTTCCTGAATGATTTCACTGTCGGTGAATTTCGTTGGGCTAGGGCTAGCTTCCAGTATATTTTGAAGCACCCCGCCGCTCTTCTTGGTGGGCATATGTGTCTTCGCTTAACGGGAAGACCCCTCTGGCAGTGAGTCAAAAGGATTCGGGACAAGTTCTTGCAAATCTCCCTCCTGTTCTCCAGGAGATTGGGACCGCAATCTCGGACCCCGCATCCATGGTGGAATCCTTTGCGACCGCTTTCTTTGCATTCTCTAGCCGGGATGCTGCTCCACCAGCATTCATTGCATGTCATGATGTCGTGGAAGGACGCCGGCTGCACTTTACTTCCAGAGGTGGAGAACCCTTCAATGACAGGTTTACTCTGATTGAGTTGCATTCCGTTCTTGCTTCGTCCGGACGATGTTCGGTACACCATGCTTCAACACCTGGGTGAGCGAGGCATGGCCTTAATCTTAGATTTTTTAAAAAGGATCTGGCTGGGGGGTCTCCCTCAGATTCCTGGCGAATCGCTACTGCGCTCGCCTTTCGCAAACCAGGGAGAGATAACTCTACTCCGGCTAGTTTCCACCCAATCTCTCTAACCTCTTGCGTGTGTAATTTGATGGAGAAATTGGTTAAATGTTAGATTAGCCTTTTTCTGGACAGCGGAGGCCATCTGTCTTATGCACAGTGTGGCTTCCGCAAGTTCCACTGCATGTCGAATGCTCTGCTCCGGCTGGAAAATGCCGTCTGAAAGACCTTCCTTCATAGATAGTACTATGCCAGTGTTTTTTGATCTGGAGAAGGCCTATGATACCACATTGGGATACGGTATCATGGAGACTCTCCACACGATGTGGGCCAGGGGATGCCTCACAAAGTTTATATCTGAATTTTTCGAGATCGTCGATTCTGCGTACGGGTGGGGGGGAGCACTCTCCAGCCCAAAGGAGCAGGAAGAGGGCATCCTGCAGGGAAGTGTCATCAGTGTCACACTCTTTGCCCTGAGCATCAACGGCATCATCTCGGTGCTGCCGGAAGATGTTCTCGCTATGCTCTATGTGGATGACCTTTCGATCTCTTTTGGTGCGGCCCAGATGCCAACTCTGGAGCGTCGACTCCAACAGGCATTGAACTGCGTCTCTCGCCATGCCGAAGCGCACAGGTTTCGGTTTTCTTTGGCCAAGACTAAGGTGGCGCACTTCTGCCGCCATCCATGGCTCCACCCAGACCCAGACTTGTTTCTTAATGGGGTATGCCTGGAAGTGGTTGAATCACATCATATTCTTGGTCTTGTATTTGACCGATGCCTTACCTGGAGGCTCATATTCTCAGCTTTAGGGTCTCTTGTACCTGCACCATGGATATTGTGCCTTACTTTTTATCGATCCTTTGTTTGTTCAAAGCTCGACTATGGATGCAAGTTTTATGCATTCGCAACCGAACGTTTATTGCGGAAGGTGGACTCAATCCACCACACTGGCCTTTGCCTTGAGACTGGTGCATTCCGCACTTCCCCTATTGAGAGCCTACTAGTCGATGCTGTGGAGATGCCACTCGCTCTATGCTGTGTACAGTGCATCATTCGCCTGTACGTGTGAGCCTGGCGCCTCCCTCAGTTGTCAACAGCTCTCACTGCATTCCCCCGTAAGGGGCGCGGCGATTTGCCATCCTGGCCGCCGTGCTGACGGGATCCAGCGCTCCGTCCGGCCCCAGCTTAGCCTCTCTTCCTTCCTTCAGATAGCCCGATTTCTCCCCTACCTCGTCGCTTTTCATACAACCTCTCCCACAACTTTCTCTGGTCAGCCTCTAATTTCACAGGGTAGAATGCTGACCTTCTTCTCAAGCCAACCACCCCGGATCGGGGCTGAGGGGGGGAGGGGACATTGTTCCCTAACCCCTCAGCTCCGGTTCGGGATGGGGTTTTTTTAACAACCTGCTTCATCCCCACCCACATCTTCCTCACATCCCTTTTCCTCTCCTCTTCACAACCTATATTTTTTACGCCGTGTCCAAGGTGGAGCCGCCATGCCGAAGGACTGCCAGGCCACCAGGCGGGAGGGGTGGTCCCGAATGGCGGCGCCTGGCTCTGCCGGGCTTGTAAGCACCTCTCGCAGTGCGGGCAACTGCGAGAGGTGATGAGCTATTGCGTCCCGTAATCAAAAGAGGGTCACCATGCCCATGTATGAAAAAAAACAAAAACCCCAACCCCCAACTTCCCCAAAAACATCTACGGAGCCGCCCTCGGGCAGCTCCACCGAGAAAATGGAGGTCCCCCCCCCTTGTGCTTGCGCAAGGGACCCTCCATAATTCTTTAACCGGAGAGGAGGCTTACTCCTCTCCTACGCCTACGGGTGTAGGGGACTCCCCCTCACCCCCTTCTCTGGAGGTGCTTTCGGGCACCTCCCTATCTCCAGCGGCAGTCCCTCCTTTGCTTTCTAAGGGGACTGCCAAGAAAGCCAGCAGGCAGCCCATTGCCGACCGCCCCTCGTGCAAGCGGCTCGGTAGGGCAAACCCCCTTAGGGGGGAGAGGGAAGCCAGGCCCCTTCGGTCGCTTCCCTCAAAAGACCTGCTGGCAAGAATTTTGAACCTTGCTGGGGTCAAGGCCTGTGCCTCCCCACACCACCTGACTAGTGACAATACTGCCAAGGGGACCTGCGATGTCCTGGGAGGGGATGGCCAACTGGAGGCCCCTCCTGTGATAGACATGGTCCTTGAGGAGACCCAGCCCCAGACGGTAGGGCCTTCCATGGGGGGGAATTCGGGCTCGGCGCCAAGCACCGAACCCGAATCCGCCCCTATGCAAGGTCCTCCTCAAATGGCTGAGGGCTCCGAGGCAGTAGAAGGAGGGGAGGGATCTCCTCCGACAGGTGCCCCTACGACAACCAGGACCTTCTCCATTTCGGAGAGGGACCTGGCTGAGGCTGGTCCATCTGGCCTGGGGACTTCTGCCGGCGGAGGTGAAAAGCGGGTTCATTCCCCGCCCTCCTCTCCTAAAAAGAAAAAGACTAAAAAGACTCAAAAGACGAAGAAGACTCGGGGCTCCTCTCCATCCGCGGGGGCTGCGGGGACGGATGGGTCTGCTGCCACTTTGGTAGGCGACCAAGCCAAGATCGGCACATCCGGCCCCTCTACCCCCTCGTGTGCGGAGCCCATGACTACGACTAAGACCAAGAATGCACAGGGCGGAGCCTCGATGACATCGGGGCCCCTGATTCAGAGGTTACCTGGCGTTTTCGAGCCCGCTGGCTTCAAACGCTTCCTCGTTATTCGCTCCACTGATGGCACCATGTTGTCCAAGGGCAACATGATCCATCAGAGGAGAGGATTAGCTAGTGCAATTGGTAGAGAGCCGAAGGTAACCCGTTTCTCGGACGGGAGCCTTCTGGCGAATGCGGCGAATCCCGCCGAGGCGGCCAAGATAAGTGCTCTTCGGACACTTCATGGCACCCCGGTGAGTGTGACGCCGCACTCTACCATGAACTTTGTGAAAGGAGTAGTTTATGCGAGGGAACTCGTTGACTACTCCATTGAGGACATCACCCTAGAGCTGGCCGACCATGGGGCAGTCAAGGTCGAACGTGTGATGAGAAAACAGGGAGGGGCCTCGAGACCCACCCCTACACTCTTCGTCACGTTCGACTGTGACAAGCTCCCTGAGTCGGTGCGTGCCGGTTGGTACCGCTACCGCGTGAAGGCATTCGTGCCACTGCCGCGGCGGTGCTATTACTGCCACCGCTTCGGCCATACGAATCGATCATGTAGACGTGCAAAATCGGGGTCACCCGAAGTCTGTGTAAATTGCTCCAAGGTCGCACACGATAAGTCCAAATCGTGTGTGGCCAAGTGTGTCAATTGCGGAGAGCCGCACCCTGCTTCTTCGAAGCAATGTGGTGCATATCTCCTTGAGAAAGAAATCCTGGCCGTTCAGGCCCAGGATCGACTCTCATTCCGCGAGGCAAAGGACTTGGTCCTGGCGCGCCCGGCTCTGCCTGGGACGTCATATGCCTCAATAGTTAGAAAGGCACCCTCTGCTCCTGGCCCATCCAGGCCAACGAGCACGGTTGTTTCCGCGCCCATTCGGAGCCCTTCTGTGGGCTCTACCCAACCCGGGCGCTCCCCTGGTAAAGCTGGCGGCAAAAAGGGTTCATACCCTGCCCCGGCTAAAACCAGGGCTCCCCCCTCTTCCCCCAGCGTGACCGTTTCGCGTAAAGCGAAACGGCCACGCGCCTCCACCGAGTCGTTAGACTCACAGGAGGCAACACCCCTGAAGATGGTCGCTAGGCCATCTTCCGGGGTTCCTAAAGCTGTTCCCCGAAAGGAGGACAGCAACAAAGGAACTTCGGCCCCTTTGCCCACGCCCCGAGGTGGAGCGAGTGGCTCGGAGACGGTGGTTCCTCGAAAAGAGGGCCCCCCGCCTCCGAAGCCGCAACGCCCGCCTAAAGTTTCGAGGCGGAGGGAGGAAAAGACTCGCATGGCGAGCCCAACCTCCCCCAATAAGTCCTCGAAGGCGACAGCGCCTTCAGCGCTTTGTCCGGCCAACAGCGCCCGGGGTTCTGCCCCCGGGAAGCGTACGGCCATTCCCGTGAGGGTCTTCAATTCGAGGAGGGCCCCCGCGTCTCCTCCGAGCTAGGCCTGGAGGGCATATTCCTTCAATGGAATTGCCGTGGACTCCGGGCCAACTGGGAGGAGCTGCGGAGGCTCGCCTCATCCCGTTCCCCGTTAGCTATTTTTTTGCAGGAGACCATGCTAGGCGCGTGCCCCCTGCCTGCCCTCCCGGGGTATAAGGGTCTTGCGACCCAACCACCGCGGGACGGCCGGGCTGGGGGATGCGCGGTTTACACCCGGCATGATGTCTCCGTTCTTCCTTTCTCTTTAGATACCTCCTTTCAGGCAGTGGCTGTGCAGCTGCACCTGGATAGGAGGTATACTATCATTTCTGCGTACATTCCACCGTCAGCTGACTTCGACGCGGGGGACTTTCGCCGCGTCGTGGCACGGTTGCCGAGGCCCTATCTCTTGCTTGGAGATCTGAACGGCAGGCATCCTCTCTGGGGAGATTACACCATAAATCCCAGGGGACAAGTCCTTGCCGATCTGATCGAAGAGCTTGAGATGGGTGTCCTAAACGTGGATGAGTTTACGCATCACTGTCCGAGAACCGCTTCATTTTCTTGCCTTGACCTATCTTTGTGCTCTTCGGATGCACAGCCTGATTTTGATTGGGGGGTGGTCGATGACCTCCATGGTAGTGATCACTTTCCCATTCAAATATCATTTTCAGGGCAACTGCCGCCTGAGAGACCACCTCGGTGGTGCTTGGCGCGGGCGCGGTGGCCTGCATTTCAGGAAATGACTGAATTCTCTATCTCAGTCAAGGAGTTTAGGTCGGTAGATGAGGCCGTCGAGTTCTTCTCCGGCAACCTCATCGCCGTGGGCCTGACTACTATTCCTAGGACGTCTGGCCGTTTTGCACGCCGACCACTCCCATGGTGGTCGGCCGAGTGTGAGACGGCCCTCAAACAGAAGCGTTATGCCTACATGCGCTATAAGCGCCGCCCGAACGATTTCACCGTCGCTGAATTTCGTCGGGCTAGGGCTAGGTTCCGGTATATTTCGAAGCACGCCCGCCGCTCTTCTTGGCGGGCATACGTGTCTTCACTTAACGGGAAGACCCCTTTAGCTGAGGTGTGGAAGCGAGTCAAAAGGATTCGGGGCAAGTTCTCGCAGGACCCCCCTCCCGTTCTCCAGGAGAATGGGACCGCAATCTCGGACCCCGCGTCCGTGGCGGAATCATTAGCGACCGCTTTTTCCGCATTCTCTAGCCGTGATGCTGCTCCGCCAGCATTCAATGCACGTCGTGATGTCGCGGAAGGCCGCCGGCTGGACTTTACCTCCAAAGGCGGAGAACCCTTCAACGACAAGTTTACTGTGAGTGAGTTGCGTTCCGCTCTCGCTTCGTGCGCGGACACCGCCCATGGTCCGGACGATGTCCCGTACGCCATGCTTCGACACCTGGGTGAGCGAGGCATGGCCTTTCTATTAGATTTGTTCAACAGGATCTGGGTGGAAGGTCTCCTCCCAGACTCCTGGCGAATCGCTACTGTGCTCGCCTTTCGCAAGCCGGGGAGAGATCACTCTACTCCGACCGGTTTCCGCCCAATCTCTCTAACCTCTTGCGTGTGCAAGTTGATGGAGAAATTGGTAAATGTTAGATTAGCCTATTTCCTGGACAGCGGAGGCCATCTGTCTTCTGCACAGTGCGGCTTCCGTAAGTTCCACTCCACGTCGGATGCTCTGCTCCGACTGGAAAATGCCGTCTGCGAGGCTTTCCTTCGTAGACAGCACTACGCCACGGTGTTTTTTGATCTGGAGAAAGCCTATGATACCGCATGGCGATACGGTATCATGGAGACTCTCCACACGATGGGGGCGAGGGGACGCCTCCCAATGTTTATATCTGAATTTTTGCGAGATCGTCGATTCCGCGTACGGGTGGGGGGAGCCCTCTCCGGCCCAAAGGAGCAGGAAGAGGGTGTCCCGCAGGGAAGTGTCCTCAGTGTCACACTCTTTGCCCTGAGCATCAACGGCATCACCTCGGTGCTGCCGGAAGATGTTCTCGCTACGCTCTACGTGGACGACCTTTCGATCTCTTTTGGCGCGGCCCAGATGCCAACTCTGGAGCGCCGACTCCAACAGGCATTGAACCGCGTCTCTCGCTATGCCGAAGCGCACAGGTTTCGGTTTTCTTTGGCCAAGACTAAGGTGGTGCACTTCTGCCGCCATCCACGGCTTCACCCCGACCCAGATTTGTTTCTTAATGGGGTGCGCCTGGATGTGGTTGAGTCGCACCGTTTCCTTGGTCTTGTATTCGACCGACGCCTCACCTGGGAGGCTCACATTCGCAGCCTTAGGGTCTCTTGTACCCGCGCCATGGACATTCTCCGTTCCGTGACGTTCAGCGCTTGGGGCGCTGATAGGGCTACCGCCTTACTTTTTTATCGATCCTTTGTTCGCTCGAAGCTCGACTACGGATGCGAGTTTTATGCATCCGCAGCCGAGCGTTTATTGCGGAAGGTGGATTCGATCCACCACACCGGCCTTCGCCTTGCGACCGGTGCCTTCCGCACTTCCCCCATTGAGAGCCTGTTGGTCGATGCTGGGGAGATGCCACTCGCTCTGCGCCGCGTGCAGTGCATCACTCGCCTGTACGCGCGAGCCCGGCGCCTCCCCCAGTCGCCAACAGCTCTCACTGCATCCGCAGCTGATCTCGATGGTGCCTATGCCGCCGAGAGACGCCAGTCATACCCTAAGCCCTTTGGGTTTAGGGCCAGGAAATTCCTTCGAGAGGTAGATATAGCTCTCGGGCCGGTGGCGCCCCTGGTTCTGCCCAGGACGCCACCCTGGAGGGTACCACATTTGGCTATTTGTCGCCACGCCTCTGCTCCCAAAGCTTGTACTGCGCCGGGAGTATTGCGTTCGATCTTTTTGGAGCACACATCGTGTCACGCTGGTACCGTGCCAGTGTATACGGATGGCTCCAAGTCCCAAGAGGGGGTCGGCTTCCACGCCGTATCCCCTCTGTTTGAAGTCAGCGGGGCTCTACCAGGCGCTGCGTCTGTCTTCACGGCCGAGCTGGTGGCAATACACCACTCGGTACGGGAGATTACGCGACGTGCCCGGTTCGGAGACCGGATTGTGATTTATAGCGACTCACAAAGCGCCCTGAGTGCTCTCGGGGCATTGGAATCTCCGCATCCCCTGGTTCGCGAAATCCGTGACGCCACGGTTTTGGCGAGCCGGGCAGATGTCGAGATTATCTTCTGCTGGGTTCCTGGACATGTAGGAATTGCGGGGAATGAGCGCGCCGATGAGGGCGCCAAAGAGTCCGCGAGGACTCTGCGACCGGACCAGCGTTTCGCTCTTCCTCACACCGACTACATGGCAGGAATACGGGCAGCTCTTCGGACTGCTTGGCAAAGAAGATGGGAGACGGTCGAGGGGAACTTAAAGTTGCGTGCCATTGCGCCGCGACTGTTCCCATGGACCTATCCCCCAATGCCGCGGCGGCTTCAGGTTGCTTTCTGTCGTCTTCGAATCGGACACACTCGTGTGACGCATCGTTACTTGGTGGAGCGCTCGCATGTGCCCTATTGCAACGACTGCGTCGTCCCCCAGACTGTTCGGCATATTCTTGTCGAATGTCCCAGTCTGGGTGATCTTCGCGCACGATACCTGTCTCGGTACCGGGATGGGCGGGGTCGCTACCGCCTGTCCCTTGTACTCGGGACGAGTGCGTGCACCATGACTGGTGGACTTATTGACTTTTTGGGGGAGGCCGGCCTTCTCCCCTTTATTTAAGGTTCCTTTTTTTGTTATTGTTTTGTTTTAGATTGCACTCTCCTGCACCGGGGTGAGGGGGACCTCCCCCCGCTGCCGGAGATTGCTTCGATTGTTAAGTTTTTCAAATTTATATTGATTGTTAAGTTTTCATATTTTAACTTTAAAGTAGCCTAATTCTAGGCTGTCGTGTTTTTCGGCGACTTATGCCCAAGTGGGTAGTTGCCAGATGGGCTCTATAAAAAAAAAAAAAAAAAAAAATCTCACTGCATTCACAGCTGATTTCAACGGTGCCTATGCTGCCGAGAGACGCCAGTCATACCATAAGCCTGTTGGGTTTAGGGCCAGGAAACTCCTTCGAGAGCTAGGTATAGCTCTCAGGCCGGTGTCGCCCCTGGTTCTGTCCAGGATGCCATCCTAGAGGGTATCACCTTTGGCTATTTGTTGCCACGCTCTCAGCTCCCAAAACTTGTACAGCGTCGGGAGTATTGTGTTCGACCTTTTTGAAGCACACCTCGTGTCACGCTTTAACCATGCCAGTGTATACGGATGGCTCAAAGTCCCAATAGGGGGTCATCTTCCATGCCGTATCCCCTTTGTTTGAAGTCAGCAGGGCTCTGCCAGGCGCTGCGTCTGTCTTCACGGCTGAGCTGGTGGCAATACATCACTCGGTATGTGAGTTTACACAATGTGCCTGGTTCGGAGACTGGATTATGATCTATAGCGACGCCCTAATTTCCTGAGTGCTCTCAGGGTATTGGAATCTCTGCATCCCCTGGTTCATGATATCCGTTATGCCACAGTTTTGGCGAGCTGAGTGGATGTCGAGGTTATCTTCTGCTGGGTTAATGGACATGTAGTAATTGTGGGGAATGAGTGCGCCAAAGAGTCCGCAAGGACTTTGCCACCGAACCAGCGTTTCACTCTTCATCACTCCGACTACATGGCAGGAATATGGGCAGCTCTTCAGGCTGCTTGGCAAAGAAGATGGGAAACAGTTGAAGAGAACTTAAAGTTTCGTGCCATTACACCACAACTGTTCCCATGGACTTACCCCCCAATGCCACGAAGGCTTCAGGTTGCTTTCTCTCGTCTCCAGATTGGGCACACTTGCGGGACGCACCGACATTTGATGGAGCGCTTGCCAATGCCCTACTGTGAAGACTGCGTTGTCCCCCAGACTGTTCGGCACATTCTTGTTGAATGTCCCAGTCTGGGCGATTGTCATGTACGTTACCTGTCCTGGTACCGGGATGGGTGGGGTCGCTACTGCCTGTCCCTTGTACTCAGGATGAGTGCGTGCACATTGACTGGTGGACTTGTAGACTTTTGGGGGGGGAGGCCGGCCTTCTCCCTTTTATTTAACTAGGTTTTGTTGTTTGTTTTTTGTTATTGTTTTCTTTGTAGGTTGCACGCTCCTGCACCAGGGGAGAGGGGACCTCCCCCCGATGCGGGAGCTTCCTTCCTAATTGTTGTCATCTTTCCTTTTTATCGGTTTTGTTTTCATTTTCTTATTTTAAAGTAGCCTAGAGCTAGGCTGTGTGATTGCGGCGACTTATGCCCAAGTGGGCAGTCGCCAGATAGCCTTCTAAAAATAAAATATATTTAGGAATAGTACTTAAATGTCAAACTGGACGAATGACAGACTGAAGATCTGGATACACGATAGATGTCTTGCCTTTTCTGTTGCAACCTGCAGTAAAATAAAATATAATCAGTCTAAAAATGGATATTACTGGCTGTGATCACTTGCAGAAATAGTGGAAGTGCAACATACTATGTATTTCTATCTTTTTAATTGATACATTTCTTGAAAATATATTAAAGACCAGGAAAGAAAACATTAAATACCCACCTTTAATATCTTTTAAGCAGAAGTAGCAATCTGTTGAATGATTCTTTGGCTCCCTCCAGACAATTGGTTACGCCAAACATGAGGCCATGTCCTTTGCCTTTCACCCAGGCAGAAAGGCAACTTGTACACCTGACACAACATATGTAAGGTGTCCAGCGTTTGTCCTGGTCACCCACTTTACATCCAAAGTTCAGCTCATAAAGTTTCTTCACATGTTTAGTCAACTGTCTCTTGTATTGTATTAATGTAACTGATCCACACAATATGACAGAAACTATCTGGGGATTTTTTGCATTCTCTAGGCATTTTAGCTCTGTCTCCTGTAAAGGAAAAAACTTTAGTATGTAAAAAATAATATAAATAGTAACAATAATAAATATTAAGTAAAAATAAGAAGTATTTATAATAAGTTACACAATTATCAAGCATTACATAAGAGTTATTACATTTGTAAAATGTTTTTTTCTTTACAGATATATATTCTGCAATATTTTTTAAAATTATATTTATGACAAATATAGCAAATACTGTATATGTAGACTAGCACAAGACTATATTCAATTAAATTTCTTTTATTATATAAAAGATAAATTTACAAGAAAGATGTCTGATGGAGAAGATGACTTTATGTGCGGTGATGAAGATGAGTATGATTTGGTAAGATTTATTATTCATACAATAATTTGAATTTATCACTATTATTTTATTGATACTATAGTTATGTTTTTGCTAAGACCCATTGGTTGACTCAAAACCTCTTTTGTTGCAGCTTATGTAAGTATGTTATTTACATATTTCTGTGGTAGTATACAAAACACGCAAGAAAATATGTTTAAAAATTTTTAAGCATTTAATATAGTATTTAGTTGGTGATTTCTTTTTTTATTATTTATTCTGCATATATTCTTGAATTAACCTGTTGAATAATTTTTTTTAGCTGGTTTCCATTCATGCCTGAATAACACAAATTGTAACACTGTTCTAGTGTCTGCCTTTGATGGTTGATCATAGTGTCTTAATCATTGATATTTTTTAGGCATTGCTTCATCTGTTAATGATTTATAATTGAATTTATTTTACTAGGGATGAATTATACATATGTTCTCTTATTTCCTCAGTTATTTTTTTAATTAGGTTAAGTTCACATACTCAATTCACTTTTTTATGCCATGAGTTTGGCTCTATTCTGTTTAAGGTCCATTTTAATTTTACTACTGGGTGATCTGTGAAATTACTACTTGCATTAGGAATTTCAAAGTTTTTAAAGCCTATGTGATTGATCTCATATTTGGTTTCATATGGACCAATGTGCATCTTCTGTTCCTTTTGCAAATTCTGCTCATGTTTCTTTGTTTATTTCCTTCTACTAGAAATTTTTACTGATTGGACCCTGGTGTCTTTTCTATCCAATCTTTGCATTAACATCTTCCTTAATCACAATGAAATGATTGTTACTTGTGTATGTACATTCATAAATGGTGAATAGAAGTCTTGGTCCAGTTTAAAGTTGGATCTGAACCATGATGGTAACAAAAAATAGTGAACTCCTCTGGCTAAACCATGATTTGATACACTGGCTAACTACACTTACTACAAATTTTGCTTAACTTATTTCATTTGGAAAATAGTGTTCCCACTCAGCTAATGTATATATATATACACAATTGTGTGCAAATTAGTTCGGGCAGTACCAAATTTTTTTTACTACTTCACAATGTCTTAATTTTTGGCAACACTAATGAAATTTTTTTTGTTTTATGTGCAGAATAGTATACTGGTAACATCTGGCAACTTTTGTTGTGCCCTAGCTACACTAAGCCCGACACTGCTACACCCAAGCAGCTTGTCGTGGATGATTATTGTTGGGAGTGTGCTTCATGGTCTACTTGGTTCTGCTGGAATATTCACCTTCCACTCATTATTAGACTATAAATTTATTATGGATATCACACCCAAGAAGCATGCAAGTATTATAGCTCTTAGAAAACATGCTGGTCTTAACATCAGATGGATTTCTGAGGAAATGAAGGTAGCAAAGTCAACTGTAGGCGACATTTGTAAAGAGCTGAAGACACTGGTGAGCATTCAACACTGCGACAAGGAAAATGTGGAAGAAAGTGAAAGACAACAACACTTCACAATGACAAAGCTCTAATCAGAAATAGTATGAAGGATCCCAAGAAAACCAGTAAAGATCTCCAGAGAGATTTGTCTTTAGCTGGTTTTAAATGTTTATTCTTCAACCATCCGACGAAGGCTCATTAAAGTGGGCAGATTTGCTAGAAAACCGGTATGTAAACAGTTGTTGACTTCTGCTATGAAGCCAAAACCTCTTCGCTGGGCACGCAAGTATGCTGGATGGAAGGCAGCTGACTGGAATAAAGTTATGTTTTCAGACAAAATACACACCTGAGAAGATATTTAGGGGTCGTTTTAGAGCTAAAGGCCTAGGGCGGCTTGTTACTACATGAGGCTCTCACCATACTCTAATGTGCGCATCACTCTGAAAGAGGATAAACTTAAATTTATCAGACCATATGACACATTTCCAATCCTGTACACTCCAAGTTTTATGTTCTTTGGCAAACTGAAGCTTTTTTTCCTATTTGTTGCAGTCAAAAGTGGCTTCCTGATTGCGGCACAGCTACGTACATGCATTTTTTTTCAGTTCACGATGCATAGTTCTTGTTGAAATCGTTTTTGGACCTTCACAGAACATGCTGGTTAGCTGCTGCATCAAGCAACACCGATTTTTCTTGACCAAATGCTTCAAAGACCACCTGTCTCTTTCATCAAGAATTTGATGCCTACCATATTTGCTACAAGATGAACCGGCTTCGCCATCTTGTTTCCAGCGTGCAATTGTTCTCTGTATAGTCCTCATGCCTATACCTGTTGCTTTCTTGCTTTAGAGATATCATGTGTTGATTTGCCTGTCATGGAAGGCAATGAGGCATCCTTTATCAAAGGGTGTAGTGTCTTCCACACATCTTCATTCTTGCAGCTTGTGTAAAAATTAGGACAGTTATAACATCTATACCAGGTGGTTGCTACATCAGAGACTACTGAATGTTGCCATATAGGTATATTCTAAACTAAAAGTTTCTGAAACAAATTAGTGACAAAAACCATACAATCTATCAAAACTCAGTGAATGACCTTTATTTTGGCTAGGCAGTGTATATGTTAAAAGGACTAGTAAGTGTAGAGAATTTTGATATTATTGTGATAACAGAGTCCTGGCTTGATTTGTCAGAAAAGAATTATAGATGGTGGTCCAGATTTATAGTTATATATTTCATAGAGATAGGAACAGGAGGAAAGGAGGAGTGATTATTCATATTAGGGATAATCTCCAGTATTATGAAAACACCACAATTAAAACCTAATACTGAATCAATATGGCTAGACATTAAAGAGGAAAAAGATAAACTTGAGATGGATTATTTTATAGACTGCCAAATCTTAGTAAAGAAGCTTTGTGTCATCTGTGGCAGGAGATAGCGTGTGCATGTAGAAATAATCTTATGTATATAATAGGTGATTTTTGAGTGCACTGAAGTAATTAGAATCTCTGCGCCGCACTAGTTTGCAGGATCCTTGATGCCATAGCTGCTGCAAGCTGTGAGGATGTTGAGATAATCTTTTGCTGAGTTCCTGGATACGTGGGGCTTGCAGGAAGTGAGTGTGCTGATGAAGGTGTCAGATTAGCTTCACAATCTGGCTAACCAGAACAGCATTTGCTCTTCCCCACTCATACTACATGGCAAAAAAACTGGGAGATGGTGGACTGGAATTTAACATTGCTCAGCATTGTGCCCTGACTTTTCTTATAGACCTACCCCACGATTCCTCGCTTGCTTGGGGTAACAAAAAATTTGCCTACAAATCAGATACACTCGCAGATGCAGCACCATTTACTCCCCCCCCCCCCTGAACCTTTATGCTCATTCATACAGACCCTAAGACAATTTTGGGGTTGAATCTCTTAGTCTGGGGGAGCTCCATGAGTGGTTATAGTACCATGACAGGTGGGGCCACTACCGCGAGTCTTGAGTCCTGGGATTGTGGTGTGAATTAGTTTTTGGAGGAGGTGAGGCAGCTCCTTGTAATTTTTAATGGCAAGCTCAGTCCCCTGAGGGTGGTGGGTGGTCTCATGTGCCTGAGCATGTCCCATTTTCTCTCTTTTTGTTTTGATCAGGTTTTTCATTGCCTTTGGTTAGTTAGTCTGGTGGTGTTTTTTTGCTCTTGATTTTTTTTGGCCTAAAGATTGGCTTGTTTGAAATTTTGATGGATGTGCCCTTGCTGGCAGCCAATAGACAAACTCTATAAATTAAAAAAAACAAACCTTTCTCCATAAAAACCCCTCTTCTTTCTCCACAAAAGAACCCTCTTCTTTACCCACAAAAGAACCCTCTTCTTTCCCCACAAAAGAACCCTCTTCTTTCCCCACAAAAGAACCCTCTTCTTTCCCCACAAAAGAACCCTCTTCTTTCCCCACAAAAGAACCCTCTTCTTTCACCACAAAAACAAACCTCTTCTTTCCAATACAAAAACCTCCTTTTCTTTCCCCACGACACCCCCTCTTCTTTCCCCACAACACCCCCTCTTCTTTCCCCACAACACCCCCTCTTCTTTCCCCACAACACCCCCTCTTCTTTCCCCACAACACCCCCTCTTCTTTCCCCACAACACCCCCTCTTCTTTCCCCACAACACCCCCTCTTCTTTCCACACAACACCCCCTCTTCTTTCCCCACAACACCCCTCTTCTTTCCCCACAAAATAAAACTTCTTTCTAATGCAAAAAGCAAACCTCTTCTTTCCCCTTCGCCTCTTTCCCTACAAAAAATAAACGTCTTCTTTGCAATGACCCGCCTAACCCCACAAACCTTTCCAATGCACCCCCCCCCCTCCAAATTTTTCTCCCAACCTTTCCAATACAAAACCCCCCCCTCTTATTTCCCCACACAAAAACAAACCTTCTTTCTCTATAAAAAAAACAAAAACAAAAACACCTTTCCAATGCAAAAAACAAATTCTTCTTTCCAATACATCATTACTCCATTTTCCCACACATTCTTACTTACAGAGTCCTTCTGACTTCTGTGATTTAATTATGAAACATTCTATCTTCCTTTTACCGCCCTCCACCCCAGCTTTTAAAACTTCCTTCCTGGCTGTTAAAACTTCCCCCCCTTTCTTTTAAAACCCCCTCCCCCACCTTAAAAGAATGGATCCTCTCATTCATTCTCCCCCCCTACATTCTGTTCCTCTCCCTGTCACATACCTTCCTTCCTTCCTTCCTTCTTCTTTCAAAGTTCAACAGATGCTGACAGGGAGACATACCCAGTATACTATGCTTAGTTGAATTATATGCCCATAACACTCTACCTCATGATAATATACTTATTGTTCTTTCAGCTAATCCATTCAAAGAAATGCTCTTCTCCATTTTCTCTTAATATTCTTGCAAACAATCCTCCCACTAACTCCTTACTAAATTATCACTCAAACACTTCTTTGCCTTTATCACACACATAAAGAAAAGCATCTGTTCCACTCTAGGAAACAGTCCCTACTCATTTTTCAATGGAACAGCATATGCCTGCAAACTTACTCTTGTGGCCTACAATCATAAACCAAGCCGAAAACCAATACTGTGCATGCTATAACCACCCTTTAAAAAATACACTGAATTTCTGGGATCAATATGCCCAAACATTTAACCACACAGATAGAACAGCATATCTTCAGTCAATGCAGTCTGGCTGTTGTTGCCTTGATGGCAACAAGTAAGTAACCATCTCAAATAGCTCTCCTACAGCAATCTTAAACAATGGCGGGGGGGCTTCACCAGATAAACATGCTAAAAAAAATCTTTCCATCTTCCTCATTTCATTTCATCGTTATACCAACTATTTTTACTTTATACAGGACAATCATATGTTTGGAAATTCCCTTACTTATGCCTCTTTACAGCTTTCAAATACATACAACTGCATATTCTTCCTTATTAAGTACAAATCAATCATACTCTTAACTACTTCCTTTCTTCTTTGCTCAACCTATATGTAATTTATGCACATCCTTATGCTGAAAGAATTTATTTGACATATTTCAGCACAAAACTCCAACCCTGCCACCCCATTTATGTTTGAAATATAGAGACATGCTTCTGAAGATATAGCTAAGCTTTCCTGCCACTTATTTTTGTTGATCTGCTGATTTCCTTATCCTTGCTCCATTCAGGACTCCTAAAGTTATTCTAAGTATACATTTTCTTGTACCTGCTCGAAGATTTGATTGTCAATCCTATTTTATTGGGAGAGGGGATGAATCAAATGTATATTGTATGGAAAAATATCCAAGACAAATTGGTGCGGTTAAGGTAATGGCATAATTAGACAACTGCTCTGCTTCAGGTCCAGCAGGTGATCCTATCCTCCTTGAACTGGAGGATGGATGGGTCATCCCTAAGTGTTGTCTTCCAGTTCAAGGAGGATAGGATCACCTGCTGGACCTGAAGCAGAGCAGTTGTCTAATTATGCCATTACCTTAACCGCACCATATATTGTATATACACACACATTCATGACTATCTTGGCTAGTGAAGTTTGCCTTCTCTCAAAGTGTCTCCCTACACTATAGTTATTTTTTTTATTATGCAAGTAGTATGAGCTCCAGAAATCTCTCTTTTTTCCCCATGTTTAGTCTTGTCCTAAAATTTGCTGCTCCAATTTTTTAGTCAACCAATTCTATATGGTACATTTATTAAAAATGGCTTCTCCTATTTAAAGGAATACTCAGAAGACAGTAATAGTGAACCTGATGTTGATCTTGAGAATCAATATTATAATAGCAAGGCTCTTAAGGAAGAGGAACCAAATGCAGCTTTGGTTTCATTTCAAAGAGTACTTGATTTAGAAGCTGGTGATAAAGGAGAATGGGGCTTCAAAGCCTTGAAGCAAATGATAAAAATTAACTTCAAACTGGTGAGTATTTTATCTATATTCATACAAATATAATAACAGATTTTAAAGGGACGTAGGGTCGGGTGGGGGTCTTTTCTGAAAGTATTTATGAGAAAGACTTATTGTATGATTTTTGTATGTGCAAATTATTTTGTTTTGGGATAGTTTTAATTATAGTGCGGATAATGGCACCATCTCTAATACACCATCTTACAGACCCTAAACAATTGCACACCCCAGTGAACCTGCAATTCATATGCAAGTACTTTCACACTCCTTTCAACATACATCCCACCCTCTTCCTCAACATTCACTAATTCAACATCAACAGCATCCAAAACAAACAGCAAGAAAGAAAAAAAATACAAAATGCTAGGACATAATCTACACTGCACACCCACAACTTACATTGATATACAGACATCCCATTCTTTAACACTTAGACCCACAGAAATCACTCCTACAAAATTACCCCACTTCTAAATTCCAATCAGTCACCATAAAGATTAACAAAACCACATACATCAACAACCCACCTAACTCCTCCCAGCACCTTCACAGGGTCACTTCAATGTGCACCACCACACTTGGTACCACTTTCAAAGGGTCACTTCAATGCCACCACCATACCTAGCTAACCTCAAAGGACAATGCACCAATAGCCACCACCATCATCAAACAACTTCACTCTTTAAACATATTGAACAATAGAAACCAACCAACAAGAATACCCCACAATGCAACCAAAGGCCTGACTTCCCAGACATAACTCTGCTCCCCTTAGTTCCATACTAGAACCACTTGCAGGGGAGTGGCATGTCCTTCCAGCTCTATTGCCACAAGGGAAGGCCTGGCTTACTGGGTTGACTTGAACTCTTTCACTGGTCCTGGGGAAGCTGTTGTCTTTCTCCCTGTTTTATGCACCCCCTTTTTCTAAGGGTATCCCCCCTCCTTATTTCTTTTATGTTTAAAGACTTGACCAATGACCTCATGCTGTGTCAGAGTAGAGGCTTTGGAACCTCTATAAACACCCTTTAATACCTGCAGGTTACAAGAGACCAACCAGTCTTGAGGTGCACATTGGTGTGCAATTAATGGGATAATCAATTTGGCCCCAATAACCCCTTCTCTGCACCTAATGGACTGGCCACACCCCTCTAGCTATTCTTGGATGTATATGGCTGTACTGCTTATGGCAGGTAGTCTAGCTTTACTGCCTTGTTGGCTGTCGGATCTATCTCTGGGTCTGATGCATAACATTTTCAGATCCTAGTAGAACTTAGTAAGGCATCCACTCTGTCACACTTGCCTCTCTAGATGCTCAGTTATGAGCTGCAGTCCTTAGGGAACAACCATCCACTGGTCATCTTCCGATTGATGTGTGTTGCTATTTTGGCATGATACATCACATACCCAGAGATGGAGCCCCTGAAAAGTCTCAAAATCTCAGATTGGATATGTGGGAGTAGCCGGGTATAGCCCACTAACCTGCCTTTTCCTTTTTCTTTTCTTTATTGGTCATACGGTTCGGAATTCTTGCATATTTTTATTGCAAAATTTTTGATTACATCCGATTTGTGAAACCTCACCCGACCTTGGTATTGAGTTACCTGAGATCTACATTAACACACCTCATGAGTGGTGGTGGGAGCTCCACTTTCGCCACACTATTTGTAAAGGGTTTCCCATTTACTACTTCTGGAGCCACCCTCAGGCAGCTCCACCTTCACAAAGGTAGTCCCACCTCCCTGTACTTTCTCAGGGCCCCACCACTCTCCTAGCAGAAGGGGGGGCTTTCCTCTCGTATGTCTATTGGTTAGGGTGCTTCTTTCCTATATCTACAGGTGAGGGTCTTTTCCCTTATCCCCCTCTTCAAATTGACCCCTGTGCAACATACTATCTTCACCAGCTAAGGCCCCCCCATCTTTTTCACATGGGCCTGCCAATTTAAAGATGAGGAAACCTTGCCTTCAGATTTCCCACTCCCATCCTGGATCAGGCAAACTCCCTTAGAGGGTCAAAGGGGGTGGGGGTCACTGGGCCATACCCCCACTCCCCCTTCATGGATCCTCATCAAGTGTGACCCTGCTGGGGACTAGTGTGCCTGCCCCCCTCAAATCCCCAAAATGGATGTCATCCTGCCAAATCCAATAAGGTTAAGGTTTCCTCTCATGGGGTGCTTCTGGGGATGTAATGGGTCCCCTGCCAACTCGGCAGATAACCGGATGGCCCATCTGGCTTTAGGATAGCTTCGGACAGATAAGAACAAGACTCAACAGGCTAAACAAGGCATTGAGGTGAATGGAGCCTCTGTGATGTCAGGGCCCCTCATTGAGAAGGTTACCCAATGCCTTTGAGCCTTTCATCTTGAAAAAATTCCTCTTTATTCACTCTCTACTGATGGCAAAATATTGTCCATAGGACACATGCTCCATGAGTGTCAGGCACTAACCCGGATTCTCAGTAGAAAAGTGAAAGTCTCCCATTTCTCAGATGGTACCTTTCTAGTGAATGTGGCTGACCTTGCTCAGGCAGCCATTGTGAAGGCTTTTCAGACAGTCGATGGCTCATCCCTACAGGTGACACTCCACTCTGCCCTGATCTTCATGAAAGTAGTAGTTTATTTGAGGGACCTCATTGACTATTTATTCCCCAGAAGATATCACAGTAGAGTTGGCTGACCAGAGAGTGGTCAAGGTCTAATGTGTGATCAGGACCATCCCTCTTGTCATGTCCGATCATGCGAGGCTCCCTGAGTCATTTCATGCTGGTTAAAATTGTTACTGCATCACATCTTGTACCATTGCAGAGGAGGTGATGCCACTGCCATCACTTTGGCCTTATGAATCGAATTTGCAGATATGCTAAGTCAGGTCAACCCTGAAATCTGTGCAAACTACTCCAAGGCCTTGCATGATAAATCTGCATTGCAGAAGGCGGACAAGATCCACCACATTGCTCTCCATTTGGTGACCTATTCCTTTTGCATATCACCTGTAAAGAGCCTCCTTGTTGATGCTGTGGAAATTTCACTGCTTTCCAGTGTACATACTGCATTATACTCTAATCTTGATGGTACATATGCCACTGGGAGATGCCAATCATACCATAAGCCTTTTGGGTTCAGGGTAAGGCATCTCTGAGAGCTGGATGTATCTGTTCGGCTAGTTGTGCTACTCATTTTGCACAGGGTCTAACTATGGAGGGTACTGCCTCTGAACATATCTTGCTATTCTCATCTAAAGCTTCAACAGCACTAGGAGTACTGTGTTCAAATTTCTTGGAGTACATTGTGTCATACTGGAGCCATGCCTGTATACACAGATTGCTCCAAATTGTAGGGGGTAGGGGTTAACTTTCAGCCTTGTCCCTTCTATTTAGAGCCATTGGTCTTCACAGTGGAGCTCCTTGTAATTTTCTGCTCAGTATGGGAGATTCTATGCTGTGCTCAGTTTGGAGACCGAATTGTGATTTTTGCCGACTCACAGAATGCACTGAGTGTCATCGAGGCATTGTGATCTTTGCACCGTCTTGTTTGCTGTATCCATGACACCATGGGGTGCTTTCAGCTGGAAGCCCTGCCAAATCCATTCTTTCCTGTTGCATTCTTGGACATGTAGGGTTTGTGTGAAATAAGCATGCTGATGAGGGCACCAAACAGTTTGCAAGGATTGGGCAACAGGATCATTATTACGCTCTTTCCCATTTTGACTTCATGGCAGGAATCAGGTCATCCCCATGGGCTACATGGCAAAAGAGAGCCAGCAGAAATCTAAAGTTGCATGTTATTATGCTGCAACCTTTCCTGTTGGAGACCATGTACAGGAGTAAGAATTGATTTTTATTTATGATCAAGCTATTATTGTGCTTAATATTGCAGTAAAGAACCCATTTTTTATTTCTCCAAATGGCTCAGGCATTTTGATCCAAGATACAAGGCACATAAATGTCCATCAGACAATTTGTCTGGCGCACCCAAACACCATTTTTGTGGACCTTTTCTATGCTTATAAGATTTTTATTGCCCTATTAGTCAATTACCAGATGGGCTCTAAAAAAAAATGAAGTTTCATGAGTGCCATTTAAAATTCTTGCTATTTTATGAGTGTCTTGTTGAGGATTAAACTCCATGTGGATAAAAATACCCTTTTGGCAGGTTCTGGGATAGAAGAGGTATAATGATATGTATATGAAAATGGAATGGAAAGACAGCAGTGTTTTCTTTGTCTCTGTGGATGATGATGTGTGTTAGGAGCTACATGCCTTAACAGGAGCCAGTCCAGATCTACCAATAGGCATCTGGTTCCCTCATGTAACATGTTTTGTGTCCACTCTCACTGGGAGTTGAGCCTGGAAGATGGCCTTGGAAGGCCAATACCTTATCCACTAGCCTAATGAGAGTGATGAATTCTTAAGACATGCTTCTCTTTTAAGAGATGCAGCTATATACTCATAACATCTCTGTACAACCTCTTCTTACACTGATGATCTGAAAACGAGATGTAAGAATGAATATAACAGCTTGTACTGCATCAATGTTATCATCTGTTGATGTGATAAAAAAAATCAGACTTTTCTTTTCACTCTCTCTTGTAGACAATGAGAAATATTGAAATGATTTATAAAACTTTTCAGGGAAATTATGAAGAAATGATGACGCGATACAAGCAACTTCTCACCTATATAAAATCTGCCGTTACAAGAAACTACAGTGAAAAATCCATTAATTCAATATTAGATTACATTTCTACTTCTAAGAATGTAAGTGATAATTTTTTCCTTTAATATTTCAAGTAAACAACTCATCGTATTAAGTTTTCACTATTCAGTGGCCTTATTAAAATAGTTCAATCAGAAATTGAAGCCTGACTTACAACCTATTTTGTCGCAACAATCAGATGGCAGTATTTGCAATTGATTTTACTGCTGGCTAATACTTTTGTTATGATGCCTCATTCTTACATATTTTTTTTCTTTTTTGCTCTTTCACTCCAAAGAAAATAGATTTAAAAATTTGTAAATGTCCAGTTATTCCCAATTCCTCCATTACAGTTGTAATTGGAGATAGGTCCCCTTGATTGCTTAAGTCACTGAGAGATAAAGTCCACCCCTTAGTCCGGTAGCCTTGATGGAATCCACATACTTGATGAGTTTCTGGTACAGATCCAGTGCTCCTTGCATCTGTATGTTTTGTTTATGTTGTGCTTGTGTTGGGCATGTGAATGTGTTGGTCTGATTCCTAGTTGCACTGAGAGAAGTTGCCTGTATAGTCACAGTGCAATATATGTGTTGGGTGTTGACCACATGGAGCCTTACCATGGTGACCTGTGTCAATATCTCATGGAATGACATTGAGGAGGTGATTTGGATTCTATGTTATGGTTGTGTGTGCATGGATTGTTTTCTGGTAATGGTGGCCTGGTTTCAGGGAGGTTGGAATAGGGTTGAGACCTTGTTTCCTTTCATTGGACATTACATCAACCTTAAGAAAATTGAATCTCACTCTTGGTAGAGTTTTATGTCATCCGAGTCCACATGATTGTTTATGTCTGGCTCTCTATGCCATGTGATTGGTGGGCTAAGTGATGAATTTGATTGATGAGATCAATTTCCACTAGAGGATGTGCTTGGAAACAATGCTGGCAAAGCAAATGGATTGGGCTTTTGACTATGCTTGAGTCATTACCATCACATGACTTTTGTGGTTCTTTTATGGGATGAAGCTCCACAAGGGCAGGGGGGGCATGTAGACTTACATCTGGTATGTGGAAGAGTGGTAGGCCTTCCTGGCCCCAGTGACCTCAGTGGGTTCAAATTGTTTGAGATTACCTGGGCTTTATTCCTCAACATTTTCAATTTCTTTTTTGTGCCATTCTCCTTGTGAACCCCTTCTCACCTATTTTCTTTACTGGCAGCTTTTCGCTGACCACCTTACATTCTTTCATCCCTGTTCAGGGCTACTCCCTCAGGGGGGTACTCTGTGTAGACCCCTACACCTGGTACCTGGAAGTGCAACATTTCCTCCTGGTTGAGTGCCTCTAAGGAAGGCCTGGGGAAGCTGCTGCATTCCCTCAGTCCTTCTATGCACCCTTTTTTTCTATGATTATCCCCTACTTTGTCCTTCCTTTTTCTTCCTTCTATCTAGTTTTAACCCTTGGAGGACCCCATCAACATCAAAGAAAAACTAACGTTTGGAATTCAATGGAATTTTCCATGGGCCTAAAACCATAGGAGAACCAAATGGTCCAAGTAGCGGTTGTACTCTCAAGGCCTTTTTGTCTGCACAGCACTTTTAGGGGTTAAGGACTTGACCAGCTACCTCAAGTCATGTCAGAAGAGAGGCTTAGAACCTCTATAAACAATGCCCTTTGATGCATGCGGGTTGTTAGAGACCAGGCCTTGAGGGGTCCTGGGCATTGGGTCACAAAAAATTGGATATGCAGTCTTGTCTCAATAACCCCTTACCTGTGCCTAATGGGCTAACCGCCACCTCCCTCCACCATTCTCACGTGCATAAGGTGGTACTTTATATCAGGGTGGGCTTTCCTGCCTTGTTGGCTGCCAGGCCAACTAAAAATCTCTAGTCTTGTCTGTCTGTCACATTACAGATCTTCAAATCCTAGCTGCAACCTATTAAGGGATTCCATTCTGTCGCACCTGTTTTTCTGGCTGTTTATTTGGTAACTGTGTCTTCTGGAGAGTGACTTTCCACTGGGTAACTTCCATTTGGTGTTTGCTGTCACACATGCCCTGAAAGGTCTGAAAATTTGAGAGCGGATAGGTCGAATTGTACACTGCAACCATGCGTTCATGGATCTCTTTTTTCATTCTTGCCTTCCTTGGTAAAAAATTTGATCACTGTGCGGTGCTCGACCTTCTCCATTGTTGAAAGATTTGTGACTGATGATCTGCGATCAGCTACTGCTTCTTAAATAAATGAGGCAGGAGCATGCGGCTTCAGGTCCTGACTTGTCATAACTTGTCCTAACACCCCCACAAACAACCATCCCCCTTGCTCTGTTTTGCCCTACTGATTCGTAAAATTTATTGACCGCCCCTTGTATGTATCTAGAATTCATTGGCTATAAAAGCTTTATTTTTAAGTGAATGGCTTTTAATTATATTACTACAGAACATATTTAAGAGCATCATGTTCCATCTTTCAGCTGCTTAGAAGTATAAAAACAAAACATATGATTATTATAATGACTAGGCAGATGCGGTCTATATAGCAGTAGGATTAACTAAAATACTATTGTCACATGACTCCTCTTTTGATGTGATTAAGGATCTGATGGTGTGGTAAACCTGAATTTCCCTTTCATGTGATTGAAGTTATTTGATATCGAAATTAATTCACCTTTTTATCAATCAATATTATTGTTTGTGTAGCTGATGTGTTGAAATATAGCATTAGATTTGTTACCTATGCATACCGAATATGTTTCATCGCAATGTTTGTTATAAAAATGGTTTGACCAATAAATTTTGTTTGTTACCTACCTTAGAAGGCAAGATTTTATATTTATGAATGTTAAATTATATTTTATTTAATATGCATTTATGGTGAGTAGTTGATCCATTTTTCACTCTTGTTGCATTAATTATTGAGCATCTTGTGATGCTAATGTGGAGCAAGGACTGTCATGTCTTTTGCTCTCTAAATTAATGTACTTCTCTGTACTCTTAAAATGTCTGTATTGTATTATTTTCCCCTTTTCATGTTACTATGAAGATGGAACTTTTGCAAGATTTTTATGAAACCACTCTAGATGCTTTGAAAAATGCTAAAAATGATAGGCTGTGGTTTAAAACAAATACAAAATTAGGTAAACTCTACTTTGATCGTGAAGATTTTACTAGACTTTCGCGCATTCTCAAGCAGTTGCATCAATCATGTCAGGTAAAGTTGCAAGTTTTCTGTTTATTTGTTTTATTTTTATTACTTTTACTTGGAAGATTGAAGAATACAAAAATTAGGAAATAGAAATTGTAGGGACTCAAGAACTTAGTATAGAAATTATTGAATTTGAGTAAGGTATCGTGTACTATATTTTTATTATGAGCTCTTTAAGTCTGAAAAAAATATAGGGTAACTGCTAAACTCTGTCATGTTTAAGAAAGAAAAGCAGAGCATAAAGGCCACATCCTCACCACTATTATTTGTGTTCATTTTTTTTAGGGAAACTTTCTAAATTTTAACTTTTTGAGGAAAATTTTCCAATTTTTAACTTTTTTGAGGAAAACTTTCCAATTTGTAACTTTTTGAGAAAAAATTTCCACTTTTTAACTTTTAATGTCATTTTATCCATCACCTTCCCCCCCCCCAAAGAAATCCAATTACACATTCCACATTCTCTTTGTTGAGTATTTTTTTCAGTTTTTGAGATTCTTGGTATATACTTTCTTGCATTTTTACTTGAAAAGATGAGGGATGGACAGACAGATGAAGAAATCTAAAAGTAAAAAATAGTAATAGTGAAAAAAATCATTGAATGGATTGCCATAGCAAATCTTATCATCCCTTCATGCTTGAGCATTTCACGCCTCCAAGAAAAAATATTTATAGAGTACAGGTACTCAAAAATACAAACTTGCTTCCTTTGCTGGAGGACCTTTTTGGCTCCTATTCCTTTTCCTTCTTCATTCTTAAAAGATTATTTTTTGTTCCACTGATGAATTATGAACTTGTAAAATTAGTACCCTGCAAGGGGAGTGAGAGGTATAGCATAAACCAGCATGGTGCAGCTGACATTTAGAGGATTGCATGTCCTCTTGGCCCCAACACTCATATATGGAACCACCGCTATATATGTTCACATTTTCACTTCCTCCATCCTCACCACTTTCTTTACCTGCAGGAGATGATGCCCTTGTTAGTTTTTGCTTCTTGGATAATTTTAGTAACTACAATGTAGGTTTAATCTCTTGGTTGTGCGAGTGCAGATATACCACAATACCTCTGTGGCCTTTACTGATTGTAAGCCATTTAACTCCAATTGAGGTTCTTTGGCTGCTCTGTTTTGCTCACTACACTTTGTCAACCCCTTGATTCTCTTCAATTGAACCCACCACTGCTGTAGGATAGGGTGGTGTCTTGATTGCAGGCTGGCTAATGAAACTGGTTTGTGATCTAGATCAATATTGTAGTTACAGTAGAGCCTCAGGTTCACAAACTTAATCCATTCCAGGCCTTAGGTCACAAACCAAATTGTTTGCAGACACTACCCCCCCATTTTTTTTTCTATTGAAATTAATGTAAATACAATTAATTCATTTCGTCCTCAGAAATATGGTATTTTTTACGTTTTTTTTTTTTGTGATGATGAATATAAAATGAGATTGAAATACAAATAACACTAAATTAAATAAAAAAGTACTGTAATTTACCTTTGTTGTTTATTGCTGCTGGCACAGGTGGATGGTCAGGGAGGAGAAGGCTACTGCTTCTCCTTTGGTGGCATAATGGGGGCTAAAATAACACAAAAAAGGGAAGGGGATGTTTTTGAACACAGCACCCCGTAAGGGGCGCGGCGATTTGCCATCCTGGCCGCCGTGCTGACGGGATCCAGCGCTCCGTTCGGCCCCAGCTTAGCCTCTCTTCTTCCTTCAAAACACTTGTTTCCTCTCTTTTCACACAACCTCTCCCACAACTTTCTCTGGTCAGCCTCTAATTTCAAAGGGTAGATGCTGACCTTCCTTTCAGCCAACCGTCCCGCATCGGGGCTGAGGGGGTGGGGGACAATGTTCCCTAACCCCTGAGCTACGGTCTGGGGTGGCTGGTTTTTAACAACCTGCTTCATCCCCACCCATACCTTCCTCACATCCCTTTTCCTCTCCTCTTCACAATCTATATATTTTACGCCGTGTTCAAGGTGGAGCCGCCATGCCAATGGACTGCCAGGCCACCAGGCGGGAGGGGTGGTCCCAAATGGCGGCGCCTGGCTCTGCCGGGCTTGTAAGCACCTATCGCAGTGCGGGCTACTGCGAGAGGTGTGCGCTATTGCATCCCGTGTTTAAAAAAAGGGTCACCATGCCCAATGATGAAGACCAAAAAAAAAAACTCAACCCCCAACTTTCCCTGAAACATCAACGGAGCCACCCTCGGGCAGCTCCAGCAAAAAAATGGAGGTCCCCCGTCCTGTGCTTGCACAGGGGACCCTCCATATTTCTCTAACTGGAGAGGAGGCTTACTCCTCTCCTTCGCCTACGGGTGCCGGGGACTCCCCCTCACCCCCTTCTCTGGAGGTGCTTTCGGTCACCTCCCTTTTCCCAGCGGGAGTCCCCTCTTTTCTTTCCAAGGGGACTTCCAAGAAAGCCAGCAGGCAGCCCTTAGCCAGCCGCTCCCCATCGAAGCGGCTCGGTAGGGCAAACCCCCTTAGGGGGGAGAGCGAAACCAGGCCCCTTCGGTCGCTTCCCTCAAAAGACCTGCTGGCAAGAATTTTAAACCTTGCCGGGGTCAAGGCCTGTGCCTCCCCACACAAGACTGGCGACACTGCCAAGGGGACCTGCGATGTCCTGGGAGGGGATGGCCAACTGGAGGCCCCTCCTGTGATAGACATGGTCCTTGAGGAGACCCAGCCTCAGATGGTAGGGCCTTCCATGGGGGGGAATTCGGGCTCGGTGCCAAGCACCGAACCCGAATCCGCCCCTATGCAAGGTCCTCCTCAAATGGCTGAGGGCTCCGAGGCAGTAAAAGGAGGGGAGGGATCTCCTCCGACAGGTGCCCCTACGACAACCAGGACCTTCTCCATTTCGGAGAGGGACCTGTCTGAGGCCGGTCCATCTGGCCTGGGGGCTTCAAGACTAAAAAGACTCGGGGCTCCTCTCCATCCGCGGGGGCTGCGGGGACGGATGGGTCTGCTACCACTTTGGTAGGCGACCAAGCCAAGATCGGCACATCCGGCCACTCTACCCCCTCGTGTGCGGAGCCCCTGACCAAGACTAACACCAAGAGTGCACAGGGCGGAGCCTCGATGACATTGGGGCCCCTCATTCAGAGGTTACCTGGCGTTTTCGAGCCCGCTGGCTTCAAACGCTTCCTCGTTATTCGCTCCACTGATGGCACCATGTTGTCCAAGGGCAACATGATCCATCAGAGGAGAGGATTAGCTAGTGCAATTGGTAGACAGCCGAAGGTGACCCGTTTCTCGGACGGCAGCCTTCTCGCGAATGCGGCGAATCCCGCCGAGGCGGCCAAGATAAGTGCTCTTCGGACACTTCATGGCACCCCGGTGAGTGTGACGCCGCACTCTACCATGAACTTTGTGAAAGGAGTAGTTTATGCGAGGGAACTCGTTGACTACTCCATTGAGGACATCACCCTAGAGCTGGCCGACCATGGGGCGGTCAAGGTCGAACGTGTGATGAGAAAACAGGGAGGGGCTTCGAGACCCACCCCTACACTCTTCGTCACGTTCGACTGTGACAAGCTCCCTGAGTCGGTGCGTGCCGGTTGGTACCGCTACCGCGTGAAGGCATTCGTGCCACTGCCGCGGTGGTGCTATTACTGTCACCGCTTCGGCCATACGAATCGCTCATGTAGACGTGCAAAGTCGGGGTCACTCGAAGTCTGTGTAAATTGCTCCAAGGTCGCACACGATAAGTCCAAATCGTGTGTGGCCAAGTGTGTCAATTGCGGAGAGCCGCACCCTGCTTCTTCGAAGCAATGTGGTGCATATCTTCTGGAGAAAGAAATCCTGGCCGTTCAGGCCCAGGATAGACTCTCATTCCGCGAGGCTAAGGACTTGGTCCTGGCGCGCCCAGCTCTGCCTGGGACGTCATATGCCTCAGTAGTTAGAAAGGCACCCTCTGCTCCTGGCCCATCCAGGCCAACGAGCACGGTTGTTTCCGCGCTATTCGGAGCCCTTCTGCGGGCTCTACCCAACCCAGGCACTCCCCTGGTAAAGCTGGCGGCAAAAAGGGTTCATACCCAGCCCCGGCTAAAACCAGGGCTCCCCCCTCTTCCCCCAGCGTGACCGTTTCCCGCAAGGCGAAACGGCCACGCGCCTCCACCGAGTCGTTAGACTCACAGGAGGCAACACCCCTGAAGATGGTCGCTAGGACAGCAACAAAGGAGCTTCGGCTCCTTCGCCCACGCCCTGAGGTGGAGCGAGTGGCTCGGAGACGGTGGTTCCTCGAAAAGAGGGCTCCCCGCCTCCGAAGCCGCAGCGCCCGCCTAAGGTTTCGAGGCGCAGGGACGAAAAGACTCGCATGGCGAGCCCAACCTCCCCCAATAAGTCCTCGAAGGCGACAGCGCCTCCAGCGCTTTGTCCGGCCAACAGCGCCCGGGGTTCTGCCCCCGGGAAGCGTACGGCCATTCCCGTGAGGGTCTTCAGTTCGAGGAGGGCCCCCGCGTCTCCTCCGAGCTAGGCCTGGAGTGCATATTCCTTCAATGGAATTGCCGTGGACTCCGGGCCAATTGGGAGGAGCTGCGGAGGCTCGTCTCGTCCCGCTCCCCGTTAGCTATCTTTTTGCAGGAGACCATGCTAGGCGTGTGCCCCCTGCCCGCCCTCCCGGGGTACAAGGGTCTTGCGACCCCACCACCGCGGGATGGCCGGGCTGGGGGATGCGCGGTTTACACCCGGCATGATGTCTCCGTTCTTCCTTTCTCTTTAGATACCTCCTTTCAGGCAGTGGCTGTGCAGCTGCACCTGGATAGGAGGTATACTATCATTTCTGCGTACATTCCACCGTCAGCTGACTTCGACGCGGGGGACTTCCGCCGCGTCGTGGCACGGTTGCCGAGGCCCTATCTCTTGCTTGGAGATCTGAACGGCAGGCATCCTCTCTGGGGAGATTACTCCATAAATCCCAGGTGACAAGTCCTTGCCGATCTGATCGAAGAGCTTGAGATGGGTGTCCTAAACGTGGATGAGTTTACGCATCACTGTCCGAGAACCGCTTCATTTTCTTGCCTTGACCTGTCTTTGTGCTCTTCGGATGCACAGCCTGATTTTGATTGGGGGGTGGTCGATGACCTCCATGGTAGTGATCACTTTCCCATTCAAATATCATTTTCAGGGCAACTGCCGCCTGAGAGACCACCTCGGTGGTGCTTGGCGCGGGCGCGGTGGCCTGCATTTCAGGAAATGACTGAATTCTCTATCTCAGTCGAGGAGTTTAGGTCGGTAGATGAGGCCGTTGAGTTCTTCTCCGGCAACCTCATCGCCGTGGGCCTGACTACTATTCCTAGGACGTCTGGCCGTTTTGCACGCCGACCACTCCAATGGTGGTCGGCCGAGTGTGAGACGGCCCTCAAACAGAAGCGTTATGCCTACATGCGCTATAAGCGCCGCCCGAACGATTTCACTGTCGCTGAATTTCGTCGGGCTAGGGCTAGGTTCCGGTATATTTCGAAGCACGCCCGCCGCTCTTCTTGGCGGGCATACGTGTCTTCACTTAACGGGAAGACCCCTTTAGCTGAGGTGTGGAAGCGAGTCAAAAGGATTCGGGGCAAGTTCTCGCAGGACCCCCCTCCCGTTCTCCAGGAGAATGGGACCGCAATCTCGGACCCCGCGTCCGTGGCGGAATCCTTCGCGACTGCTTTTTCTGCATTCTCTAGCCGTGATGCTGCTCCGCCAGCATTCAATGCACGTCGTGATGTCGCGGAAGGCCGCTGGCTGGACTTTACCTCCAGAGGCGGAGAACCCTTCAACGACAAGTTTACTGTAAGCGAGTTGCGTTCCTCTCTCGCTTCGTGCGCGGACACCGCCCATGGTCCGGACGATGTCCCGTACGCCATGCTTCGACACCTAGGTGAACGAGGCATGGCCTTTCTGTTAGATTTGTTCAACAGGATCTGGGTGGAAGGTCTTCTCCCAGACTCCTGGCGAATCGCTACTGTGCTTGCCTTTCGCAAACCGGGGAGAGATCACTCTACTCCGACCGGTTTCCGCCCAATCTCTCTAACCTCTTGCGTGTGCAAGTTGATGGAGAAATTGGTAAATGTTAGATTAGCCTTTTTCCTGGACAGCGGAGGCCATCTGCACCTGGATAGGAGGTATACTATCATTTCTGCGTACATTTCACCGTCAGCTGACTTCGACGATGTCCCGTACAGCACTACGCCACGGTGTTTTTCGATCTGGAGAAGGCCTATGATACCGCATGGCGATACGGTATCATGGAGACTCTCCACACGATGGGGGCGAGGGGATGCCTCCCAATTTTTATATCTGAATTTTTGCGAGATCGTCGATTCCGCGTACGTGTGGGGGGAGCCCTCTCCGGCCCAAAGGAGCAGGAAGAGGGTGTCCCACAGGGAAGTGTCCTCAGTGTCACACTCTTTGCCCTGAGCATCAACGGCATCACCTCGGTGCTGCCGGAAGATGTTCTCGCTACGCTCTACGTGGACGACCTTTCGATCTCTTTTGGCGCGGCCCAGATGCCAACTCTGGAGCGTCGACTCCAACAGGCCCTGTAACCGCGTCTCTCGCTATGCCGAAGCGCACAGGTTTCGGTTTTCTTTGGCCAAGACTAAGGTGGTGCACTTCTGCCGCCATCCACGGCTTCACCCGACCCAGATTTGTTTCTTAAAGGGGTGGGCCTGGATGTGGTTGAGTCGCACCGTTTCCTTGGTCTTGTATTCGACCGACGCCTCACCTGGGAGGCTCATATTCGCAGCCTTAGGGTCTCTTGTATCCGCGCCATGGACATTCTCCGTTCCGTGACGTTCAGCGCTTGGGGCGCTGATAGGGCTACTGCCTTACTTTTTTATCTATCCTTTGTTCGTTCGAAGCTCGACTACGGATGCGAGTTTTATGCATCCGCAGCCGAGCGTTTATTGCAGAAGGTGGATTCGATCCACCACACCGGCCTTCGCCTTGCGACCGGTTCCTTCCGCACTTCCCCCATTCAGAGCCTGTTGGTCGATGCTGGGGAGATGCCACTCGCTCTGCGTCGCGTGCAGTGTATCACTCGACTGTACGCGCGAGCCGGGCGCCTCCCTCAGTCGCCAACAGCTCTCACTGCATCCGCATCTGATCTCGATGGTGCCTATGCCGTCGAGAGACGCCAGTCATACCCTAAGCCTTTTGGGTTTTTGGCCAGGAAACTCCTTCGAGAGGTAGATATCGCTCTCGGGCCGGTGGCGCCCCTGGTTTTGCCCAGGACGCCACCCTGGAGGGTACCACATTTGGCTATTTGTCGCCACGCCTCTGCTCCCAAAGCTTGTACTGCGCCGGGAGTATTGCGTTCGACCTTTTTGGAGCACACCTCGTGTCACGCTGGAACCGTGCCAGTGTATACGGATGGCTCCAAGTCCCAAGAGGGGGTCGGCTTCCACGCCGTATCCCCTCTGTTTGAAGTCAGCGGGGCTCTACCAGGCGCTGCGTCTGTCTTCACGGCCGAGCTGGTGGCGATACACCACTCGGTACGGGAGATTACGCGACGTGCCCGGTTCGGAGACCGGATTGTGATCTATAGCGACTCACAAAGCGCCCTGAGTGCTCTCGGGGCATTGTGGAATCTCCGTATCCCCTGGTTCGCGATATCCGTGACACCACGGTTTTGGCGAGCCGGGCAGATGTCGAGATTATCTTCTGCTGGGTTCCTGGACATGTAGGAATTGCGGGGAATGAGCGCGCCGATGAGGGCGCCAAAGAGTCTGCGAGGACTCTGCGACCGGACCAGCGTTTCGCTCTTCCTCACACCGACTACATGGCAGGAATATGGGCAGCTCTTCGGACTGCTTGGCAAAGAAGATGGGAGACGGTCGAAGGGAACTTAAAGTTGCGTGCCATTGCGCCGCGACTGTTCCCATGGACCTATCCCCCAATGCTGCGGCGGCTTCAGGTTGCTTTCTGTCGTCTTCGAATCGGACACACTCGTGTGACGCATCGCTACTTGATGGAGCGCTCGCATGCGCCCTATTGCAACGACTGCGTCGTCCCCCAGACTGTTCGGCATATTCTTGTCGAATGTCCCAGTCTGGGTGATCTTCGCGCACGATACCTGTCTCGGTACCGGGATGGGCGGGGTCGCTACCGCCTGTCCCTTGTACTCGGGACGAGTGCGTGCACCATGACTGGTGGACTTATTGACTTTTTGGGGGAGGCCGGCCTTCTCCCCTTTATTTAAGGTTCCTTTTTTTTGTTATTGTTTTGTTTGTAGGTTGCACTCTCCTGCACCGGGGTGAGGCGGACCTCCCCCCGCTGCCGGAGATTGCTTCGATTGTTATGTTAAGTTTTCATATTTTTACTTTAAAGTAGCCTAGTTCTAGGCTGTCGTATTTTTCGGCGACTTATGCCAGATGGGCTCCATAAAATTAAAAAAAAAAAAGAAAGATTTTGTTGAATCTCCCAGTCTTGTTGATCTTTGAGCATGCTACCATTCCCGGTACCGGGATGACCGGGGTCTCTACTGCTTGTCTCTTGTAATCGGGCCAAGTTCGTTCACACTAACTTGTAGAGTTTGACTTTTTAGAGGGGACGGCCTCCTCCACTTTATTTAACTGGCTTTTTTATGTTACTTTTGTAGGTTGAACGTTCCTGCGTCCGGGGAGGGCGGGCCTCGCCCCGACGGCGGAGCGTGCTTCCTGCTTGTTGCCCTTTCCTTTTTATTTTCCTTTTTGTTTTTGTTTTATGTTTTTTTTTTTTGTTGTTTTTTTTTTGTATTTTTATATATTTATTTTAATGTAGCCTAGAACTATGCAGGCATGAGTACGGCGACTTATTTCCAAGTAGGCAGTCGCCAGATGACCCTTAACAAAATAATAATAAATTGAACACAGCACTCTCACAAACAATGTTTTGCCAAGTGTGCCAACGCACAACTGAGCACAATGTTCCATGGATTGTGGGTAATGTGCATTCATAGCCCAAACCATTTTTCATGAACCAAGCCAAAATTTGTTCCCCAAACTAGTTTGTGAACCAATTCATGATGGGGTGGGGGGGCATTCATGAACCAAAGTTCTACTGCATATGCTTTGGATTAGGACATTTTGCAGTTGATCTTGGTAAAGTGGGTTTGTATGTGTTTTATAGTGTTCTCGTTAACAGGTTAGGGATGTTAGTGAATTATTTGGTGTTGTGTGTGGTGATGTGGTTTTGGGGATTCTGGGGGTGAGTGGAGTGGAGAGGGTATGTAAGTGGTGTGAGGGGTATCTCAGTTTACTGATATATCAATTCCTTCCATAACTTACAGTGACTACAGTATTGGCCAATATGTTCTTTGTCCTATGAAAATATGCCTTACATAAGGTTTATTGAAGAAATCTAAGATGCACATCAAGACTATAAAATTAACTTGATGCACCAGGTTACACAAACAAATTATCTTTTGTGTCCACTGAGGATACATGTTGGGTATTGATGACGAACGTTTTGAATGTGTTGAGTGCACCCAAATTGAATGCAGGAGTCACAATTACATATTCATTTGACCCAAAAGAAGCAGCAAAATTGCCTTCTAACATAGGGATTCTACAGGTATAATACAACATAGACTATTTATAATCTATGCTGTTGTCTATAGTTGTTGTCTATGCTGTTCTGTTGTATTATCTATTCTAAAAGTGCTAAAAGGTTCGAGGTAATTAACCTTGTATATTGAACAGACCAAGTAAAATATACAAATGAAATTATGTATTTTAAGAAACAAAAAGGGATATTACATTTTTTTGGAAAAATAATTTTTTCATTTCTCTGTAGGTTGGGGTCCCATTTCATCAAAATCCGAGAGGGTGTGGTTTCACCACTTGCTTGATTTGTCATAGAAACCCCCTCCTGCCTTAGTTTTCTACTGATCATTGGTTTGTTTGAAGCTTGACTACAGAGGTGATGTTTATGCATCTTCAGCCGAGTGTGTATTGTGAAAGGTAGATTTGATCCACCACACAAGTCTCTGACTTGGGGCCGGTGCTTTCTGCATGTCCCCCATTGAGAGCCTACTTGTTGATGCTGGGAGTTGTTGCTCACTCTGCGTCATACGCAGTTCATTCTGTGCCTGTACATGCCAGACTGAATACTCCCTCAGTCACCAATGGCTCTCACTGCATCCATGCCCGATCTCAACCATGCCTATGCAGTTGAAAGATGCCAGTCATACTTTAAGAAGCCCTTTGGGTTTAGGGCTAGGAAACTCATTCAAGAGATCAGTGTAGCTCTTGGGCTGGTGGTGCCTATGGTGGGTACCAGCTTTGACTATTTGTATCCATGCCTCAGCTCCCCAAAATTTCACAGTGCCGGGAGTATTGCATTTGACTTTTTTAGAGCACACCATGTCATACTGGATCTCTGCCAGTTTGCATGGATGGCTCCAAGTCCTGGCAAGGTTCAGCTTCCACACTGCATACACTGTTTGAAGTCAGTGTGGCTCTACTAGGTGCTGCATGTCTTCACAGCCAAGCTGGTTGCAATACACCACTCGGTAGGTGCAGGAAATAACATGTCATACCCAGTGCAGAGACTGGATTGTTATCTTTAGTGACTCACAAAGCTCCCTGAGTGCTCTTGAAGCATTGGAATTTCCACACATGGTTCACAGTATCTATTACACCACGGTTGCTACGAGCTGGGTGGATGTTTAGCTTATCTTCTGCTGGATTTTTGGACATTTGGGAATTGCAGGAAATGAACACTCTGATGAGGGCACCAAAAAGTCCACAAGGACTGGGTGACCATAAGTGTTTGGCTCTTCCTCACACAAACTACATGGCAGGAATCAGGGCAACCCTCTGGGCTGTCTGGCAAAGAAGATGGGAGACAGTCGAGGGGAACCTTTAGCTGTATGCCATTGTGCCCTACTGTTCCCATGGACCTATACTGCCCAAGGCTGTTATGGCTGCAAGTCACTTTCTCTCATCTTCAAATTACACACTCGTGATGCACCACGATTTGAGTGAGTGCTCACCTGCACTTCATTGTGACAACTCTGTTGACCCCCAGACTGTTCAGCACATTCTTGTTGAATGTCCCAGTCTGGGTGATCTTCGTGCATGCTTAGTGGGGTCGCTACTGCTTGTTCCTTGTTCTTGCGCCAGGTTCATGTACAGTCTTGTGGACTATCTAACCTTTTGGGGGAGGCTTTCCTAATCCATTTTATTTGACTCTCTTTGATGTTGGTCGCATGTTCCTATATTAGGGGTAGGGAGGTCTCCCCCGATGCTGCAATATGCTTCCTTCTTGCTTTTTTTGAATACGGCGACTAATGCCCAAGTAGGCAGTCGCAAGATGAGCTCTTTAAAAAAAAAAAATCCTTGTTTTTTGGTGTATTTTGCACCTTTTTTTTAATCTAACCTATCTTTAGGCTATAAATGATTACAGCAACCTCTGGTCTAGGAGGCAATCACCAGATAGGCACTAAAAAAAAGGAAAAGAGGTAACTAGTTTTTGATGGAATGTTAGAATACAATACAATTATAACATAGTAAAATCCTTGTGGTTATTTCTCTCAAAAGTAATACTAAGACTAAACCAATAAAAAAAAGAGATACTTTTTAAATTAATAGTGGAATGTAGGAAACGCCATTATTATTATTAGTAGTATTATATTGTGATGCTAATGCCTTGTTGGTTATTTCTTCATGAAGAATCTTAAACTAAACTCATTATTTTAATTTGAAAACAGACAGATGATGGGGAAGATGATCTAAAGAAAGGAACGCAGCTTTTGGAAATTTATGCCCTTGAGATTCAAATGTACACAGCTCAGAAAAATAACAAAAAATTGAAAGTAAGTTAATTTTAGTGAATCATTGACAACTGTTAATTCTCACATCCATGTTACATAGATTGATCATTGTTACTTTATATATTCAATTTTGTTTTCTTGTTGCCATAGATTGAGGACCCAAGACTTGTATTTCTTTCCTCCTTACTAAGCTGAAATGGGGTTTCTTATGTTTTGGTAACACCATTTCAGAAAATAGTTATTTGCATTTCCTCTCATTGCTGGTTCTTGATGACTGTTGATTGGTATTGTTACTTGGTTGAAGATTGTTTTTCCTTTGGGTATATATTTTTTTTCTGGTAACTCCTCCCTATTTAATTTTTTATAATATCCTGTATATTTGAAGTTAATGTCCTTATTTCCCATTTTTTAGCTGTATTTTTCCATTATACTTACTAACTGTCATATGATAGCAGAAACCCAGATGAATGAGCTTACTTAATTTTGGCCTCCTTACTGTGGTCTTTTTCAGATGTTTCTTGTCCTAGAGAGCTTATATTGAAAGTGGTTCCGAGATTTTTAAAAATGGGGTGAGATTGGCAGTGTCTTTGGATTGCAACAAAGCAGTCAGGGTGGGGGTATTGGGGTTTAATCTCTTTTTGAGAGGTCGTGTTTGAAAGTGGGCCAATGAAACTCTTGTTCAGTGATTTAGGGTGGCTTTGGATTGGTGAATATTGGAGAGGCTTTGGATTAAGACATTTTGTGAGTGGTTGTGAAGTTCCTTGTGGGTAGAGTTGGGTGTATGTTGCTTACAGTGTTCTGGTTCAGTGGGGCAGGAGGAAGGTTAGTTGATAATTGGGTTACACTGGTAGTTTTGGTGTGTTCTTGGGTGAGGTTAGGAGTGACAAGTGTGTGTAGTGTGTGAAGGACATGTCATTTTGCTGAAGAATCATTTGCCTCTCATGTTTAAGTGGTCTTTGAATGGGAGAATGGAAGTGGTGCATTGGGATGTCTTTGTGCAACTAATTGTGTTGTGGAGGTCACTGATTTGGATTGTATCTTGTGTAGTGTAGGTACCTGGGTTAAGGATGCATAATTTAGTGTCATGTGGATGGAGTGTGTTTCTTTGTATTGCCTGAAGTTGCTGTTTGTGAGTGTTCAGAAGGTGTTTGGATATTGCCTTTGATGTAATATTTTGTGTGTTGAATGAAGGTCATGTGTAGTTTTAGGGTGAGTGACACCCAGTAGTGAATAGTTAGGGTTAAATGGCAGAGTTTCGTCATGGAGCAAAATGTGTGTGGTTGTTCGATTTGTGATAGGATTAAAGAGGATGACCTTTGATTTTGGTGTCGAGGTGGACATTGTTAAGCCTGAACCAGCTTTGGAGGAGTTGTAGGTACCTGCTTAGGTCTCTGGAGGCTGTTGCTATGGATGTGGATTGGGATGTGATGGATGTCATCTGCATAGATGTTCAGATGGAATGATTAGGTTGTGGAAGGGGTATGTCATGCATGAAGAGGGTGGGAGCAGAGAATGGCACCTTTGAGAGGACGCTGTTGGCAAGTTTTCCCTTTGGATGAGCCCTGTGTTCTAGGTTTACCCCCGCCCCCCCTAAGGGGGTACCCTGTGTATTTTGCTACACTTGATACCCAGAGAAAGAGCACCACATTCTCCCGGTCTGCATTTAATAGGCTGACCACCCACATGCTTCTGTTCCTGAATTTGTACCCCTCTGGGAGAACCCTGTGTAGCCAGTCTGAGTGTCAATGGGTTGAAATGCTCTCTCTTTAGGGCCAGAAGAAGCTGCTGCGTTTCCCCTTAACCCCCTTTTCTAAGACTATCCCTCTCCTTATTTCTCCTATGTAGGCTTAAGGACCTGACCATCTACCTCATGTTGTGTCAGAAGAGGGGCTTTGGATCCTCTATAAAAATGTCCTTTAATGCACCCATGTTTCAAGAGACCAGGACTTGAGGGGTCCTGGGTGTTGGGGCATGATTAATGGGAAGATCAGTTTGGTCCCAATAACCCCTACCTTGCCCTTAATACGCTGACCACCTACATGCTTCTGTTCCTGAATTTGTACCCCTCTGGGGGAACCCTGCGTAGCCTGTTACACTTGGTTCCTGGAGGAACTGCGCATCCTTCCAGCCTGAGTGCAAATTAGGGAGGCCCTGTCACTGGGTTAACTTGAACTCTTTGATGGATGGTGCATGGGATCACAGGATCACCAAGCACCTGGGTATGATAATAATAGGTGATCACCCGCCATAGTCATTAGTGGACCCGCCTCTCTCTACTTCTCTTTATTACATACCCGCCTACCCCTTTTCAAAGTTGTTCTTCTCTCCACAGTGGTTGTGGCTGTTCAGCACACTTTCATCCTTATATGAGTCCTTAGTTGCTTAGCAGTGTATAGCGTGAGGTCCCTACCTGCTGCGAGGGGTGAGGGCAATATTAGGCACCAGGCGTGCTGGACCGTTCAGTCTGCTCACTGGCTTCTAGTAGACATATAAGGTGGCTACATTAGCACCATCCTTTATGGTCAAAGCTCGAGGACAAATTCGCCACAGGGTGGGCTATCATGTCAAGGCTCATCTCAGCTTGAACCTGTGGCCAGAGTATGTGCAAATGAGATCACATTCTGGAATTTTTTGATCCTATGGAGACTTTTTTTCTCTTAACTGCCAAAGTCATTGGTAGGTCATAGTATCTACTTTCTATGCAGTTTTTTTTTTTATACTGTTACTATTGCTACAAGATAAGATTATAGTGGGTAACTGCACAGGTGCATGGATATCTGCCTCCGAGTCCAGCCTTGCCCTCCCTAGGTGTCGGGGAGGACGAGGGAAATCAAGACACTCCTTCAACCAGTGGAGGGGATCCCCTCACCACTTATGCGGCAAAGGAGCTTCCCCTCTGGTATCTTTGGAGTTGCCTTTGGGCAGTTCCACCTCAAAAAAGGTGGCCCCCTATGCTTTTTTAGGAGCCCCTCCAAATTTATTCTTGTGGAGATGAGGTTTACTCGTTTTGTAAATCTACAGGTGATGTGGCCTTCCCCTCATGCTCTTCTTTGGAGTTCTCCTTGGATAACTCCATCTCTGCACCAGCGGCAGTTGGCCCTTTCCTTTAGCAGGAGACTGAATCGACTACTCCTGGTGGGAGTGTTGCGATATGGCAAACTCCCTAAGAGGGGCAAAGGGTAGCAGGGCCCATTGGGCCATACCCCTGCTGTCCTGCAGACATACATCCCAAGTTTGCAGGGGGTCAGTGTGCAGGACCCCCTCTCTTTCTTGATGGAGGTTGGTCTGCTGGCCCAAGACCACATGACTAAAGAACCCTTGATTGGAAATGGCGACACCTTTGGGAGAATGGTATCTTGGAAACCTCCTGAGCTGGGCATGGTCCCAGAATTGACCCACCGCCAGATGTTAATATCTTCTATGTGGCTAAACCTAGGGTCGGTGCCAAAATACGAACCTGAGTCCACCCCTGCACAATCTTCTGAACTGCATCTCTTGCTATGCTGAAGCGTACAGGTCTCAGTTTTCTTTGGCCAAGACTAAGGTAGTGCACTTCTGCTACCATCCATGGCTCCACCCTGACCACCTGGACTTGCCCCTAAATGAGGTTTGCCTGAAAGTGTGTGGATTCACACTTTTTCCTTCGTCTTGTTTTCAACTAACTTGCCTCACCTGGGAGGCTCATATTCCCAGCCTTAGGGTCTCTTTTACCCACGCCATGGACATTTTTCATCCTGTGACATTCAACACTTAGGGTGGGGGTGGGGGGGTGCTGATATGGCCACTGCCTCGGTTTTCTACTGATCCTTTGTTCACTCAAAGCTTGACTATGGACGTGAGTTTTATGCATCTACAGCCCAGCATGTATTCTGGAAGATGGACTCGATCCACCACACCAGTCTCTGTCTGGCGAATGGAGCCTTCTTGTCAATGCTGGGGAGATGACACTCGCTCTGTGCTGTGCACAGTGCATTATATGCTTGTATGTGTGAGCCCAGCTCCTACTTCAGTCATTAACAACTCTCACTGCATCCCCAGCCGATCTGAACAGTGCCTATGTTGCTAAGCGATGCCAGTCATACCATAAGCCCTTTGAGTTTAGGGCTAGGAAACTCCTTTGAGAGCTTGTTGCAGGTCTCAGGCTGGTGACGCTTCTGGTTCTACCAAGGATGCCATCCTAGAGGGTACCACCTTTGACTATTTGTCGCCAAACCTCTGCTCCTAAAGCTTAGACAGGGTCAGAAATATTGTGTTTAACCTTTTGGGAGCACACTTCATGTTATGCTGATTCTTTGCCAGTCTACATGGATGGCTCCAAATCCCAGGAGGGTGTTGGATAACACACCATATCCACTCTGAAGTCTGCAGGGCTTTACCAGGTGCTGCGTCTGTCTTCACGGCCGAGCTGGTTGCAAAACAGTGCTTGGTATGGGAGATAACGTGTCATGCCCGGTTCAGAGACTGGAGTGTGTTTTTAAGCGATTCACAAAGCACCCTCACTGCTCTCTGGGCTAAGGAATCTCCATCCCCCTCTGGTTCGTGGTATCCATGACAACAGTTGCTGTGGTGCAGGGCATATGTTGAGATTATCTTCTGCTGGATCCTGGACATACAGCAATTGCAGTGTTGGTTACATGATCCTACATTGGGGGGAAGTAGGGAGAGATAGTCCTGGTTGCTGTTTAGTTTTTTTGGAGGGTTTGCTGTCATCGATATTTGTTTGAATAGATGTTTGATTAGATAATTTAGGATTGTAGTTGCTGAATGTTATGAGTGAATAAGTTAAAAACAAGTATGAGAGGCTGGCCTCCTTGTGGATACCATGTAATTAATTTTTCAGTTTTGTGCTTTCATTATATTAAAGTGCTTTATTTACCCTTTGGGGGGGGGGGCATTATTAGTTCCACTAATTCTACATTTACCTATCCTTAAAATATGTCCTCTTGATATATTTAGTTTATTGGAGCAGTATTCTTTGAATTTGTTCTTCTTCAGCCCTGTCACTAGCTGTTAACTCATTTTTCTTGTTAATTGCAACATCAGTAATTATGTACATCCAAACTTATCTTCTTAAAACATTGCAATTGAGTTTTATTTATTGAAAGACTAAAGGTTTTGTTTTTCAGGCTCTTTATGAACAGTCTCTTCATATTAAGTCTGCAATCCCTCATCCCTTGATTATGGGTGTCATTAGAGGTGAGTTTACAAGTCTATTCAGTCAGTCATGTTTTTCTATTCCAAGTCATGGAAAAACAATTGACTGGTTAAGCCACACATTACCTAATATGCTCTCCCAAATTCCCTGCATCTTGACTTAATGTCCAAGTGAGAAAATTTCACTGTTAGGTCATCTAATGACTAAGAGAGCAATCCTTAAATTGTGTTTCAGCTCAGAATTGTGGACTGCCATTCAACCATCTCATTAAAGGCCAGGGTCTGGAATTACTTTCTGATGTAAGGGTCATTTTGGTGGACATGTGAGACCAGGATGTACATGGCTTTTTCCTAGAAAAGTTGTGGCACTATGTATAGAAACTGAATTTGTAAGAAAGATGTCCCAAGAACTACCCATCTCATTACGAAATAAAGTTAGTTCTTTTGGGGAAGCAAATACAGCTTGGATCACTTGAAAACGTTTGAAAATCCTTTGACTGGAACTGCTTTGAAGAAATAATCCTCAAATTACTTGAGTGAGCAATTCTTCCTAACTTTCTAGAAGCAACCAAAAGAGGAATGCGATTGCCACATAAAACTTGAGCTTGTATTTCATGGAAACTTTCAATTTCATTTACTGGTTAATGAGAAATTTTATTGCCTTGAAAATCAGAGGATTGTCCATTTGTAGTTGGATTCAACCTGACTGACAGACCCACTGGTCAACCTCTTGTATTAAAGTTTCAGATTGAGTAAGAATGCAAGGCTGTAATAACCTAATGGGCCTTGTTAGTCTATTAGGAGCTACAAGTGATTCCTGAAAGGGAGCAAGGAAAATAATATCTGAGTCTGGTCTAATGTGAGACAAGCCCGAGATAAGTTGGCCTCTTCTGTCATTCTCCTGGTTCATGAGTTATCTCTACCTCTGGTCAACTCTTTCTCAAGAGAGAGATTTAAGTTAACTCAAATTCTCCAACGGCTATCTATGACTAGTTGAGTATAATGTCATAGTTCCAATTCAAGTCAAGTTCACAGTGGCTTCCATATGTTATACCCATGGTTTGGCTTTCACCCTTAAACTGTAGGTCTCTACTGAAAATTAAAAAGCATCTCAAAAAAATAAGTGCTGGAATTGTTCCAATGAAGAAAATTTCTCATCAGGGAATTCATGACTAAATGAATACAATTAAGCCCCTCCACCTCCATCCATTCCAACCAAATTATCAATGAAAGAAAACAAATGTTGATATTACTTTCTCAAAAGGTTGTCAGCTTGATTGTCTTATTCTTGAATCAGGTCTGTATTAGAGCAGCTAAGGAAGCATTTGGATAAAAGAGGAATGCTGATCCGGATGGGAACAGGAGCCTATTCTGGAAGGAAGGGAGAAGAGCAAAGAACGAGGAGAATAGCTATGTGAAGAAGATGGATAAAAAATGGCAGGGTACTTGCAAACACTGAAGGGGTCAAAAGAAGATGTCGAGAACAATTTGAATAGTTGCATATTGTGGGTATGGAAGATAATGCAAATGTAAATATGATTGGTTTTATGGGTGTACATCAGCTGCTGTATTTAGGTATGGAAGAGATAAGCATACAAGAGGTAATTAGTGCTTTGAGAGGTCTGAAAAATGGGCAGCTGGAGTAGATGCTATGGTCATGAAGATGCTAAAAAGTGGGATTGTGTTATGGTATAGGTCTGGTGGTTGTGTTGTAAGGCATTTGAAAGTGGAAGAGTTCCTGATGATTGTAAAAATGCAGTAATAGTATCATTGTATATAATGATAAAGAGGAGAAAGGTGAATGCAAGAACTACAGGAAGATAACTGAGTGTTGTAGGTAAAATGTCAGAAAAAATTCTAATTGGCATCTAAGAAAGATAACGGGGATTGATAGTGTTTAAACAAGGGAGGGGGGGTAGTGTTGGAGCAGGTAGGAGTGTGTAGATAAAGTATTTTCATTGAGACAACTAGCCAAAAAAACAAGTGATAAATGGTGTAAAGTGATGCTGCGTTCATTAATCTGGAGAAGCAGTATGGCAGGTGCTAAGGATGTATGGAGTGAGTGGTACAGTATTAGATGGTGTGAAGAGTATAAGGCAAGTGTTTTGGGTGAAAGATAGCCGGAGTGAGTTATTTGACATATGTGAGGATGTAAGACAAGGTTGTGGTGTGTTGCCATGACTGTTTGATATCTTTATTGATGGAGTATTTAGAGAAGTGCATATGGGAATAAGGGAAGAGGGGGAGTATTTATTTTAGAACTAAATCCTGCATTAGCGTGAAAGCCAGCTAGAATGAGTTGTTTGAAATGTCAGAATGTGAGACAAGGCTGTGTGATGTTGCCATGGATGTAGTTTTGAGAGAAGTATGTATGACCATGAGGGAAAGGGGTGTGAGATTGGTGAAGGATGGGTTCTTTCTATGTTGGTATATGACCTAGGGTATTGGTAGATCCTCACACTGGCTACATGGCAGGAATTCTGGCTGTCAGGTAAAGAAGATGGCATGCAACTTCAGGGTGCTTTCGGTCATCTTTGAATTGGATACACTTACTGGACAGGCCGCCATTTGATGGAGCGCTCCCCTGCCCCTTACTGCAACAACTGCGTTGTGCCCCAAACTGTTTAGCATATTCTTGTTGAATGTTCCAGTCTGGGAGATCTTCATGCATGTTACATCTCCCGGTACTGGGATGAGCAGGGTTGCTACCACTTATCCCTTGTTCTTAGGATGGATTTGTGCACCTAGACTTGTGGGCTCTTGTACTCTGGAGGAGGGTGTGTCTTAATGAAGAGTAACAGAGTGGGGTTAATATTGTTTATTTTAGAATTTACTGTATGATTGATTCTTTTGTTTTTTTGTTTCACATTTTCCGTGTTTCACTTTTGAGTGTCTGCCCTCAATAATTTTGTCTGTTAAATTTTTAAAAAATAGAACCAAGAAAGGAAATAAAAATTATAAAGTATTGAAAAACTAATATTCAACCCTAAATTTGACTGAAAGGAAGATCATTATTAGTACAGACTAATACTGTTAAATATTTTTGATTGCTGGTATTGATATTTGGAAATGTCTTTTTGGATCATACTCTTATTAGTGTATAGGTTGCAATGGGTAAATTGTTGCCTAACTTAACATAAAAGAAAATAACACAAGAGTTCATTTATACAGATATATTTACCAATGTTAAAGACTAGAATGATTGTACTATTCATTTTATTCCATGAAGTTGCCGGCCTCAACAACAGCCTCCAGGTGGCATTGGAACCTGCTGCAGGCCTTCTCAATGGTCCTCCTGTTTAACTGGGTGAAAATTGGGCGGATCAAAAACCTATGCTCCACCTTGAGGGAGTGGGTACACAGGAACTTGTTAGTCTCTCAACCATGCCCAGCACATAATAGTCCAGGTGGGTTGCAGTTAAGGGAGTTGGGATGCCACATGTTCAAGAGTGATGTGGTCAAGGAAATTGAGTGACAGCCAAGACCCTCCTGCTTGTGTAGCATGATGGAGAAATGCTGCTACACATACAGCCTTCCACAGCCATCTATTGGATTTAGGGCAGCACCAACTCCTCCAGGCACTTGATGTAGCCCTCTGGGAAGATAAATGTGGCCATAATGTGGCCCTCGCTACTTACCAACTCAAACACCATGATATGGACCAGGAACTTTGATTTTCATGACTCTCATTACATCCTTTAGAATACATCAACCAAGCATTTGTTTTGGTAGTTCACCACACCCAGTCCTGGCCCAAATTCTTTCCTTCTAAGAAGAACCAAAGCATGCAAGGCTTAAAGAGATGCTTCAGTTTATTCAGATTCCTTCCTCTTGTCCTTCATCTTCTGTGACAAAAGCTGGCCCTTTCTCATCATGCGTGTAGTACCGGATGTTTTTATGTACTAACTGTCTGATGAGAGAGACTGTCATTCCCTTGTTCCTGGTTATGGCCTTGTCAATGATGGTCCTGATCTTAACAAATATGGGATTCTTTTCATATCAGAGTTCGGTTTCTGAGTTACTGTACCCTCATAATCACAGCCTGGCTCATCCAACTCTTTCCTGATCCTTTACACCGTCCTCAGATTGACACTCAAGCACTTGGACATCTTCACATTTGAGCTCCCGGTATGAATATCAATCAACAAAACTTGCCTTTTCCAAATATTTGGAGGATAGCTTTCCTACATCATATTGCTTTCTTCATAGATGATACACAACTGAGTCTACTATGATTGGAAGAAGAGAGAACTGTAGCCAGACATCATGCATGCATGTAATTCAGAGTTGCTAACATTGACAAATTACCCATCGTACCCTCAATATGCGATGTGTTTTGATTGTTGCTATTTATGGATATTTAGAATTTTTTTTCATGATACTTTGAAAAATATTGTAGAGCTTATCTACAATGGTAAATCTTTTAATAATCCTGCTGACATTGCCTAGGTTTATAACTCTTTAGTAACATTGCCACTAAATTAGATAATTGCATCCCACCAACCCACCTCTCCCCATTGATAAAATATGTCTGAAGGAAATCTTAATTCCTTCTTCGCATTTTCCTTTAACACTATTAACCCCTTCTGCGTGAATCTGTGGCACTGGCGTACGGTGCTGTATATGACATTTTATTTAAATTGAAATTTAGCATTTATTGCATTATTCATGTTATGTTTAAATTTTGCCTATTCTTATGATGTTTGTTCATGTTGAGAATATCTTTCAAATAATTAAATAAAAAAATGACATATTGCTTACTCACCTAAATGGCAATGTATATTTAGTAGACCTACTATGAAACATTATTCATCACTGATTAAAATATAAGTGTCACTATCACTACTATCATTTGATTCATTGTCACTGCATGGGTTTGAAGTCACTATCTTCATAATTATCACTCGCTTGAAGACATCATAAAAATATACAACAAAATTAAAAGTTTATGCTATATATTTTATGCAATCAATCACAAGTAATTTCCAACTGGCATATAACATGGTTTCGCCTTGAGGGGATAAACAAACCCCGCCCACAAAGTGTTTTAATTGGTCAGTTGAGAATGATGTCATTATAAGACAGACACTTTGAGTAATGCTCAGAAATGTTTTAGCATACTCCGGCAAAATTACAGAACAGGAAAACAATCATTTATTTCATGACGATAACCCTTTTGTCATCGGAGACATATGTGACAGTAGGTGTGACAAAAGCAGTTTTGTCATCGTAGTGAAGGAGTTAAATTATTGCCAACTATTCTAAAATGAAAATAAAATCTCTTCCCATAATTCTGTTCCCATCTTCATTTATAAACCTCTCACTGATATTTCTAGTCCAATAATATCTCTAATGAATCAGATGGTTGTAGCCTTTGTTATAGGCCTATTTCCTCACTTCCAACTTTATCCAAGATATTTGAAAAGCTGTGCATCAGACTTGTCTTCTTATTAACAGTAAAATCTTATATCCTCATCAATATGGATTCCATCCAAAGGTTAAGCACATGGCACAATTCATGATTATATTTTCAATTGGTCATACTTATTTCAGTTTCTGTCAATTTGTATAAAACTTTTAATACAGTAAATCATAAAATTCTCAAAATGCTAAATCAAATCAGTCTGTCTCTGGTTTACATCCTACCCAGAGGTGGGCAGTATTTAAATACATTTATGTATTTCAAATTGTATTTGTAAATACATTTGAAATCATGTATTTAAATACTTTTGAAAGTATTTAAATACTTTTTGCAAATACTTTACTGATGATAGGTTTATATAGCTGTTAAGAACGTGTAATGCATGTTTTAGCTTGTCACAACTTGTATGGCACAAATAGTTGACTGCGTGAGCCAGTGAGGGAAGATTGCTTGCATCAGTTCAAATTCAGTTAACAGATGGTCACAGTTGTGTTCGGTTGTATAGTGAGAGTGCTCAGCGTTATTTCAACTGCGGCATGGCAACTTCAGCTTCTTCTAAATAGTGTGAAATGAAGAGATTATACAATAATAAAGATGAGCAAGATAAAGAATCACATAATTATAGTCATTCTTTACTAGATGGTAAATTTTTTAGAGTAAAATCTTCCGATGGAATAAAAGTGAAGTGTGTATGTATATCATGCAATGGCGAAATCGCAGCGGTGAGCAATGCTATCTCCAATCTCTGCATTCATTTCAAGGTAAGAATTTATTAAAGTTAATTATATGATACTTAATTGAATTGACAAGTTTCATTATTTCTTATTTTTAAAAAAATGGCAAAATTGCTAGTAGCTAACAATAATGTTAAGTAGCGTAGGTTTACCATGCAGGAACCTACATGCTTCCTTTTGCAACACCTTTATTTATAGTATATGCTGATTGAATTTAACTTGAATTATGGCAATGTGAAACAAATGTCCTTCAATTATCTGATCATGTACATATATCAAAAAAGAGAACGCATCTAGCTTTGGAGCAAAAAGCGGATAACTACATGACAGCTCAAAGAAAAGATTCAAAAAGTAAATGTTCAATATTAGACGATAGTCCTTCATGCAGTGGTGTTAAAGTAAAGACATTACCGGAGTGTTTTGCAGTGAATACTAAGAAGGTCAAACAATCTGTTGTTGATAAGCTGATTGCAGATTTTATCATACAAAGTGTGCATCCCCTATCAACTATGGAGCAACCAGCTTTTGTGAGATTAATTAAATGTGAGTTCTGAGTTACAAATTGTATATCTATTATCAGTTAGGTTATAACAACTATTTAGAACACTCACCGAGGATGATGTGACATATCAGCTGTGGTAGTGATTGGCACAATAAGTTATTAGTAGGGGTTAGTAAATAGAATAATATAATATGTAATTTAGGCTGTGATAGGAAACAGTAGGCTAGAGTTTTCGTGTCTATAGCTTTTTCTTAAGTAGGTCATTATCTTGATAGAGTGGGTGACCGGCGTGGACTGACTGGTTATTTCTACAGGACCTTAAGGGGTCACCTAGTATTGAAGTATCGACAACAAGACTATAGTAAACTGCAATAATAGATCACGTCATTACATCCCTCTACCCTTAGTTAGAACATAATACAAAACTTATAGGTTTAGCCTATCTACAGGTTTCTTCACTCTAGAAGACCTGAGCACATTAGCTGAAGAAGAACTGGAGAAGTAGGAGAAACAGGATGTAACACAGGAGCTTCTATAACAGGAGCCCCTGTGGTTCTAGGAATAACCTGATCTTAGTGCCTTTTTACAACATCTCCTGTGGGTACACTTCACCTATAAGATAAAGGACCAGTCTGCTCCTGTACCTCTGCAGGTATCCACTTAGACCACCAGGAGTATAATTCCTGATCATCACTGAAGATGATGGTGGCAGGGATAAGTTTCTAGTAGACTTAGTGGTTAGCTTTTTGACATTCCTTTCTGACATTCCTGCCTATGGACCACTCTAGCAAATAGTGGTTCTGTAGGCCACAACAAATCTAATCTAGACCTCAAGCATCGACTAAACATCAACTCAGCTGGGGAAACTCCAGTAGTAGAGTGTGGTGTCAGTCGATAGTTAAATAGGAACCTATCTATAGTTGTCCTAAGAGGCTCGGAAGATGTACGGCGAGCTTTCTTGAAGGTCTGAACCATCTTCTCAGCTAAACCATTAATAGAAGGTTTATATACTGCTGTAGTAATGGGATGAATACCACAACTTGTGACAAATTCCTTAAACTCAGCAGAAGTAAAACAAGGACCATTGTCAGAAACAAGTGAAACTGGCAAACCAAACTGAGCAAAAGAATGTCTAAGAAACTTAATAGTTTCTCTAGCAGTTGGACCTGATGTAGGGTAGACATCAACCCATTTAGAGTGAGCATCCACCATGATGAGAAAATGCTTCCCATCTACTGGCCCAGCATAATCGACATGCAACCTGTGCCATAGTAACTGTGGCCACTCCCAAGGGTGTAATTCTGCCTTAGAAGGTGGTGTAGCATGTAGAGCTAAGCACTGGGGACACAACCTACATAGTTCTTCGAGGTCCTTGTCCAAATTAAGCCACCAAAAGTAACCTCTAGCTTATTCTTTCATGTGAGAAGCACCCACATGATTAGCATGTAGTTCATGCAATAGAGCATTCCTTAATCTAGGAGGAATAACTACTCTACTGCCCCACAATGTAGCGGGCTGAAAAATTTAGACTAACCCCAATCGATCCAACCCGCTTCCTATACTAATCCGGACATGAGAAATCGAAGGAGAATGAAACGGATTGTATGTACAGTTCTTTACTAACAGAAAAAAAGTACAATGATAATTACAGCTTATATTTACAACAATTTTATATTTACAAGGGAAGTGTGCACACTTCAAAATGAGGCTAAATTCCCCAATCCAAATACGATACCAAAAGAGAATTTTATAACCGGCGAATACAACAATTTACTTATATATCTACACAAAACATAAAAAAACACAACAACCGAACGAAAAGGGGGCACGCGCTATCACTTGTGTGCTGGAGGTGGGTGGTAGTTGGCTAACTTAGAAGGAGGCAGGATTGTCAACGAAGGCGGGTATGGCGGTTCAGGTGGTTAGAGAGGCACGAAAGCCCTCCGTCTCAGGGCTGGGCGGAGCACTCGTCTAGAGAACCCCTCTTGCTGTTAGTCCACACTTCCACTCTCTGTAGAAGAGATATATCCTCCTTTTATGACCCATTTATTTATACATGGAAGGGAAACTAATAAGTGGGCATTACCCGAGTAAATTTATCGACTAGCTTACCTCTTTCCAGAATATGACGCTTTGATAAAAGATTATTTTAAACAAAGTACAATCTTTTAATTATAGTGATATCTCAAAACTAGCTACTATCTTTCCAGAATATGACGCCTGGAAAGAAAGAAAAACATGGTAATCATTTTATACATAAAATAAACAAAAATAAAACAAACCCATTCCCATTCACACACATTCTTACAGAGGGAGGGAGAGGGTACTGAGAAAAGGGGTGGGAGAATGGCCCTTTTACACACACTCACATTCGCTCCACCACACCCCTCCTTCCTTAAGCCATTCGACCAGCCACTCACTAAACCCTTTCAATCACTCTTCACGGTACCACTTGTGCTCAATCGCACCCTTCTGCACCCATTCACACTCTTCTACTGGTCCCTGGCTACGCGTAGCAATTAGTCGGGGTTATTCGTCAGTCGTCCTGTCAGTCTCATCGTCACTATTTATCATCTCATCAACCATACTCTTAGCCCTCATTACCAGTTCTCCCATCTCACGACAGAATTCTTTCATACTCTTCCGTTCAGAACCCTCACTCTTCATACCCCCATTCATCAGCTCCTCACTCACAGCTCTCATCCAACCCAAGGTACATTCTTGCGAAACAGACAGGTCACTCACATCCCCTGTATTCTCAACAGGCATACCAGAAACCCCTTCGACTGGTTCCCACCAGAAACCTGAAAAATCAGCCACTTCATCATTCACTACATCAAACTCACCCCTACTATTACCATTCATAAAACCCCCAAAATCAGCCACACTAGGTTCATTCTGCCCAAACACACTATCATTCATACTGTTCCCACAACCAGAAAAATCAGGCACAGGCAGCTCACTCACTCGTCTACTTATACCAGCCAAATCACTCACCCGTTTACGCAAAAACTCAATCTCCCTTTCAAGATCCCCCATACCAGAAACACTCTGCTCAGACTTACTTTCATTCGTACTCGCATTCTTCCTTTCACCCTTCTTTGTACGCTTTCTACTCCTCGAGACTAAGACTAGCTCTTTCCCAGACAGATCCATACTATCACATTCAATCTCATCATCATGCACTTTACCTCTCTCTCTACACAGTCCATACACCGGATGGCTCACCAGGTAGTCAGGAGGTTCTCTCCATCTCCTTAACTGACTCTGATGAGCCCGCACTCTCTCAGTCATGCCGTCATTCAAACTCTCCAAAACATACGTTACCCCATTTTCCCAAACTCTCACAACTCTATAAGGTCCATCAAACTTCTCACTCATCTTTGATACATTCAACCTACCCTTCACTTCTTTCACCTTCAATACTTTTGTACCTAATTCAAATGAACGGAACCTTTCATGCGCCTCACGCCATACACTGCTCACTTTCACTCAAATGAAACCTATCTTTCACTCGCCTTTCAAAATTCATCACAAACTGACATGGGGACATTCCAGTTGCACTATGCACAGTTGAATTATACGCCCACAACACTCTCCCCAGACACACATCCCAGTCATTCACTGTCGTACTCATCATTCTCAACATCTCACACAAGGTTCTTATAGTCCGTTCAGCCAATCCATTTGAAGACGGTACATACAGAGTTGTTCTCACATGCTCCACACCATTCTCTCTCAACATTTGCTCAAACACTTCCCCTACAAATTCAGGCCCATTATCACTCAGACATCTTCTAGGCTTCCATACACACATAGGAAAGAACAACTGCTCAACCACACGCGCAACAGTCACACTCCTTTTATCTCTCACAGGCGCTGCATACACAAACTTACTTTTATGATCAACCATAACAACCATACCAACATTCCCAGCACTCGTACACGGCAAAGACACACAATCAATCACTACCAATTCAAACGGTTCTTTCGCATCAACTTTCAACATCGGTGGTTTCACTTGCACACCTTGCACCTTTCCCTTCTGACACCTTTCACACGTAGTTGCAACATCATTCACAACAGTTCTCAGAAACGGGTGGAACACATGCTCCTTCATACACTCCCACAGCTTAAACTTATCCATATGCCGATAATTATCATGCACAACCTTCACCAGACCAATCATACCAACTAAGGACATCACAGGTACATACATATCATCACCACCCTTCACATGCCTCACAAAATATACAACATCCATACAAACAATAAAATCCTTAGCATACCTTTTAAAATCACTTAAACACTGGCCATTCATTCAAATCAATACGCATCATTACACACCTCTTCAACTCACTAACAAAAGGACACATCTCTTGCATCTCTAGAATATCATCATCACTTAAAATCTCATTCTCATCATCCATGACCAACTCAATCATGCCACAAAATTTGACAACATTCTTTGCACACTCATTCAACCTCATCACCTCACATTCACCTTTCATAAGACGATCCTTATCAGCATCCAAAGACAAATCATTTAATCTCATAAAATCTACACCAAGCAAGAAACAACAAGGCATTTGCTCACCTTTCAGAATCACAAAGTCATGCTTCACATTCACACCATTACCCAAACTCACTTTCAGACTATCCTGTTCCCATGCCACTATCAAGCCATTCCCTAATCCACTTATCCGTAACTTCACAGGTTTATGCTCGCAACATTTAAACTCATCATACTTACTCAGAATCTTCTCATTCACTAAAGACACCTGCGCTCCAGTATCAATCAAACCACAGAACAACCTTTCACCAACTTTCACTCTCGCTTCCATCATATCAGGTCCACCATGTTCGCAATACACCGAAGGAACAAGCACACCAACATGAGCACTGATATCCACACTGTCATTAACTCCCATATCATCACTCACCACACACTCATCTTCATCCAGACAATCATTCTTCTCTCTTATATATGAACACTTTTCAATTACCCAATTGTAGTGCACACCGCTCAAACATTGCAGATGTACCACATTAGGATTCAAACCCTTCATCTTCTCATCCTTGTACACAATCGGCCTCTCACCACCAAAGTGCACATAAACCATCACTCCATACAAACGACTCACTACAATCAACACTTCCTGAAATGGCGGGACCCCTTGCATACACATCGCTCTCAATTCTTTCATGAAGTTCCGCACCTTTGCCATACCAATGCTTTCAGGCTTCCTACACACTTCATTCATTACCTCCTTCCTTAAATCATCTACACTATCGGGCACTCTCACATCTACTCCATCACTCTTCAAATCTTGCAAACCATTCCATACACTCTCAAACAAGGAATCACCACCACCCTTACTCTCTTTTCCCTTCATAATCCCTTTCGGCAAATACTCAGGATTACTCACTCCACACACATTTTCATCATTCGTACCAGGATACCTTGACATCAAATCAGCCACTCCATTCCGTTCACCAGGCACATACTCAATCACATAGTCAAAGTCACTCAAATCTTCCAAAGTCCTTGCAATCCTACTATCAGCCCACTTCATATGCTGCAGATACACAAGAGGTTGATGATCGGTTTTTATCCCAAACCTCACACCATACAAAAATGGACACAACACTTTCAAACAATATCTTATCGCAGCCAGCTCTCGTTCCACAGTCGAATACTTTCGTTCTGCAACATTCATAGCCTTGGATACATACCCAATTATTCGCCTGACATTCTCTCCATTCAAACGCTGCTCTTGCATCAGAAAACCTCCCATACAATACCCACTCGCATCTGTATACAATTCAAGCATTTTAGCATTTACACTATAATCTGGGTAAGCCAATTCAACATCTTCAGCCGCTGCCTCTTTCAGTCTCTCATACGCCTCATTCATCTTATCATTCCACTTGACAACCGTACTACCTTTCTTGCCCATCCACTCAGTCAGAGGCTTACTCACACCAGAACAATCACATATAAACTTTCGCTGGAACTCAATCAAACCCAAAAATGACTTCAATTGCTTCACAGTCACCGGTTTAGGAAACATTCGCACCTTCTCAACATACTTTGGTGATTTTTGCAACCCATTCTCACTCACCATATGCCCAAGGAATTCCACTTCTTTCGCAAACCATTCACACTTCGCCACTTTCACCTTCACACCAACACTCTCCAACGTTCTCAACACATCATTCACCAATCTCATATGCTCATCAAAAGTCTCAGTCATAATCAAAATATCATCTATAAACGCAATCACATTCTTACTCGCAAACTTACTCAACACAACATTCATTGCCCGCTGGAAGGCTCCGGGAGCATTAGCCAACCCAAAGCTGAGGTTCCGGAACTGGTAATGCCTCTTTGAGGAAGAGAAGGCAGTTACTGGCCGGCTCTCCTCAGCAATGGGCATCTGGTAATACCCCTGTACCAGATCCAGCTTCGTAAACCACTCCATCCCATGCATACTATACACACACTCAGATACCACACACATCGGAAACCTTTCTTTGACAGTCCTTTCGTTCACCTTTCGATAATCCACACACAGACGCAATCTTCCATCCGGCTTACGTACAGGTACAATTGGACTATTCCATGCACTCTCGCTCTCTTCAATCACCCCCAATTGCTCCAATTCCAAGCACTGCTCCTCAATCTCATCAGCAACCGGACGTGGGAAATGCCTTGGCCGCTGATAGATTGGGGAGTCCTCCTTCAGGACAATCTTGAATTCCGGGAGCTTTGCAACCCCGAAATCCAGATCACCCTTACTGAGGGCTCCCTTTCGTTCAAATATCATTCGATACACATCCTCCCTTTCATACTCAGTTAAACATCCATCCAATTCCACCATGCTCTTCACATCATTATACGTCCATTCACACGTCTCTTCACCTGCAACATTCACCCTGACATCCGTACTATCATCCATACCTACCTCATTGACAGTGGAGAGGTGGCCCAGTACATCTCCGACTTGGATTCCCCTCACCTGCCCTTTCACAAAAGGGTCCGCCTGCACACATACAAAAGGATCATTCATTCTCATCAAGCCATCAAACACACAAGCAACACGCCTTACCTTATAACACGCATCCTTTCCATCCAATATCACAGTGTTCTCACTCACATTCAAACTAACATCCTTACTCCAACTCACTCTAACAGACACCCTTTCACCCTTCACAAGCCTTACATTCTCCATAGCAGTCACCTCGATACCAGTAAACACACTCCTCAAAACGCTACCATCTTTCCCTACATACAACTTATACACCCCATTTTTACCAATCTTTCTCTCAATCTGATCACTCGCAGGATGCACAACCATACGATTCATTTTCATAAAATCATAGCCCAAAATCACACCATACTCACTACTCACCTTATCAATCACAGAAAATTCACATTCATTCATCATCATACCATGCATTCGAACAGCTGACCTTATCATTCCAATCACAGGCACTCTCCTATTACCAATACCTACCAAACTACCCTTGCACTCAGACAGGAGGGCTTTCTCGCTAACCTTGTCATACACATCTTTATACACCAAGCTCGCCTTGCATCCAGAATCTATTAAAGCCAAACACTCAATTCCACCTTAACACTCAGACACTCATACTTCCTACCAGACAGCACTTTCACACTAGACAGACTTACCAACACATTACTCACACTCATGCACCCAGAGGATACTTCAGCAGGTACCCTCTTACCATTCAGTTTCCCGCTTCAGACTTTCAATTCACACCTTGCGCTCTCAGTCTAATCCAACACTTTTCACTTGAATGTCCTTCCATCGCACAATAGCTACATACATTCCTCTGGTCACGACACATCCTTGCATAATGACCAGCCTTTCCACAATTACCACATGCATATTTCATACTTTCCCCACCAGTTGCTCCACCATTCAACCTCGGACAATCTTTCTTCAAATGGCCTATTTCTTTACACTCGAAGCACTCTTTCACACTTTCCTAGCAATCCTTTATCATATGCCCTTTCTTACCACACCCAAAACACGCACCAGATGTCCACCTACATTCTGCCAACATATGACCTTTCCTTCCACACCGACGACATTCCACAATCTTTCTCCCACCATTCGGTCTCTCGTTTGCTGGGACATACCTCGGTTTCTCTCTCATATATCCGTTCCCACGCTTGAAATTCATCTGCCCCCTTCCATTCGACCACCCTCCATTTGCCCATCCATTCTGCCGGCCCAGGAAGTTTGACATCACTCCAGCTGGTGCAGCCTTCAGGGCATCCCTGTAGCTGACAAACTGCTGGGGCGGATGAAAGCTCCTGGGCTTCTTACCCCCAACATTCACACTGTACCATCCATCCTCTTCTAGATCGCTTTCATCATCAAATCGTCCATCTTCTAACAGTTCCAACACATCCTCCCACATCAACCGTTCACCTGTCAGTCTCACTCTCTCCTTTCTCTTTCCACTCAGCCATTCACTCACCTTTCGCGGGATCGTGTCCAAAAACTTCCTCATGAGTGGTTTACATTCATTTACATCATCATCACCATACCTCGTTCTTGCCATACTCTCAAGCCTATGTGCATACATATTCACACTTTCACTCTTCCCCATTCGAGCCTTCTCAAATTCATTCACCCTCTTATACTTCACACTCTCTTTCATTCGTTTCACCTGCCCAATCAATCTCTTCTTCACTACATCGGACTTTGGCTCTCCCACACTCGTTATCACTCGCAAGAACTCCAACACTTTCCCATCCAAACAATCTCCCAGAACACTCACCCAGTGACCCTTGTTCTGCGGGTACTTGAGCTTGCAGTACCGCTCAAAATCCCCGAAGAACTCATCCATACTCTTTCCCCCATGCAATCTAAACTTATCAATCCTTGGCACTTCCCTAATCAAAATTCCTTTTCCCACATTCACTTCACTCTCCGAAGAGCTACTCTCGGTCTCACTCATTCCAATCATATCGTCACTCTCTCCCTCATCTGAGTATAGCAAATCCACACTCTTCCCTCTTGCCTTCCTATCCTTAACCTTAGAACCATGCTTACTTCCTCTCTTACTTTCCACTCTCTTCCATTCACCCCCTTTCCTACCACTCACAGTATCTTCTTTAGACTCAATCATACTGCCATCCATTCCATTTAGCGGAGTCCCTTCAGTAGGAGCAGGGGTCAGGGTTGTAGGTCCTGGAGCTGATCCAGCCCCTGTCATCATGTTATACAGGTCCTGCATCCGTCGGTCCGTCTGATCCTGTCGGTCTCCCATTTCCTTCTTCATCCTATCAGTCTTTTCATTCATCCCTTTTATTTTATTCTCCATTCCCTCCATCATTCCCCGCAACATTTCACACTCCTCTTCTTTCTTTCTCAACTCCAGTCTCAATCGCACTACTTCTTCATTCAATGTTTCCGCTACAGCCATTGTTCCCAAGTTAGTAAAAAGATAGGAGGAGGGAAAAATCAATCAAACTACTTGTCACACTAATTGGGTATGGACTGCAATCCAATCCAGTCACACTCCCAGTTTCGAAGTCTCACGTCCCTATTCGGGTGCCAAATGTAGCGGGCCGAAAAATTTAGACTAACCCCAATCGATCCAACCCGCTTCCTATACTAATCCGGACGTGAGAAATCGAAGGAGAATGAAACGGATTGTATGTACAGTTCTTTACTAACAGAAAAAAAGTACAATGATAATTACAGCTTATATTTACAACAATTTTATATTTACAAGGGAAGTGTGCACACTTCAAAATGAGGCTAAATTCCCCAATCCAAATACGATACCAAAAGAGAATTTTATAACCGGCGAATACAACAATTTACTTATATATCTACACAAAACATAAAAAAACACAACAACAACCGAACGAAAAGGGGGCACGCGCTATCACTTGTGTGCTGGAGGTGGGTGGTAGTTGGCTAACTTAGAAGGAGGCAGGATTGTCAACGAAGGCGGGTATGGTGGTTCAGGTGGTTAGAGAGGCACGAAAGCCCTCCGTCTCAGGGCTGGGCGGAGCACTCGTCTAGAGAACCCCTCTTGCTGTTAGTCCACACTTCCACTCTCTGTAGAAGAGATATATCCTCCTTTTATGACCCATTTATTTATACATGGAAGGGAAACTAATAAGTGGGCATTACCCGAGTAAATTTATCGACTAGCTTACCTCTTTCCAGAATATGACGCTTTGATAAAAGATTATTTTAAACAAAGTACAATCTTTTAATTATAGTGATATCTCAAAACTAGCTACTATCTTTCCAGAATATGACGCCTGGAAAGAAAGAAAAACATGGTAATCATTTTATACATAAAATAAACAAAAATAAAACAAACCCATTCCCATTCACACACATTCTTACAGAGGGAGGGAGAGGGTACTGAGAAAGGGGGTGGGAGAATGGCCCTTTTACACACACTCACATTCGCTCCACCACAACAAGACTGTACCTGACTGAATGGATGACTCATCCCTCCTCTGAACATAAGGAGCAAGGCTAGGATCCCCCCATAGTTGAGGCTGGCCACCCGATTTCACAGAACTTATGTACTTTAGAAAGAACAGGATCTGCATGTGTGCAATCCCGGACAGCGACACTAGTGACTGGTAAAAAGTCTAGAAAATTCACCAGCATAGTCCAGTCAGCTGAAACTGGAGTATTGTCAGTTATGTTAATACTAAGAAGAGGTAGACAGCTTAGAGCATCGGCTGTACCTAATAAGGTTCCAGAACGATGAATAAGAGGGAAATTATAAGCCTGCAGAAGAAGAGCCCATCATTGAATTCTACCAGAAGCCATAGGAGGGATACATTTAGGAGAAGAAAATAAACCAAGAAGAGGTTTATGACCTGTCACCAATGTAAAATTGTGCTGACCCCACAAATAGAAATGGAATTTCCTTAGAGCAAAAACCATTGCCAAAGCTTCCTTTTCCAACTGAGAATAATTGCGTTCTGTATCTGATAGAGTACGAGAAACAAAGTGAACAAGCTGCTCTATACCATCTATCTGGTGGCATAGAACAGCTCCAATTCCATAAGCACTGCTGTCTGCAACCACTACAATAGGTTTCTGTGGGTCAAAATGCACTAGTACTTCAGAAGATAGTAGAAGCTGTTTGGAAGTAACAAAAGCAGTTGTTTCTGCTTTTCCCCAAGACCAAGGTACACCAGCTCTTAATAAGGTGTTAAGAAGTTCCAGGATAGAAGCTGCCTTAGGAATGAACCTCCTATAAAAGTTAAGTAAACCTAAGTATGACTTTAGCTGAGTCACATTAGTAGGAATAGGAGCATCTGCAATAGCTTGAACTTTGTCAGAAGTGGGGTGAATTCCCTGAGCATCAATACGATAACCCAGATAAGACACAGTAGGAACACCAATAGCACACTTCTTCAAACAAAGCTTCAATCCAGCAGTTTCTAGTATCTTTAGTACAGATCTAAGTCTCTGATCATGCTCATGTTTAGATGAACCACATATGAGCACATCATCCAAGTGACAAACAACACCTGTAAGATCCCTTAATAAATCTTCCATTGCTCGTTGAAAAATGCCAGGTGCGGAGGAAACTCCAAAAGACAACCTATGATATTTAAATAACCCACGATGTGTGTTAATCACTGTATACTGTTGCAATGCATCATCAAGGCATAATTGGGCATATGCCTGAGACATATCTAGTTTAGTAAATAGCTTACCACCTGAGAGACTGCTAAAAAGATCCTTAATCTTAGGAATGGGGTAGATATCCAGCCTAGCGGCTCTATTTACTGTAAGCCGATAGTCTCTACAAATCCTGACTGATCCATTTGCCTTCAATACGTGTACCACTGGAGCAGCCCAGGCAGAATGTGGTATAGGGGAAATTATACCTTCTTCTACCAATCTATCCAATTCTCTTTCTACTTTAGCTCTTAGTGTATAGGGAACTGTCCTGGCTTTACAGAATTTAGAAGGGATATTTGGATCTACCTCAATAGGGAACATTTTACCTTTAAGGCAACCCAGACCAGGAGAAAATAAATCTGGGAATTCTTTTACTAGATCAGCTTCAGTATATGATACACTATTTATCTCTGAGAGCTTCCGATTATTTAGATGAAGGGAATTAATTAAATCTCTTCCTAAAAGATATGGGCCTGATCCTTCAACAACAACAATGGTTGCTTGACAAGAATTAGTAGAATCAAATCTAGCACAGACAGAAATTTCACCTGCTATTTTGAGGGGAACACCAATATAAGTCTTAAAGTTTATAGAAGAAGGATGAAGAACAGGTCTGTCACTTTCAATAGGCCATAGATTAGAGAAAGTGTCCTCAGAAATAAGGGAACATGCAGCACCTGTATCTAATTCCATAGTTACACAGACATTATTTAGAAATAATGTGGCTTTAAGAGGATTACCTTTAGTAGGAGTAACATTAAAGACATAGTCATAGCCAGAATCTACCTCAGTGACTTTAGCCTTGTCGAGTTTATGGACACGATCATTCCCTTTAAATTTTGGTTTGGTCCTACCAAAATTTACACTTTTCACATTTTTGCATATAGGTTCAATATGCCCCTTCTGATTACAAGCAAAGCAAGTAGCATCCTTGAATGGGCACTCCCGTTTCCAGTGTAATTTACCACAACCAGAACAAGGTGTGTTAGGTTTTAAGGTAGCATCTGCCACCCCAGCTTTAGGCTGAGTAGGCTTATGGTTGAAGGTAGGGCTCTGCTTATGTAGCTTGTTTATAGCAGAGTGTCCCATAGCGTGTGTATCTCTGAAAGCTGCTTCTCTAGCACTAGCTATTTCTACAGCTCTACTAAACGTTAAGTCTGATTCTGCCAGCAAAATGTGCTGTGTAGACTCATTAGATAGGCCCATCACAAATCTGTCTCTTAACATATCCATTAGAGGGTCACCAAACTCACATGTGTGAGCAAGTGCTTTAATTCCAGCAACAAAATTAGCAATAGTTTCACCAGATTTTTGATTCCTAGAATAGAACTTAAATCTTTCATATATTACAATTACCTTGGGTTTGTAATGTTCCTTCAGAACTTTAATAATATCAGGATATTTACAAGTCCCTGGCTCCTTTGGTGATAACAGACCCTTAGCTAAGGCAAAAACTTTAGGTCCAGCCAATGTAAGAAAGGCTGGTACCTTCTTCTCCTCTGGGATAGAGTTAGCTAGAAAATAGAGTTCGACTCTACTAATATAGCTCTTAAAATCTTTGACTCCAGCATCAAAACTATCAATAGAACCTATAAGAGACAATCTATTTCAAAAAATAACCTACAAAAAATAGAAATCTATACACAGAAATAGGAATAGCGGACAATTTAACCCACTGATAAAAGGCAAAACACAAATCCTCAATCCTCATCGCCAATGTGGCATATCTATTATCAGTTAGGTTATAACAAGTACAGTGGAACCTCGCTATTCATACACGATCCGTTTCAGGAGGCAGTTTGAATAGCGATTTGTATGAATGGCAAACCATTTTTTCACATAAGATATAATGTAAATTGGATTAATCCATTCCAGACCCACAGATGATTGCTTATTTAAACCACCCCCTACTTGCTTTAAATTTATCACTTTGCGCACTAGTTCCAGGGCTGTCTCACTTAAGGTCATTATGCAACCGCTTTGCTTTTTCACAAATTATTGTTTCAGAAATGCTGTCACCAGCAAGTTGTTTTTCATTAATCCAAACTAACAAAAGTTTTTCCACTTGTTCAATTATAGGTGACTAGTTCACAGCAAGAACGGTCACTCCTTTTGCCACATTAGCCTCTTTTATTATGTCTTTATTTTTCAGTATAGATGATATGGTTGATTTCGCCATGCCATACTGAGTTGCCAGGTCAGAGACACGAGTTCCACTTTAAAACTTTGCAACAAGTTCTTTTTTCAATTCAATTGTCATTATCACTGCTTTCCTTTTAGGCTTGGTTGAATCACTAATCTTTTTTGGACCCATGGCTGCAAATGGTTATACAGAACTTCACTGTTTAAAGAACTATCAGAAGGAAAAACAGGTTCCAACTTTACTTACAGAGTGTTTGATGCACTATTATTAACACCAATTTCACGTCATAATATGTATGCGTTTCAATGTAGATTTCATGTTGGCAAGTTTAACATCTTGGATTGCTGACATCACCAAATGGTTATCACTTTCCTAAAGTTTACAAGAAGCAAGCATCATAAATACAATCACTGAGTCTGGTAACATCATACCTTCTTGCGCTAACCTGTAGCATGTGTGTTGAAATACACTAATAAAATCTGTAACCTTCAAATCATTGGCTCGCCGCAAATTATCCAAATTGTGAAACGTGGTAAACTGTTACTGGCCTTTGTCAGGTAAAAAAAAAACTAGCGAGTTTCTCAAGTAAGAGTTCCACACTAGTATCTTTCTTTAGATCATCAACACTAATTTCAGACGATGCAATTCTAGCTCTACTAGTTAAAGAAAGATGAATAGCTAAAGCCTGCATAGTTTTAGCCAGGTCCGTAAGTTCATACCAAATCTGGAGATCTTTTTTCCAAACTTCGTAGCATGCATCATTATGCAGTTTAGGGGTCACTTTAATGAACATGAATTAACATTATTACTGGACTGCGCCATCTTAAACTGTAATCGCAGAATATACTAGATAACACTAAACTTAATGATCTGTGAAGCTTTGCTACCACTGTAAACTCTGGATAAACTAGCACATGAGCAGCATATATGCACCATAACCTGCTGCACTCACCTCCAATACAAGACCTCAGCGTTGTCAGGCTGACCCATATATATAGGTCACTATCAGTCAACTGGCTGCAGTGGGCTAAGGGAATCGATGACATCATGCCGGCTGATGACGTCACATACAGAATGGCGTGGCAGACAGTGCTGCATTCATGTGAACAAAGTGGCATGTTAACAATATATATATCTATATATACAAATAAATATTTACAAAATGAATAAATTGCAAAATCGTGCTGTTGGACTTATGTTAAAACAAAAAAATAAATATATTGGAGAGCTCTTAATGGCCACATCAGCCTTACAATAATTTTCCAATTTATGGTCTGTTCTTTGGAACAAAAAGAAATTCTCAGACCTTCTTAATCTGTGGAAGGCAGTGGGGGGAAAGGGAGGGTAAGATGTCTTTCGAACTGGCTCTGGCTTCCGCTCGAGTGTCCCCCTTACACCATTGACTGGGAAGCAAGTGGAGCCAAATTGACCCAAATGGTCAGAAATATCTTGGGGGTGCAATTGACAAAGCCAAGAATGGGCTTCAGGGGACTTGCAAAAATAGCCAAGAGATTGGAGCAAGGTCAGCCAAATTGACCCGAATGATCTTTTGCCAAGGACTGGGTTGAGATGTCAAAATAATAAGGATTGGCGACTGCTACAAATAAATGGGCCTGGTTGGCAAATGATTTGATCCTTGGTTTCGCTGCCAAAAGGTGGGCTCTAGTTATACAAGAATCTCTTTGTTTTAAATTTTACTTTGTCCCAAATCTCTTTGTTATAATTTCAATATAAAGTATTTCCTTCAACATAACTTCTATCATAAACAAGGAAAAGTAGGGTAAAAGGACAGACTAAGGCAAAGTGATGAAAAATCTATAGTGGACAAAATGGGGAGAATGGCTCCCAAATATAATTTCCATTCACCACAGTTACACATATCACATATATACCCTGTTGTAATAGGGTCAAATCACAGGTTTGGTTAGCTTGTTTTGACCCATTCCTTGCAGTCTGGGTCCAAGTTACAGGTAATCAAATGGTGCAAATTTGAAAAACAATTACTGTAAGAGAGACCTATAACACAAACTCTCTCTCCAAGAGAACACAGTTCACTGAGGGTGGCAGAGTGGGTGAACAGTGAGGAAAGGGGTGCACTGAGCCCACATTTTTTGGCTTTTCCTATTTTTTACTGCCTGACAATGAAAACAAAAAGTATGTTGAAATGCAGAGTACTTTTTGTTTGTATTAAAAATGCACATTTCTTTTGTGACCAGTGTACCACTCACTTATTCTATATAAAACACATGGAATCACTACCTGTGATTCAATTATCCCTATCTATTCAAAACTACTGCATAACTTTCTTTGAAGAACATGTAAAATGCTTGGTATTTACTACCCAACTAGGAGTCCAATTTTACCAAACTTCTCTTTTAACTCCCAAGTTTTTACATCACAATAAAATTGCTTAATATTTTACCTCCGATAGTTATCCATTTCTTAAACAGCAGTTCATTGTTTCTATTCCCACACATGTTTATGCAACTCATTTCTCCTGTACTCAGAAATTGAACCTTCCTATATTTATAAAATCTGTCTCAAGATTCTTTTGTATACCAGTCTATTTGTATTTTAGACTCTCCCCCATTATTTCTTAAGCAAATTGAGTGATTTAACATTTAAATGTCTTTTAAAGCAACATCTTTTACAATTACTTGATTGTTTTTATTGCACTGATTTATCTTTGATAAAACTGATTGTTTATATGTAAGCAAAACTCAATGTCAGCCAATCCAACATATTTTTTATTATAATTAATTTTATTATTATTAGCAGTAACTATTAACTGCTATTACCCCTGTTAACCCAACAAAATATTTTTTCTCTTATTCATTATATTATGCTGGTCTGTTAATCGTTGCCTAATCAGCCTTGCCACCCAATGGCTTGTAGCACACTTAGGTCATCAATTGAAGAAAATTGCAATTAAACTATCCTGTAACTTCATTTCATATTTAGTTCAATAAACATATTATTACATGCATATTATTTTGTAATTTATTTAAATCTGCTGTATGTATTATTTGTTAATAAAGTTAATTAAATTTTGTTTAGTTTTCCTTACTCTAACTAACATTTCAGAAGTACCTCACTCTGGGTCTCAATTTCCTTGAGAAAGTGCGGTGAGGTACATTTTTCTGCTACTGTCTACCACAGATCTAAACTTAATTAAAAATATGGTACCCCTAATATATTTATTATGAATTTGAGAGTAATAATTTTTATAAGATAAAACTATGAAATTCAAGATGAAAGGCAAATATGCAGACTACCTTAGAATGAGGCTTCAGCCAACTTAGGTATCATTTTTGCTCCGTAGTGTCAAGCACAAAAACAACTGATTTATAAGCATAGCTTGAATATAGCTTTTTTATGCTATAAGATGACTGAGTGATCTAAAGGTATTTTCCAATTGCATCTTAGCAATGGAGTCTATTGGTTTGCATCTACCACATGGTCCTCTTTTTTGACCTGTCCTTTTTCTTTGCTTATTTCTTTTGTAGCTAATGTAATCAGTAAGAGCTTAATACGGTTGTTGGTTGGCCTAGTATACCTGCCAGTTTTTATTTGATCTGACTTTTTGTGTAATCTTATAATACTTTAATCCACTGAATATTGATGTAACAAATTTTTAATCAACAGAATGTGGAGGAAAGATGCATCTTCGTGAAGGAGAGTTTGAAAAGGCTCATACAGATTTCTTTGAAGCTTTTAAAAATTATGATGAATCTGGCAGTCCCAGAAGAACTACCTGTCTCAAGTATCTAGTTCTTGCAAATATGTAAGTACTATTTCTTTTTTTACAAGCATTAAAGTGGAGGAATCTGTCAGAATTTATCCTCTGTGTTATCCTACTTGCACTTTTCTCGACGAAGGTCTAGCCACTGAACTGGCTCGGAAGAATGTGCCAAAATGTTGTGCTTACTGACTCTTACCAAAATCCTTACTCAATGTTTTCAAATATTTTTCTTGTTTACTGTATCTTTTTTGTAGTGTTTTTATTGGTTATGTGCTTTTCTTGTTTGTTTTTACAGTGCCCATAATCAGTATGCTTTTTTTTAACACTTCTTATGGTTTTTCATTTTCTCTCTTGTAGTACTTTGTTCTATTCTTTTTTTTCCTTGAGTTTGTCTTCTGTCACTGTCACCCCACCCAAATTTCAGGATCCTCCATAGGGCTGAATCTAACCTCCATGCTGAACACCGAACCTGAGTCTGCCCCTGCGCAAGCTTCTCCTCGGGTGGCTTGGCCCCCTAAAGACTCCTTTCCTTACTGATGCCTCTTGGATAGCTAAGACCTTCTCCATTTCTGATGGAGATATTGCTGAGGCCAGTCTGTCCAGCTAAGGGGCCACTTCCGAGGGTTTAGAGAAGCTGGTTCATTCACCACCCTCCTCTCCTAAAAAGAAAGGAAGATGAAGACAAAGTGGACTAAGGGTTCCTCTCCCTCTGAGGCTCGCCAGATAACCCCTTGAGAAAAAAAAAATATCCCTCTGAGGCTGGTCTGGAAATGGACCGGTCCGCTGCCATTTTGGCAAGAGACCAACCCGAGATCGGTACGTCCGTCCCCGAAGCACCCTCTGGTGGGTGGGTGGGAGGCAGACCAAGACCAAAGTGGAAAGTGCGCTGAGCGGACCCTCACTAAGAGACTACCATGGCGTTTTTGAGCCCGTTGGCTTCAAACGCTTTCTGGTTATTCCCTCAACTGATCGCAGCATGTTAACTAAAGGCAACATGATCCATCAGAGCTAGTTGGATTAGTAGAGAGATGAAGGTGATGACCCGTGTTTCAGACGGGAGCCTTCTGGCGAATGCGTCGGTCCCTGCCCAGGTGACCATCGTTTTTGCTCTCCAAACACCCTGCATTGATGCAGGTGACACTGCATTCTACCAAAAATCGGTTAAGGTTGATCCTGTGATGAGAAAAGAGGTAGTTGGGGTAGAGCCTCTAGACCTACCCCTACACACTTCATCACTTTTGATCATGACGGGGTCGGTGTGTGTTGGCTGGTATCTCTACTGCGTGAATTCCGTAAAGGGCGCGGTGATTTGCCATCCTGGCTGCCGTGCTGACAGGACTCAGCACCCTGTCCGACCCCATCTTAGCCTCTTCTCCTTCCTTCAAAACGCTTGTTTCCTCGCTTTTCATACAACCTCTCCCACAACTTTCTCTGGTCAGCCTCTAATTTCACAGGGGAGATGTTAACCTTCTTCTCAGCCAACCATCCCGGATCGGGGCTGAGGGGAGAGGGGGCAATGTTGGTTTTTAACAACCTGCTTCATCCCCACCCTTACCTTCCTCAAATCGCTTTTCCTTTCCTCTTCACACTCTATCATTTTTATGCCTGGTTCAAGGTGGAGCCGCCATGCGAATGGACTGCCAGGCCACCAGGCGGGAGGGGTGGTCCTCAATGGTGGCGCCTGGCTCTGCCCGGCCTGTAAGCACCTCTCGCAGTGCGGGCTCCTGCGAGAGGTGATGCGCGATTGCATCCCGTGTTAAAAAGAGGGTCACCATGCCCAATGATGAGTATAAAAAAACCCCAACCCCCAACTTCCCCTATAACATCGACGGAGCCGCCCTTGGGCAGCTCCAGCAAAAAAATGGAGGTCCGCCCCCTGTGCTTGCTCAGGGGACCCTCCATATATCTCTAACCGGAGAGGAGGCTTACTCCTCTCCTTCGCTTACAGGTGTAGGCGACTCCCCCTCACCCCCTTCTCTGGAGGTGCTTTCGGGCGCCTCCCTTTTTCCAGCGGCAGTCCCCCCTGTTCTTTCCAAGGGGACTGCCAAGAAAGCCAGCAGGCAGCCCTTAGCCAGCCGCTCCACATCGAAGCGGCTCGGTAGGGCAAACACCCTTAGGGGGGAGAGGGAAGCCAGGCCCCTTCGGTCGCTTCCCTCAAAAGACCTGCTGGCAAGAATATGGAACCTTGTCGGGGTGAAGGTCTGTGCCTCCCCACACAAGACTAGTGACGATACTGCCAATGGGACCTGCGATGTCTTGGGGGGGGAGGAGGGCCAACTGGAGGCCCTCCTGAGGTAGACATGGTCCTTGAGGCAACCCAGCCTCAGATGGTAGGGCCTTCCATGGGGGGGGAATCCGGGCTCGGTTCCAAGCATGGAACCCACATCCGCCCCAATACAAGGTCCACCTCAAACGGCTAGGGTTTCCGAGGCAGTACAAGGAGGGGAGGGATCTCCTCCGACCGGTGCCCCCACGACTACCAGGACCTCCATTTCGGAGAAGGACCTGGCTGAGGCCGGTCCATCTGGCCTGGGGGCTCCTTCCGGCGGAGGTGAGAAATGGGGTTCATTCCCCGTCCTCCTCTCCAAAAAATAAAAAGACTAAAAAGACAAAGAAGACTCGGGGCTCTCTCCATCTGTGGGGGCTACGGGGATGGATAGGTCTGCTGCCACTTTGGCAAGCGACCAAGCCAAGATCGGCACATCCGGCCCCTCTGCCACCTTGGGACGAGAGCCCCTGACTAAGACAGAGACAAAAGTGCACAAGGCGGAGCCTCGATGACATCGGGGGCCCTGATTCAGAGGTTACCTGGCGTTTTCGAGCCCGCTGACTTCAAACGCTTCCTCGTTATCCGATCCACTGATGGCACCTTGTTGGCCAAGGGCAACATGATCCATCAGAGGATGGGAGCCTTCTGGCGAATGCGGTGAATCCCGCCGAGGTGGCCAAGATAAGTGCTCTTCGGATACTTCATGGCACCCCGGTCAGTGTGACGCCGCACTCTACCATGAACTTTGTGAAAGGAGTAGTTTATGCGAGGGAACTCGTTGACTACTTCATTGAGGACATCACCCTAGAGCTGGCCGACCATGGGGCAGTCAAGGTTGAACGTGTGATGAGAAAACAGGGAGGGGCCTCGAGACCCACCCCTACACTCTTCGTCACGTTCGACTGTGACAAGCTCCCTGAGTCGGTGCGTGCCGGTTGGTACCGCTACCGCGTGAAGGCATTCGTGCCACTTCTGCGGCGGTGCTATTACTGTCACCGCTTCGACCATACGAATCGTTCTTGTAGACGTGCAAAGTCGGGGTCACCCGAAGTTTGTGTAAATTGCTCCAAGGCCGCACACGATAAGTCCAAATCGTGTGTGGCCAAGTGTGTCAATTGCGGAGAGCCGCACCCCGTTTCTTCGAAGCAATGTGGTGCATATCTCCTTGAGAAAGAAATCCTGGCCGTTCAGGCCCAGGATCGACTCTCATCCCGCGAGGCTAAGGACTTGGTCCTGGCGCGCCCGGCTCTGCCTGGGACGTCATATGCCTCAATAGTTAGAAAGGCACCCTCTGCTCCTGGCCCATCCAGGCCAACGAGCACGGTTGTTTCCAAGCCAATTCGGAGCCCTTCTGCAGGCTCTACTCAACCTGGGCGCTTCCCTGGTAAAGCTGGTGACAAAAAAGGGTTCACACCCAGCCCTGGCTAAAACCAGGGCTTCCCCTCTTCCCCCAGCGTGATCGTTTCCCGTAGGTCGAAACGGCCACGCGCCTCCACTGAGTCGTTAGACTCACAGGAGGCAACACCCCTGAAGATGGTCGCTAGGCTATCTTCCGGGGTTCCTAAAGCTGTCACCCGAAAGGGGGACAGCAACAAAGGAGCTTCGGCCCCCCGCCTCCGAAGCCGCAACGCCCGCCTAAGGTTTCGAGGCGGAGGGAGGAAAAGACTCGCATGGCGAGCCCAACCTCCCCCAATAAGTCCTCGAAGGCGACAGCGCCTTTAGCGCTTTGTCCTCCTGGGGTTCTGCCCCCCGGGAAGCGTACGGCCATTTCCGTGAGGGTCTTCAGTTCGAGGATGGCCGCCGCATCTCCTCCGAGCTAGGCCTGGAGGGCATATTCCTTCAATGGAATTGCCATGGACTCCGGGCCAACTGGGAGGAGCTGCGGAGGCTCGTCTCGTCCCGTTCCCGGTTAGCTATCTTTTTGCAGGAGACCATGCAAGGCGCGTGACCCGTGCCCGCCCTCCCGGGGTATAAGGGTCTTGCGACCCCACCACCGCGGGATGGCCGGGCTGGGGGATGCGCGTTTTACACCCGGCATGATGTCTCCGTTCTTCCTTTCTCTTTAGATACCTCCTTTCAGGCAGTGACTGTGCAGCTGCACCTGGATAGGAGGTATACTATCATTTCTGCGTACATTCCACCGTCAGCTGACATCGACGCGTGGGACTTCCGCCGCGTCGTCGCACGGTTGCCGAGGCCCTATCTCTTGCTTGAAGATCTGAACGGCAGGGCATCCTCTCTGGGGAGATTACTCCATAAATCCCAGGGGACAAGTCCTTGCCGATCTGATCGAAGAGCTTGAGATTGGTGTCCTAAACGTGGATGAGTTTACGCATCACTGTCCGAGAACCGCTTCATTTTCTTGCCTTGACCTATCTTTGGGCTCTTCGGATGCACATACTGATTTTGATTGGGGGGTGGTCGATGACCTCCATGGTAGTGATCACTTTCCCATTCAAATATCATTTTCAAGGCAACTGCCGCCTAAGAGCCCACCTCGGTGGTGCTTGACGCGGGCGCGGTGGCCTGCATTTCAGGAAATGACTGAATTCTCTATCTCAGTCGAGGAGTTTAGGTCGGTAGATGAGGCCGTTGAGTTATTCCCCGGCAACCTCATCGCCGCGGGCCTGACTACTATTCCTAGAACGTCTGGCCGTTTTGCACGCCGACCACTCCCATGGTGGTCGGCCGAGTGTGAGACGGCCCTCAAACAGAAACCAGATTTGTTTCTTAATGGGGTGCGCCTGGATGTGGTGGAATCGCACCGTTTCCTCGGTCGTGTATTCGACCGACGCCTCACTTGGGAGGCTCATATTCGCAGCCTTAGGGTCTCTTGTACCCCGCGCCATGGACTTTCTCCGTTCCGTGACGTTCAGCGCTTGGGGCGCTGATAGGGCTACTGCCCTACTTTTTTATCGATCCTTTGTTCGTTCGAAGCTCGACTACGGATGCGAGTTTTATGCATCCGCAGTCGAGCGTTTATTGCGGAAGGTGGATTCGATCCACCACACCGGCCTTCGCCTTGCGACCGGTGCCTTCCGCACTTTCCCCATTGAGAGCCTGTTGGTCGATGCTGGGGAGATGCCACTCGCCTGTACGCGCGACCCCGGCGCCTTCCTCAGTCGCCAACAGCTCTCACTACATCCGCAGCTGATCTCGATGGTGCCTAGGCCGCCAAGAGACTCGGGTCATACCCTAAGCCCTTTGGGTTTAGGGGCAGTAAACTCCTTCGAGAGCTAGATATACCTCTCTCGGGTCGGTGGCGCCCCTGGTTCTGCCCAGGACGCCACCCTGGAGGGTACCACATTTGGCTATTTGTCGCCATACCTCTGCTCCCAAAGCTTGTACGGCGCCGGGAGTATTGCGTTCGACCTTTCTGGAGCACACCTCGTGTCACGCTGGAACCGTGCCAGTGTATACGGATGGCTCCAAGTCCCAAGAGGGGGTCGGCTTCCACGCTGTATCCCCTCTATTTGAATTCAGCGGGGCTCTACCAGGCGCTGCGTCTGTCTTCACGGCCGAGCTGGTGGCAATACACCAGTCGGTACGGGAGATTACGCGACGTGCCCGGTTCGGAGACCGGATTGTGATCTATAGCGACTCACAAAGCGCCCTGAGTGCTCTCGGGGTATTGGAATCTCCATTTTCCCTGTCTCGCGATATCCGTGACGCCACGGTTATGGCGAACCGGCCAGATGTCGAGATTATCTTCTGCTGGGTTCCTGGACATGTAGGAATTGCGGGGAATGAGGGCGCCAAGGAGTCCACGAGGACTCTGCGACCGGACCAGCGTTTCGCTCTTCCTCACACCGACTACATGGCAGGAATACGGGCAGCTCTTCGGACTGCTTGGCAAAGAAGATGGGAGACGGTCAAGGGAACTTAAAGTTGCGGGCCATTGCGCCGCGACTGTTCCCATGGACCTATCCCCCAATGCCGCGATGGCTTCAGGTCGCTTTCTGTCGTCTCCGATTTGGGTACACTCGTGTGACGCATCGCTATTTGATGAAGCGCTCGCCTGTGCCCTATTACGACCACTGCGTCGTCCCCCAGACTGTTCGGCACATTCTTGTCGAATGTCCCAGTCTGGGTGATCTCGCGCACGCAACCTGTCCCGGTACCGGGATGGGTGGGGTCGCTACCGCCTGTCCATTGTACTCGGGTCGAATGCGTGCACCATAAGGGGTGGACTTGTTGACGTTTTGGGGGAGGCCGGCCTTCTACCTTGTATTTAACTTGTTTTTTGTTATTGTTGTTTGTTTGTTTTTTTGTAGGTTGCAGGTTCCTGCGCCGGTGGGAGGGGGACCTCCCCCTCACGCCGGAGCTTGCTTCCTGATTGTTATCCTCTTTTCATTGTTGTTTCTGTTAAAAGTTTTATTTTAAAGTAGCCTAGAACTGGGCTGTTTGTTTTGCGGCGACTTATGCCCAAGTGGGCAGTCGCCAGATAGCCCCTTGAAAAAAAAAAATCAAACAGAAGCGTTATGCGTACATGCGCTATAACCGCCGCCCGAACGATTTCACTGTCGGCGAATTTCTTCGGGCTAGGGCTAGGTTCCGGTATATTTCGAAGCACGCCCGCCGCTCTTCTTGACGGGCATACGTGTCTCCACTTAACGGGAAAGCCCTTTAGCAGAGGTGTGGAAGCAATTCAAAAGGATTCGGGGCAAGTTCTTCCAGGCCATCCCTCCCGTTCTCCAGGAGAATGGGCCCGCGATCTCGGACCCCGCGTCCGTGGCGGAATCCTTCACGACCGCTTTTTCCGCATTCCCTAGCGGGGATGCTGCTCCGCCAGCATTCAATGCACGTCGACATGTCGCGGAAGGCCGCCGGCTGGACTTAACCTCCAGAGGCGGAGAACCCTTCAACGACAGGTTTACTGTGAGCGATTTGCGCTCCGTTCTCTCTTTGTGCGCGGACACCGCCCATGGTCCGGACGATGTCCCGTACGCCATGCTTCGACACCTGGGTGAGCGAGGCATGGCCTTTCTGTTAGATTTTTTCAACAGGATCTGGGTGGAGGGTCTCCTCCCAGATTCCTGGTGAATCGCTACTGTGCTCGCCTTTCGCAAACCGGGGAGAGATCACACTACTCCGACCGGTTTCCACCCAATCTCTCTAACCTCTTCCGTGTGCAAGTTGATGGAGAAATTGGTAAATGTTAGACTAGCCTTTTTCCTGGACAGCGGAGGCCATCTGTCTTCTGCACAGTGCGGCCTCCGCAAGTACCACTCCACGTCGGATACTCAGCTCCGACTGGAAAATACCGTCTGCGAGGCTTTCCTTTGTAGACAGCACTACGCCACGGTGTTTTTCGATCTGGAGAAGGCCTATGATACCGCATGGTAATACGTTATCATGGAGACTCTCCACACGATGGGTGCGAGGGGGACTCCTCTTAATCTTTATACCTGAATTTTTGCGAGATCGTCGATTCCACGTACGGGTGGGGCGAGCTCCCTCCGGCCCAAAGCAGCAGGAAGAGGGTGTCCCGCAGGGAAGTGTCCTCAGTGTCACACTCTTTGCCCTGAGCATCAACGGCATCACCTCGGTGCTGCCAGAAGATGTTTTCGCTATGCTCTACGTGGACGACCTTTCGATCTCTTTTGGCGCGGCCCAGATGCCAACTCTGGAGCGTCGACTCCAACAGGCCCTGTAACCGCGTCTCTCGCTATGCCGAAGCGCACAGGTTTCGGTTTTCTTTGGCCAAGACTAAGGTGGTGGACTTCTGTAGCCATCCACGGCTCCACCCCGACCCAGATTTGTTTCTTAATGGGGTGCGCCTGGATGTGGTTGAGTCGCACCGTTTCCTTGGTCTTGTATTCGACCGACGCCTCACCTGGGAGGCTCATATTCGCAGCCTTAGGGTCTGTTGTACCCGCGCCATGGATATTTTCCGTTCCGTGACGTTTAGCGCTTTGGCCGCTGATATGGCTACTGCCCTACTTTTTTATCGATCCTATGTTCGTTCGAAGCTCGACTACGGATGCGAGTTTTATGCATCCGCAGCCGAGCATTTATTGCGGAAGGTGGATTCGATCCACCACACCGGCCTTCGTCTTGCGACCGGTTCCTTCCGCACTTCCCCCATTGAGAGCCTGTTAGTCGATGCTGGGGAGATGTCATTCGCTCTGCGCCGCGTGCAGTGCATCACTCGCCTGTACGCGCGAGCCCGGTGCCTCCCTCATTCGCTAACAGCTTTCACTGCATCCGCAACTGATCTCGACGGTGCCTATGCCGGCGAGAGACGCCATTCATACCGTAAGTCCTTTGGGTTTAGGGCCAAGAAACTCTTTCGAGAGCTAGATATACCTCTCGGGCCGGTGGCGCCCTTGGTTCTGCCCAGGACGCCACCCTAGAGGGTACCACCTTTGGCTATTTGTCGCCACGCCTCTGCTCCCAAAGCTTGTACTACGCCGGGAGTATTGCGTTCGACCTTTCTGGAGCACACCTCGTGTCACGCTGGAACCGTGCCAGTGTATACGGATGGCTCCATGTCCCAAGAGGGGGTCGGCTTTCACGCCGCATCCCCTCTGTTTGAAGTCAGCGGGGCTCTGCCAGGCGCTGCGTCTGTCTTCACGGCCGAACTGGTGACAATACACCACTCGGTACTGGAGATTACGCGACGTGTCCTGTTCGGAGACCGGATTGTGATCTATAGCGACTCACAAAGCGCCCTGAGTGCTCTCGGGGCATTGGAATCTCCGCATATCCTGTCTCGCGATATCCATGACGCCACTGTTTTGGCGAGTCGGGCAGATTTCGAGATTATCTTCTGCTGGGTTCCTGGACATGTAGGAATTGCAGGGGATGAGGGCGCCAAAGAGTCCGCGAGGACTTTGCGATCGGATCAGCGTTTCGCTCTTTGTCACACCGACTACATGGCAGGAATACGGGCAGCTCTTCGGACTGCTTGTCAAAGAAGATTGGAGACTGTCGAAGGGAACTTAAAGTTGCGTGCCATTGCGCTGCGACTGTTCCCATGGACCTATTCCCCAATGTCGCGCCGGCTTCAGGTTGCTTTCTGTCGTCTTCGAATCGGACACACTCGTGTGACGCATCGCTACTTGATGGAGCGCTCGCCTGCGCCCTATTGCAACGACTGCGTCGTCCCCCAGACTGTTCGGCACATTCTTGTCGAATGTCCCAGTCTGGGTGATCTTCGCTCACGCAACCTGACCCGATACCGGGATGGGCGGGGTTGCTACCGCCTGTCCTCTGTACTCGGCACGAGTGCGTGCACATTGACTGGTGGACTTGTTGACTTTTTGGGGGAGGCAGGCCTTCTCCCTTTCATTTAACTAGGTTTAGTTGTTGTTTTTGGTATTGTTTTGTTATTGTTATTGCTTCCTAATTGTTATTTCTTTTTATTGTTGTTTTCTGTTCAAACTTTTTAAAATAGCTTAGAATTAGGCTGTTTGTTTACGGCGCTTATGCCTAAGTCGGCAGTCGCCACATAGCCCCTTAAAAAAAAAAAAATCTACTGCGTGAAGCATTCATGCCAGTGGCGCGCAGGTGTTACCATTGCTACCTCATCGGCCATACAAATAGAACCTGCAGACTTGGTACGAGGGGCGGTCAATAAGTTTTGCGAATCGGTAGGGCAAAACAGAGGAAGGGTGATGGCTGTTTATGCTGGTATTAGGACAAGTTATGACAAGTCAGGACCGGCAGCCGCACGCTCCTGCCTCTTCTATTTAAGAAACAGTAGCTGATCGCAGATCGTCAGTCACAATTTTTTCAACAATGGAGAAGGTTGAGCACCATGCAGTGATCAAATTTTTGACCAAGGAAGGCAAGAACGCAAAAGAGATCCATAAACGCATGGTTGCAGTGTACACCGATACAGCGCCTTCCTATGCAACCATTGCTCGCTGGAATAGGGAGTTCCGCCATGGTCGTGAGTCCCTTGAAGATGACGCCCGTCAGACGTGACTAACGAGGACAATTTGGCCCGTGTGGAGAGGATGCTCCTCGAAAATCGACGGGTGAAGTTCGAAGAAATGTAGCGAGAACTTGGAATATCACATGGAAGTGTTATCAACATCATCCACGACAATTTGGCCATGGCCAAGGTCTCTGCCCGTTGGGTCCCTAGAAACCTCAGGCCCCATGATCGACTTCGATGTCGTCAAAGTCCACAAGTCCAGAGTTGCACAAGCGAGTGCGGATTCGAGGAGCTCAACCATCCCCCCTACAGTCCAGATCTGTTCCCTACCGACTACTTTTTATTCCGCCAGGTCAAGGCTGCACTGCGTGGACGCCGGTTTGGGGACGATGAGGATGTCCAGCTCGCCGTCCAGGAGTGGATTGAACAGCAGTCGGGAGATTTCTGGTTGTCGGGAATTCGAAGCCTCAGGGACAAGTGGCGCAAGTGCATTGAAGTCGAGGGTCGTTATATTGAAAAATAATAAAACACTTTTCCTCATATCTCGTTTCCTTATATCCGAATTGCAAAACTTATTGACCGCCCCTCGTAAGTTGGGTCAGCCCCACATCTGCGCAAACTGCTCAAAGGCATTGCACGATAAATCTGTATTGTGCAATGCGGCAATACACGCCCTGCTTCCTCGAGGCAATGTAGTTCGTATCTCTTCTAGATGGAAGTCTGAGCCGTTCAGGCTGCGGACCGAATATCCTTTTGTGCGTCCTGCGACGACTTATTCCTCAAAAGTTAAGCAGGCACCCTCTGCTCTTGGCCGCTAGAGATCTACGAGCATTGTCGCTTCCACGCCTATTTGGACCCTTCGCTCCAATGGTAAAGCTGGCGGCACAAAAGGTTCACACCCAGCCTCTTCTAAAACCAGTGCTCTCCCCCTCTCCCACCGTGACCGTTTCCTGTAAGGCGAAACGGCCGAGTCGTTAGACTCACAGTAGACAACCCTCTGAAAGTGGTCCTGAGCCCGTCTTCTGAGGTTCCTAAAGCTGTCCACTGAAAGGAGGACAGCACAAAAGAAGCTTCGGCTCCTACGGCCCCGGAGACGGTGGATCATCCAAAGGAGGAAATGAGGCAGAACTTCGGGCGACAGCGCCCGAAGTTCTGCCTCCGGGATGCGTACGGCCATTCCCGTGAGTGTCTTCTGTTTGAAAAGGGCCCACGAGCTCGGTCTGGCGGGTATATTCCTTTCTTGAATTGCCAGGCCAACTAAGAGAAGCTGCGAAGGCTCGTCTCCCGTCGCCTGTTAGCTATCTTTCTACAGGAGACCATGCTTGGCGCGTGCCTCCTGACCACCCTCTCAGGGTATAAGAGTTTTGCGACCCCGACCACCACAGGATGGGAGCTGGGCAGGCGGATGCCTGATTTACACTCGTCATGATGTCTCCCTTCTATTTGCTATAAATACCTTTCAAGTGCAGCTACACCTAGATAAGAGGTATAATATGGAATTTCTGCGTTCCTTCCACTCTCAGCCGACTTCGACGCGTGGAATTGGAACCGCGTCGTGGCACAGTTGCCGAGTCTCTATCCTTCTCCGGGATTTGAACGGTAAACACACCAACTCCTCTGTGGAAAATACGTGATCTATCCCAGGCGTCAGGTTATTGCTGACCTGATTGACGTGTTGGAAATAGTTGTCCTAAATGTGGATTAGTTTACTTATCACTCTCCGACAACTGCTTCTTTTCTCTGCCTTGATCTATACGAGTACCTGTGCTTTCCAAATGCACAGCCTGATTTGGGGTGAGAGTTGCTCGAATACCTTCATGAAAGTGATCACTCCCATTCAACTATCGTTTTCTGGGTCGCTGCCGACTGAAAAACCTTCCCGGTGGTGCTTAGAACTGGCGTGGTAGTCCGCATATCAGGAAGTAACTGATTTCTCTGTCCCACTTTAAGAGTTTAGGTCAATGGATGATGCCGTTGAGTTTTCTCTGGCAACCTCATCACCGAGGGCCTAACTACTATTACCTGATCATCTGGGCATTTTGCAGGCATTTCCTTTCCTTGGTGGTCGGCCGAGTGTGAGACGGTACTCAGATAGAAGCGATATGCCTACCTACGCTTTATGCGCCGCCCGTACGACTTCATTGTCGGTGAATTTGTTCGAGCTAGGGCTAGGTTCTCGTTCATTTCCAAGCAAGCATGCCACTATTCCTGGCGGGCATACGTGTCTTCACTTAACGGGAAGATCCCTCTTGCAGAGGTGTGGAAAAGAGTCAAAAGGATTCGAGTCATGTTCTCGCAGGACCCCCTCCCGTTCTCCAGGAGTATGGGACCACAATCTCGGACCTCGCGTCGGTGGCGGAGTCTCGCCACCACTTTCTCCACATTATCTAGCCGAGATGTTGCCCCGCCAGCTTTCTAGGCACGTCGTGATGTCGCTGAAGGCCGCCGACTACCCTTTACCTCCAGAAGTGGAGAACACTTCAAAGGAGGGTTTACGTTGTGTTGCGTTCCGCTCTCGCTTCATGCGCGGACAATGTCCCGTATTCTATGCTTCAACACCTAAGTGAGTGAGGCTTGGGATTTCTGTTAGATTTGTTCAACAGGATCGGAACAGAGGATACCCTCCCACACTCCTGGAGAATGGCTACTGCGCTCGCTTTTCACAAACCGGGGAGAGATCGCTCCGCAAATCGGTGTACACACCCCCTGGTTCGCGGTATCCGTGACGCCACGGTTGCCGTGAGAAAGGTGGATGTCGAGAATGTCTTCTGCTGGGTTCCTGAACATGTGGGAGTCGCGGTTAATAAGCGCTCCGATGAAGGCGCCAATGTTTCCGTGAGGACGGGCGGCCAGCCCACTCTTTGACTCTTCCTCACACCGACTACATGGCAGCCCTCCGGGCTGCTTGGCAAAGAAGATGAGAGACGGCTGAAGGGAACAAAAGGTGCGCGCCTTTGCGCCATGACTGTTCCCATGGACCTACTCCTCATTGACGCTACGGCTTCAGCTCGCTTTCTGTCGTCTTCGAATTGGGCAGCGCTCGCAGGACGCACCGCCATTTGATTGATCGCTCGCTCGCCGCATCTCATTGCGATGACTGCGTTCTCTCACAGACTGTTCTGCACAATCTTGTTGACTGTCCCAGTTCTGGTTATCTTCGAACACGGTAACGTGGCGAGCAGTGTCGATTTTGCTTGTCCCTTGTTCTCGTGACTGCTTCGTGTACACAGACTTGTAGACTGACTTTTTGGAGGAGATTGGCCTCCTCCATTTTTTTTAACTATTTGATGTTTTTTGCATGCTCCTGCGCTGGAAGGCCGGCCTCTTACGATGCCGAGCTCACTTCCGTCTTGTTTTTGTTTATTTGCTTTGCTTTTGTTTCCTTGGGTTTTGTTGGATTTTTCCCTTTTTGTGGTTTAGTGTATTTTACTTATTTTTATTTTAATATAGCTTCGTATTAGCCTTGAGATTGACTATGGCGACAGTCGTCAGATAGGTGCTTTTTAAAAATTAAAATAAATAGCAATTTTCAGAGTACTGCATGATTGACCAAATAGAAATAATTTTATTTTTGATTTTTGGTCAGGTTGATGAAATCTGGTATAAATCCATTTGATTCACAAGAAGCGAAACCCTACAAGAATGATCCAGAGATTCTTGCAATGACCAATCTGGTGGCAGCATATCAGAATAATGATATTAATGACTTTGAGTTGATCTTGAAGCAAAATCGGAAGACCATCATGGATGACCCCTTCATAAGAGAGCATATTGAAGGTTCTTGATTATTCTTTTAATAGGATTGAAATTCTGAGCCTAGCCTTCAGAAATACTCCCACCTCTTCCCATTGCAAATTTACACATTGTTGCTGATTTAATGTTTTAACCGGGAAAATAGTATTTAATTTAGCATGGAAATCTAATCTTCTGGTATTTTGTACACCTCAAAATAAATGCAATATTTTTAGTATTCATTTATAAAAAATCGATAATATAATTCCCTCACGGCTAAACATATGACACATTGAGGATTTTAGTGAGGTTAATTCTTAGTCCCAAATTATTTCTCGCCTGCAATGAGTACTCTCTTGCAAGGCTAGTTGTAGTTCCTTGAATGATTTCACTCTTTTAAAGTAGATTCACTACCAACAGCTTTCCTGTAAAGTACACATCAATGTCCACTAAAAACTACCAACACCTTTAAGTTCAGCGTCTTCCTTTTTAGTCAGATATTGACCCCTGTTGTTTATAGGTCCCAGGCCAGGGAGCAGATTCCTCTGCTCCCTCTGACCATTTGGGAGGTTAAGGGAGAAATCTTTGACCCTACAGACTGTAGGACCCGTCAACGTTACCACAAGTAGAGACCGCGCATTCTGTGACGCTGCCACGAGGGACCGGGTTAGAGTGCAAGGAGGCTGTTGCATGCTGGGGGAAATTTCTAACAGCCTCTTGTGCTAGCGGTACATGCAATAGCTAGGAAGTGGTGGTTCAATTGAAGCTTAACCACACGCGGATTACATTCAAGTGGGATCGTCCCATATCAGGATTGCATCAAGGTGGGATGGTCATATCCACTTGGAATTGACTGACCACTCTACAACCCCTTTTCTCTTGCCCACCGGGGTGGCTCCAGCATAAAAAAACACAACCTTGCATGTGCATGCTGGGTGATCTTAGTTTATGGAGCTGGGCAAAGTGTATGGTTGTGTCAACAGGAGAAGTGCTGTGGCAGGTTCTAATAATGCTTAGAGTGGGTAGTAAATTGAGAGAGAAATCTGTGTAGATGTGAGGCAAGAGCTTTGATGTCATGATTTTTTTTCAGTTATGACAGAGATAATTGTTTACTATTTATGGATGCGGTGCTAGGTGGTAGGAGTGAGGTGTAGTGGTGTGAGATTGGACAGGATTAGGTGCTGTCTATATTGTATGCCCGTGACCTACCTGATCTTAGTCGTTGGGAGGGAGTAGGATTCGGAAATTTAATTTGTGTCGTGTCCCCCCTACCCCTCTTCCATGGGTCGGGTGACCCCAAGGAACGGCACAACATCCCGGTGGGTCCACGGCTTCCTTCCTGTATTTCGTGCTTGGCCCGCAGAGTGCTACCCTGTGTCGATTGTTATACCAGATACCCTGAGGGGCAGCACTTCTTTCTAGCCCCAGTGCCCAAAGTTCTGCACCCTCGCCGCCCCACTATTTGCAGGCCCCGAGGCCTTATATCTTTCTATTTTCACCATTTTCCTTTCAGACCTTTTCTTACTGACCTCTGAGCCGTACGGTGGTGGGTGGTGTAGCAAGCGCAATCAATGCCTTCCTGCCCCAATTCCCGCACATGTGCACCTTTCTGCCCCCAATGTCTTTAGCTATATCGTACTTTTTTTTGCTTCGCCTACCTTCACTCCTTTTTTTTTTACACCTTTCTCCTTACTAACATTCTGCGTAATACTGCCTCGTTGCTATTGCGCTTTAAATGCGAGGGGGGGGAGTCGTAGAGGGGCGCCTCTGAATTGCTGCTCTCTATGGGACCTCTTAGGCAGGGCAAATCCTTTTGCAAAGGCAACGGGAGGCGTTGTCCATAGGTCCCCGCCGCTCGCACCTTCCTCGACAGGCGTCTCGTGACTTTCTTCGGGGCCTGGCGTCCCCGGACTGTTCGGTTCATCCTTGTTAAGTGTCTCGGTCAGGGGGATCTTCGCGCACGTTACCTCAGGTCGCTCCTGCTTGTCCCTTGTACTCGGGATGCTTCCGTTCACGCGGGATTGGGGCATTGCTGTGTTTTTGGAGGACGCGGACCATTTGCTCTATTTTCGGTCCCCTGAGGGGGCGAGGGCTCGCTCTGGCACCTGGTCAGGCTTTTCCTCTTTTTCTTGTCTTAGTTGAGTTTTGTTTTGTGTGCGTTTTCTGGTTGTTGTTTTTTCGCCGTCTTTGTTTTCATTTTTAAAATATAGCCTAAGAATAGGGGCAGATATTTAATTCCCGCAGCTATTATTTTGATGCCAAGCACCAGTTAAACTCTAAAATAGTAATAAAACAAACTTATTTTTCTTCCTTAGCACACCACTATCTTTACAAACCTCTTTAAAACCTTCGGAGTACACCCCCAATTACCTTTAGCTTCCAATTTTGAATTAGATGTAGATTAATTTTAATTTCACACATTAAATTCCTCTTTCCAAACCTTTTTCTAAAAGATTTTCCTGGGAGATTACCCCCCCTCCTTTTTTTTGCTTAAAAAATAAAATCATTCTCTTCCCTTTTTTCGCGTGCATTGATCCAACTTCTTCTAGCTACAAGGGTACCATTAAAGTGGTTTTGGAGGCCAGCCATCTGAAACCAACCTCTTCTTTTCAGATTTACTCAGAAATATCCGAACGCAGGTCTTAATAAAGCTGATAAAACCTTACACCCGAATCTACCTTCCGTTTATCTCCAGAGAACTGAACATCGATCCCGTTGATGTTGAAGGTCTCCTCGTTCAGTGCATTCTCGACAAGTAGGAATAAGTTTCATTCTTTAAACCATATAAGTGTATAGTAAGGTAAACCACAAATATACACAGTGGTAGTATGCGCTTAGCACGTTCACCGCGATGACTCCCAAAGAGGTAAAAGTGACTTACATGAGTATTAGTTACGAACGACGCTCTTATGAGTTAATGCTTTACGAGCGATATCTAATATAACAGTATGGATCGATTATTTGAGACAACCGGTGTACCATATATGACCCAACTAGTGGCCAACTTCTTAGTATAACAGAGTAGCTACTTTCATACTGCATCAGGTATGCCTGGAGGATGCCTCCTCATCCACAAGCGACTATCAACTAGGGCTGCTAGATCGTCTATTGGATACGTTCACTTGTATAGCGAGGATGAAGAGTGTCCCCCAGTCATGCTTTGTGCAGTGTGAAAGTGGCAACTCTTTGCTCTCTAATTGTATATAGGTAAGTGAATGATTGCAGGTGGTTAAGGTGAAGTTGCCCTTTTCATTCTCTGGTGTTTTAAAACTTTGCCACATTTTTTTTTTAACGAACTCAGAAGGATTGTGTGGGGGAGAGGAAGAAATAAAGCCGCCACCTTGGCCTCGGCATGAGTGAAATGGGCAGAGGCGCTGGGTTAAGCTGAGGAAGAGAAATTTGGGGAATGGTGGAAGGGAGTGGGAATGAGTATCGTTGATGGTTGTTAATTGCTCCCTAGGAGCAGATGATATCTCTGCTCCCTCCCACTGATTGGAAGATTAATGGAGAAACCCTTGGACCCTACAGCCTGCGCTGTAGGCTCCGTCATGAATGGCCGAATAGGTAGGGGACAGGATAAGAGGTGGTATAACTGGAGCTTATGGTACATCCATGAAATTGGAGAGAGGGCGGTAGGATTCTGTGCTGTGAGAAGCTAGCGTGTGAGTAACATTCAGCACTTGTGCATAAATAGACACGTAAAGAGGAGACGAGAAGAATCTGAATGTAAGTAGCATTGAGCCGTGCTACAGGATGCATTTGATGGGGAAGCTGTAAAAGGCATGAGTATGGAACTATCTGATCACATAATTATGTTGTATAAGGCACCTTACTCACGTGCCGTGAGAAAGGTGAGGAGTAAGTTGCATCACCCTCGCATCATGGAAGACATCCCCCGACACTCGGCGTCCTGCCCCAGCTTAGCGTCTCTTCCTTCCTTCGCTAACCCCTGATCTCTGTCTCCTGTACCAACTCGCCATCATCTTGCTCCTGCCCTTCCGTCGTTCTTTTACCATCAGCCCCTTCTTCTCCTGCCAATGAACCTCCTCGATCACAATCCGGTTCTCATTTGGATCACGGAACTGAACACTCCTACAAAAAGATGTTAGGCGTGGTGACCCTAACCGCTCAGAAGCCAGTCACTGAGCTTGATCCGTCATCCCGATATTTCCCATGGGGTGGCGGAGAAGGCGTATACCACTCCACCCAGTGAGAGCGGCTGGGGTCAATCAAAGGCGCCCAGGAGTACTGTTTCCTTTTTGGGGTCAGTGTTGGCCGTCACAGGCAGGGGTAGCGAATTCTTGCTTAATGGCCATGGATAACTTTATCATAAATCCCCTTCTCTGGGCAGTCCCTCCTTTACTTTCACAGGGGACTGCTAATAGAGCAGGCAGGCGGCCCCAAATTGACTGCTTACGGTGGGAGCAGCTCGATAGGGCCAACCCCTTTAAGGGTGCAGTCCTGTATTTTCAGTATACAGCGGGCCGACGTTCCTGCCCCTCTCTCTTACCCCATGGCTGCCGGTTCGCCAGCTATAGGCAAGAAAAAAAGGTATCTAATGGCATCCGTGATGTCTGGGGGGGAGGGAATAGCTAGTCTGATTGGTAGAGAGCCGAAGGTGACTCGTTTCTCTGACAGGAGCCTTCTGGCGAATGCATAAGATCTCTCTGTGGAGGCCATGATTAGTGCCCTTCGGACACCTGATGGCACGTCGGTGAATGTGAGGACGCACTCTACCATGAACTTCGTGAAAGGAGTGGTAGAGAGCCGAAGGTGACTACTCCTTTCTCTGTGTAAGTTGCTCCAAATCAAAATCAGGTATGGCCAAGTGTATCAATTGTAGAGTTCCGCACTACGCTACTTCGAAGCAATGTGGTGTGTATCGTGCAGAAGGAAATCCTGGCTGTTCAGGCCCAGGATCGCCTTTCATTTCGCGAGGCTAAGGACTTGGTCCTGGCGCCCCCGCCTCTGCCTGGGACGTCTTATGACTCAATGTTAAAAAAGAAACCCGCTGTTCCTGGGCCCTCCAGGCCTACGAGCACGGTTGGTTTCTGCGCCCATCGGAACCCTTCTGCGGGTTCTACCTACCCCGGGCGCTTCCCTGGTACAGCTGAGGGCACAAAGGGTTCACACCCAGCCTTGTCTCCACCCTGACCCGAACTTGATTCTCAATGGGGTGCGCCTGGAAGTGGTGGACTCGTACCGTTTCCTTGGTCTTGTATTTGACCGACGCTTCACCTGGAGGCTCATATTCGCAGACTTAGGGTCTCTTGTACCCGCGGCATGGATATTCTCCGTTCCATGAGGTTCAGCGCTTGGTGCGCTGATAAGGCTACTGCCTTTTTATCGATCCTTTGTTCGTTCGAAGCTTGACTACGGATGTGAGTTTTATGCATCCGCAGCCGAGCATGTATTGCGGAAGGTGGACCGAATCCACCAGACCGGACCTCGCCTGGCGACCGGTGCTTTTCCTACTTTCCCCATTAAGAGCCTACTTGTCGATGCTGGAGAGATGCCACTCGTGCATTACTCGCCTGTACGCGCGAGACCGGCGCCTCCCTCAGTCGCCAACAGCTCACTGCATCCGCAGCTGATCTCGACGGTGCCTATGCCGCCGAGAGATGCGGCTAGGAAACTCCTTCGAGAGCTAAGTATAGCTCTCGTGCCACTGGTTTTCCCTGGTTCTGCCCAGAACGCCACCCTGGAGGGTAACACCTTTGACTATTTGTCGCCACGCCTCTACTCCCAGAGCTTCTACAGCGCTGGGACTATTGCGTTCGGCCTTTTTGGAGCACACTTCGTGTCACTCTGCAACCGTGCAAGTGTAAAGGATGGCTCCAAGTCCCAAGAAGTGGTCGGTTTCCATGCCGTATTTCCTCTGTTTGATGTCAGCGGGGCTCTGCCAGGCGCTGTCTTTCTTCACGGCAGAGTCCCCCGTAAGAGGCATGGCGACTTGCCATCCTGGCCGCCGTGCTGATGGGGTCCAGCGCTCCGTCCGGCCCCAGCTTGACCTCTCTTCCTTCCTTCAGATAGCCTGTATTTCTCCCCTACTTCGTCGCTTTTCATACAACCTCTCCGACAACTTTCTCTGGTCAGACTCTAATTTCACAGGGTAGATGCTGACTTTCTTCTCAGCCAACCGTCCCAGATCGGGGCTGAGGGAGGAGGGGACAACGTCCCCTAACCCCTCAGCTCCGGTTCGGGCTGGGTTTTTTTAATAACCTGCTTCATCTCCACCCATACCTTCCTTAGGTCCCTTTTCCTTTTCTCTTCACACACTATCAATTTTACGCCGTGCCCAAGGTGGAGTCGCCATGCTGAAGGGCTGCCAGGTCACCAGGCGGGAGGGGTGGCCTTAAATGGCGGCACCTAGCTCTGCCAGGCCTGTACGCACCACTTGCAGAGCGGGCAACTACGAGGGGTGATGAGCTATTGTTTCCTGCCCAACAAATATGGTCACCATGCCCATGGATGAAAATTAAAAATAAAACCCCAAATCTCTCCCCAATTCCCCTTGCTCATCAACGGAGCCGCCCTCGGGCAGCTCCACGGAAAAAAAGGAGGTTCCCCCTCCCCTGTGCTTGCGCAGGAGACTCTCCATATTTCTCCTTCCGGAGAGAAGGCTTACTCCTCTCGTACGACTACGGGTGTAGGGGACTCCCCCTCACCCCCTTCTCTGGAGGTGCTTTCGGACACCTCCCTATTTCCAGCGGCAGTCCCTCCTTTTCTTTCTAAGGAGATTGCTAAGATAGCCAGCAGGCAGCCCATTGCCGACCGCCCCTCATTGAAGCGGCTCGGTAGGGCAAACCCCCTTAGGGGGGAGAGGGAACACAGGCCCCTTCGGTAGCTTCCCTCAAAAGACCTGCTGGCAAGAATACTCAACCTTGCCGGGGTTAAGGCCTGTGCCTGCCCACACATGACTGGTGACGCTGCCAACGGGACCTGCGATCTCCTGGGAGGAGATGGCCAACTGGAAGCCCCTCCTGAGATTGATATGGTCCTTGAGGCAACCCAGCCTCAGACGGTAGGGCTTTCCATGGGGGCGAATCCGGGCTCGGCGCCAAGCACCGAACCGTAATCCGCCCCTATGCAAGGTCCTCCTCAAACGGCTAGGGTTTCCGAGGCAGTACAAGGAGGAGAGGGATCTTCCCCGACCGGTGCCCCTACGACTGCCAGGACCTTCTCCATTTCGGAGAAGGACCTGGCTGAGGCCAGTCCATCTGGCCTAGGGGCTCCTGCCGGCGGAGGTGAGAAGCGGGTTCATTCTCCGCCCTCCTCTCCAAAGAAGAAAAAGAACAAGAAAAAGACAAATAAGACTCGGAGCTCCTCTCCATCCGCGGGGGCTTCGGGGACGAACAAGCCAAGATCGGCACATCCGGCCCCTCTGCCCCTCCGGGTGCGGAGCCCCTGACTATAACAGACCAAAAGTGCACAGGGCAGAGCTTCGATAACATCGGGGGCCCCTGATTCAGAGGTTACCTGGCGTTTTCGAGCCTGCTGGCTTCAAACGCTTCCTCGTCATTCGCTTCACTGATGGCAGTATGTTGGCCAAGGGCAACATGATCCATCAGAGGAGAGCATTAGCTAGTGCAATTGGTAGAGAGCCGAAAGTGACCCGTTTCTCGGACGGGAGCCTTCTGGCGATTCGGCGAATCCCGCCGAGGCGGCCAAGATAAGTGCTTTTCGGACACTTCATGGCACCCCGGTGAGTGTGACGCCGCACTCTACCATGAACTTTGTGAAAGGAGTAGTTTATGCGAGGGAACTCGTTGACTAATCCAGAGAGGAGATCACCTTAGAGCTGGCCGACCATGGGGCGGTCAAGGTCGAACGTGTGATGAGAAAACAGGGAGGGGCCTCGAGACCCACCCCTACACTCTTCGTCACGTTCGACTGTGACAAGCTCCCTGAGTCGGTGCGTGGCGGTTGGTACCGCTACCGCGTGAAGGCATTCGTGCCACTGCCGCGGCGGTGCTATTACTGTCACCGCTTCGGCCATACGAATCGCTCATGTAGACGTGCAAAGTCGGGGTCACCAGAAGTCTGTGTAAATTGCTCCAAGGTCGCACACGATAAGTCCACATCGTGTGTGGCCAAGTGTGTCAATTGCGGAGAGCCGCACCCCGCTTCTTCGAAGGAATGTGGTGCATATCTCCTTGAGAAGGAATCCTGGCCGTTCCGGCCCAGGATCCACTCTCATTCCGCGAGGCTAAGGACTTGGTCCTGGCGCGCTGGCTCTGCCTGGGACGTCATATGCCTCAATAGTTAGAAAGGCACCCTCTGCTCCTGGCCCATCCAGGCCAACGAGCACGGTTGTTTCCGGGCCCATTCGGAGCCCTTCTGCGGGCTCTACTCAACCCGGGCGCTTCCCTGGTAAAGCTGGCGGCAAAAAGGGTCCATACCCAGCCCCGGCTGAAACCAGGGCTCTTCCCCCAGCGTGACCGTTTCCCGTAAGGTGAAACTGCCACGCGCCTCCACCGAATCGTTAGACTCACAGGAGGCAACACCCCTGAAGTTGGTCGCCTGGCCATCTTCCGGTGTTCATAAAGCTGTCCCCCGAAAGGAGGGCAGCAAGAAAGGAGCTTCGGCTCCTTCGCGCACGCCTAGTGATGGGATGAGTGGCTCGGAGACGGTGGTTCCTCGAAAAGACATCTTCCCGCCTCCGAAGCCGCAACGCCCGCCTAAGGTTTCGAGGCGGAGGGAGCATAAGACCCGCAAGGCGAGTTCAACCTCCCCCAATAAGTCCTTGAAGGCGACAACGCCTTCAATGCTTTGTCCGGCCAACAGCGCCCCGGGTTCTGCCTCCGGGAGGCGTACGGCCATTCCCGTGACGGTCTTCTGTTGGAAGTGGGCCCCCGCGTCTCCTCCGAGCTAGGCCTGGAGAGCATATTCCTTCAATGGAATTGCCGTGGACTCCGGGCCAACTGGGAGGAGCTGCGGAGGCTCCTCTTGTCCCGTTCCCCGTTAGCTATTTTTTTTTCAGGAGACCATACCTGGCGCGTGCCCCCTGCCCGCCCTCCCGGGGTATAAGGGTCTTGCGACCCCACCACCGCGGGATGGCGGGCTGGGGGCTGCGCAGTTTACACCCAGCATGATGTCTCCGTTCTTCCTTTCACATTAAATACCTCCTTTCAGGCAGTGGCTGTGCAGCTTCACCTGGATAGGAGGTATACTATCATTTCTGCGTACATTCCACCGTCAGCTGACTTCGACGAGTGGGACTTCCGCCGCGTCGTGGCACGGTTGCCGAGGGCCTTTCTCTTGCTTGGAGATCTGAACGGCAGACATCCTCTCCGGGTAGATTAATCAATAAATCCCAGTGGACAAGTCCTTGCCGATCTGATCGAAGAGCTGGAGATAAGTGTCCTAAATGTGGATGAGTTTACGCATCAGTGCCCGAGAACCGCTTCATTTTCTTGCCTCGACCTATCTTTGTGCTCTTCGGATGCACATCCTGATTTTGATTGGGGGGTGGTCGATGACCTCCATGGTAGTGATCACTTTCCCATTCAAATATCATTTTCAGGACAACTGCCGCCTGAGAGCCCACCACGGTGGTGCTTGGCGCGGGCGCGGTGGACTGCATTTCAGGAAATGACTGAATTCTCTATCTCAGTCGAGGAGTTTAGGTCGGTAGATGAGGCCGTTGAGTTCTCCGGTAACCTCATCGCCGCAGGCCTGACTACTATTCCTAGAACGTCTGGCCGTTTTAACGCCGATCACTCTCATGGTGGTCGGCCGAGTGTGAGACGGCCCTCAAACAGAAGCGTTATGCTTACATGCGCTATAAGCGCCGCCCGAACGATTTCACTATCGCTGAATTTCGTCGGGCTGGGGATAGGTTCCGGTATACTTCGAAGCACGCCCGCCGCTATTCTTCGCGGGCATACGTGTCTTCACTTAACGGGAAGACCCCTTTAGCTGAGGTGTGGAAGCGAGCCTTTGCCTTGAGACCGGTGCATTCCGCACTTTCCCTATTGAGAGCCTACTAGTCGATGCTGTGGAGATGCCACTCGCTCTGCGCCGCGTGCAGTGCATCACTCGCCTGTACGCGCGAGCCCGGCGCCTCCCTCAGTCGCCAACAGCTCCTACTGCATCCGCAGCTGATCTCGATGGTGCCTATGCCGCCGAGAGACGCCAGTCATACCCTAAGCCCTTTGGGTTTAGGGCCAGGAAACTCCTTCGAGAGGTAGATATAGCTCTCGGGCCGGTGGCGCCCCTGGTTCTGCCCAGGACGCCACCCTGGAGGGTACCACATTTGGCTATTTGTCGCCACGCCTCTGCTCCCAAAGCTTGTACTGCGCCGGGAGTATTGGGTTCGACCTTTTTGGAGCACACATAGTGTCAAGCTGGAACCGTGCCAGTGTATATGGATGGCTCCAAGTCCCAAGAGGGGGTCGGCTTTCACGCCGTGTCCCCTCTGTTTGAAGTCAGCGGGGCTCTACCAGGCGCTGCGTCTGTCTTCACGGCCGAGCTGGTGGCAATACACCACTCCGTACGGGAGATTATGCGACGTGCCCGGTTCGAGGACCGGATTGTGATCTATAGCGACTCACAGAGCGCCCTGAGTGCTCTCGGGGCATTTGAATCTCCGCATCCCCTGGTTCGCGATATCCGTGACGCCACGGTTTTGGCGAGCCGGCCAGATGTCGAGATTATCTTCTGCTGGGTTCCTGGACATGTAGGAATTGCGGGGAATGAGCGCGCCAAAGAGTCCGCAAGGACTCTGCGACCGGACCAGCGTTTCGCTCTTCCTCACACCGACTACATGGCAGGAATACGGGTAGCTCTTCGGACTGCTTGGCAAAGAAGATGGGAGACGGTCGAAGGGAACTTAAAGTTGCGTGCCATTCCGCCGCGACTGTTCTCATGGACCTATCCCCCAATGCCGCGGCGGCTTCAGGTTGCTTTCTGTCGTCTCCTAATCGGGCACACTCATGTGACGCATCGCTATTTGATGGAGCGCTCGCCTGCGCCCTATTGCAACGACTGCGTCGTCCCCCAGACTGTTCGGCACATTCTTGTCGAATGTTCCAGTCTGGGTGATCTTCGCGCACGACACCTGTCCCGGTACCGGGATGGGCGGGGTCGCTACCGCCTGTCCCTTGTACTCGCGATGAGTGCGTGCACATCAACTGGTGGACTTGTTGACTTTTTGGGGGAGGCCGGCCTTCTCCCTATTATTTAAGCAGGGTTTGTTGTTTTGTTTTTTGCATTTGTTTTGTTTTGTTTTTTTCTTTCCTTTAGGTTGCACGCTCCTGCGCCGGGGGGACCTTCCCCCGACGCAGGAGCTTGCTTCCTTTTCCCCATTTGGGGTGGGTTTTTTTTGTTTCTTTAATTTTATTTTAAAATAGCTTATAACTAGGCCAGTTTTAATACGGCGACTAATGCCCATGTAGGCAGTCGCCGGATGAGCTCTTTAAAAAAAAAAAAATCCCCTCCCCCTCCCTTTAGTGCGACGACTATGTTGTCTCCCGGACTGTTCGTCACATTCTTGTTGAATGTCCCAGTCTGGTTGATCTTCGCTCACGTTAGCTGTCCCGGTACTGAGACGAGTGCTTGTCACTCACTCGCGATGGGTTCGTGCAGATAGACTTGTGGACTATCTGACTTTCTCCATTTCATTTGACTCTTTGCTGTTGGTCGTATGTTTCTGCTCCGGGGAGAGTCGGGTCTTCCTTAGACGCGACCCAAACCTTAGGCGGCAGTCGCCAGATTACCCCTTCCCCCCCCACACACACTTTATTGCTTGTTTTTTTTAGGGGGGGGGGATTTTAAAGAGAGCCCCCGCACCTCCTCCGAGGCCATATACCTGCAATGGAATTGGCGTGAACTCCGGGACAACTTGCGTGGGCTCGTCTCCTCCCGTTCTCCGTTTGCCCTAACCATGGTATAAGGGTTTTGAGACCCCCCACGACCCTAGTATCGAGGCCGGGGAAGGATGCGTGATTTACACCCGGTATGATTTCACCCTTCTATTCGCTTTGAATACCTTTCAGGCAGTGCAGCTACACCTGGATAGGAGGTATACTATTATTTTTGCGTACATTCCACCGTTGGCTGACTTCGACGTGGAGTATTTCCTCCACTTGGTTTAACGGTGGCTTAAGCCCTTCTTCCTTCCCTTCGTGGATTTGAATGACGGTAGCCACCGTCTTTGGGGGGGGGGGACTACACGATCCATCCCATGTTGCAAGTCGTTATCAATCTGATCGAAGACCCGGAGATAGATCTCCGGAATGTGGATGAGTTTACGCATCACTTTCCGTCAACCGCTTTATTTTCTCGTCTTGATTTGTCCCTGTGGTCTCCCGATGCACAGCAGGATTCTGGATGGGAGGTGGTCAATTAACATCATGGTAGTGACTACTTTCTCATATAAATATTTTCTGGGCCACTTGCGCCTGAGAAACCACCCATTAATCGTGTCCCAACGCCCAGGACCCCTCAAGTACTGCTCTTTTGCCACCTGTAGGTATTAAAGGGCGTTGTTTATAGACGTTCTAAAGCCTCTCTCTTGACACGGCATGAGGTAGCTTGTCAAGTCCTTAAGACTAGACAATGGGTTGAGGGAGATGAGGAGTTGGTACAGAAAGATGCTATCGAGAGGAGGAGGAAGAAGACGGTGCGCTAGGTCCCGTCAGCTCGGCGACCAGGAAAACATAGTCATGCCCTCTACAGAAACCCTAGAATACCACGAGGGCATAACACGCAAACAAATTTAAGGAGAGATCTGTAAGGAAAGAGGTGAGGCTAGAGAAAGTGAAATGGGTGGAAGATAGTCACATACCCTCCTCCAAGTAAGAGAACGCCCGGTGATCGGCGCTCATTTTGGCGTGGATCCTCCCTGAACATCTTTGAGGCATCTCTTAACTCTTTGAACCCTCCCTAAAAACTTCTTGACCTTTCCTTGTACGCTATTGACAACGACATAGGCCTTTCCCCTCAGCCTCCATTCCTACCGAACTCATTGACACGTCTGGCTGAGTGGGACCCACTACCTACCCTCAATCGGCTGTCCTAATCCTCTACCAATAAAATAAATCTATCTTATGTCAGTTTTCCTCCTCTACTGATTTTCAAAATGCGACTGTCGCTTCCTTGGACAGCAATACACTATGTTCAGCCTCTTCCCCCCCCTCTTCCCATGACGATTCTTTAACAGCAGGGACCTTGTCTAGGTGAATTGCTGCTGCTAGACCTCCCTTGCACCCACTATACTGTCCTTCTTCTATTTGAATTCCCTTCACCCTCTCGTTTCTGACAAGGCGCTGCTGGACTCGGGATATAGCCACTTCCTCGTCCGAGCAATCTATTTCTGCCTTATGACTCTGCTTCGCAATAGATGGCATTTGCGTATGGTAGACTTAGTTGGTTACTTTGTCACCATGACCCTTTCATGCCTAGGCCGTTACTTTATAAGCTTTCTTCAACTATCATCTGGGCTGCTTACTTGCATTTCCCCCTCTTCTGGCCTTCGATCCACGGCTGGTCTCCATTTGTATCGAAGTGAGGCACGTGAAGAAGTCTACAACTCTCTATTACCCTCAGTACAAGGCCGAGGTACATCGTGCCCAAGCGGTGTTACGTTCGACTAAGCCATAGACTTCATGTCGACTCCATGTCAACTCCACTGAAATAGGCATCAGACGGAGTAGGTACGACGGGCGGTCAATAAGTTTATAGGGCAAAACAGAGGAAGGGGGATGGCTGTTTATGGGGGTGTTAGGACAAGTTATGACAAGTCAGGACATGCAGCCGCACGCTCCTGCCTCATCTATTTAAGAAGTAGTAGCTGATCACAGATCGTCAGTCACAAATTTTTCAACAATGGAGAAGGTTGAGCACCGCGCACTGATCAAATTTTTGACCAAGGAAGGCAAGAATGCAAAAGAGATCCATGAACGCATGGTTGCAGTGTACACCAACACCGCCCCTTCGTATGCAACCATTGCTCGCTGGAATAGGGAGTTCCGCCATGGTCGTGAGTCCCTTGAAGATGACCCCCGTCCAGGACGCCCGTCAGACGTGACCAATGAGGACAATGTGACCCGCGTGGAGAGGATCATCCTCGAAAATCTACGGGTGAAGGTCGAATAAATCTAGCGAGAACTAGGAATATCACATAGAAGTGTTATCAACATCATCCACAACAATTTGGCCATGACCAAGGTCTCTGCCCGTTGGGTCCCTAGAAACCCCACGCCCCATAATCGACTTCAACGTCGTCAAAGTCCACAAAGCCAGAGTTGCACAAGCTGCCCTGCGCGATTGCGGATTCGAGGAGCTCAACCATCCCCCCTACTGTCCAGATCTGGCCCCTAGCGACTACTTTTTATTCCGCCAGCTCAAGGTTGCACTGCGTGGACGCCGGTTTGAGGACGATGAAGATGTCTAGCTCGACGTTCAGGAGTGTATTGAACAGCAGTCGGGACATTTCTGGTTGTCGGGAATTCGAAGCCTCTGGGACAAAGGCGCAAGTGCATTGAAGTCGAGGGTAGTTATATTGAAAAATAATAAAACACTTTTCCTCATATCTCGTTTTCTTATATCCGTATGTGTCGCCATCTGTCCCTCGCATCGTGGGCTAAATCCCCTGACCGGTTAATGAAATGTACATAAAGGTTAGAATGAAAATCATTTCTGAGTCGGAAGGGACCTGGGGACGGCCCTGGGTGGGAAGTAAATCGGCCCCCCCCAAAAGACAAACACTTTTATCCTCCTCTCTCACACCATTGTTTGAGCACGTCTTGTGTTGACCATCATTTTTTTCTTTCTCGCTAATTAGCAAAAAAACAAAACAAAAACAAATATTATCGGTGGAAGAAAGTATATCATCGTGTGCATAATAAATCGAGCTACAGTTGTTTACAAATCACTACCCAGGTCGAGTTTCATTTCCCAAATTAGGAAAAACTTGTTTCGTGAGCTGACCCTTTTTTCTTTTTTTTTTCAGTACTATTGATGGTCGAATCGATCAAGTCAATCAGGTGCTCGAGTTAAGCGAAGGAAGTCAAGGTGGTCAAAGATACTCCGCTTTAGACAGGTGGTCAGATCAACTTCAGTACCTTCAGTTTGTTATTGTTACCAAAATGAACTAGCCAATATTCTCTGATTAATACAGAAATTCCCTTACCCCTATATAATTTATTCCGCTTATAACCCGAGTTTCATCTGCTCTGGTTGCCACGAATGTGAAAAAAAATCTTTCAAAAAATTGGGGGTTTTATTTTACTTCCTTTCAAGTGGAAAATATTTTACTGGAACTTTGCCAAATTCGCAGTTTTAGGTAGTCAAGATAAACTTAAACGATACCCAAGTATCGGGATTCCTTCCATTTTTGTAGTTTCTTTTCCCTCTCCCAAATGTCCTTTTAACATCCACTGGCTAAATTTAAGTAAATTTTGCTCATCTGAATATTCGCTACGTTGCGTGGAAGACACTAGATTGGCAACCCTTTCACGTGTTACCACCAAACGCGATTCATGGTGAAGAGTGCTGAGGCAGCATGTGGTCTTCTGCACGAGTTTCAGGGAGGTTATATTGAAAGATGTTCCAAGATGGGCGAGAAAAGGACAGGATAGAAAGGTGTTAGGTTTGGGGGGATGGGGGTGGAGTAAATATTTTTGTCTTTTTAAATGCCCTCTTTCACCCTTTGATGGGTCGAAAGTCATGAAAAAAATAAGAGGTAGATTTAAAAGAGACGACAGAGAGCACAATTTCACTTGGGGTCGGGAAGGCGGGCCGCTACTCCAGGTCGCAGTTGTATTGCCCCTGCTACACCCAGTCATTTGCGGGGCCAGTGTGGTGTCTTCATCGTAGGGTGAAAATGGAAGATGAGGGACAGCATAACTTACTGAAGGAGGGCTTTGATAGGAAGAGTTTTGGCTTGAATGTGGTGGCGGCGGCGTTTGAGGGTTTTTTTTGTGCAGCCAATTGAGATATGGTGGGTATGGGTACCGTTTTGTATTAGATATGGTGGGGGCCCAGGCCTGGAATGCATAATTTAGGGAGGTGTGCGGCCAGCCGTCACTGCACAAACACGCCTTGCACGAGACAATTATCGTGTAAGTCCTTGGAACAGTTTACATATATATGGAATTAAATCGACTTTGTACGCCAAGATTTATTTATATGGCCGAAGCTGTGACCATGATAACATATGTACCTTAACGGTACGATTGCCTTCACGAGGTAGCGATACTAACCAGCACCGACAGACTAGAAGCCTATCTATTCGAAAGTGACGGATGATAACACTTCCCTTCCGTCCTTAGACACTCGCAAGTGCTTGTTAGCTCCCTGGTTACCGAGTTATTCCGTAATGTGTTCAAGGTTGAGTGTAGACTCACTCACATCTTCAGATGCACAGCCTGATTTTGATTGGGGGGGGGGTAGATGAGGCCGTTGAGTTCTTCTCCGGCAACCTCATCGCCGTGGGCCTGACTACTATTCCTTGGACGTCTAGCCGTTTTGCACGCCGACCACTCCCATGATGGTCGGCCGAGTGTGAGACGGCCCTCAAACAGAAGCGTTATGCCTACATGCGCTATAAGCGCCGCCCGAACGATTTCACTGTCGCTGAATTTCGTCGGGCTAGGGCTAGGTTCCGGTATATTTCGAAGCACGCACGCCGCTCTTCTTGGCGGGCATACGTGTCTTCACTTAACGGGAAGATCCCTTTAGCTGAGGTGTCGAAGTGAGTCAAAAGGATTCGGGGCAAGTTCTCGCAGGACCTCCCTCCCGTTCTCCAGGGAAATGGGCCGCAATCTCGGACCCCGCTTCCGTGGCGGAATCCTTCGCGACCGCTTTTTCCGCATTCTCTAGCCGTGATGCTGCTCCGCCAGCATTCAATGCACGTCGTCATGTCGCGGAAGGCCGCCGGCTGGACTTTACCTCCAGAGGCGGAGAACCCTTCAACGACAAGTTTACTGTGAGTGAGTTGCGTTCCGCTCTCGCTTTGTGCGCGGACACCGCCCATGGTCCGGACGATGTCCTGTACGCCATGCTTCGACACCTGGGTGAGCGAGGCATGGCCTTTCTGTTAGATTTGTTCAACAGGATCTGGGTGGAAGGTCTTCTCCCAGACTCCTGGCGAATCACTACTGTGCTCGCCTTTAGCAAACCGGGAAGAGATCACTCTACTCCGACCGATTTCCGCCCAATCTCTCTAACCTCTTGCGTGTGCAAGTTGATGGAGAAATTGGTAAATGTTAGATTAGCCTTTTTCCTGGACAGCGGAGGCCATCTGTCTTCCGCACAGTGCGGCTTCCGCAAGTTCCACTCCACGTCGGATGCTCTGCTCCGACTGGAAAATGCCGTCTGTGAGGCTTTCCTTCGTAGACAGCACTACGCCACGGTGTTTTTCGATCTAGAGAAGGCCTATGATACCGCATGGCGATACGGTATCATGGAGACTCTCCACACGATGGGGGCGAGGGGACGCCTCCCAATGTTTATATCTGAATTTTTGCGAGATCGTCGATTCCGCGTACGGGTGGGGGGAGCCCTCTCCAGCCCAAAGGAGCAGGAAGAGGGTGTCCCGCAGGGAAGTGTCCTCAGTGTCACACTCTTTGCCCTGAGCATCAACGGCATCACCTCGGTGCTGCCGGAAGATGTTCTCGCTACGCTCTACGTGGACGACCTTTCGATCTCCTTTGGCGCGGCCCAGATGCCAACTCTGGAGTGTCGACTCCAACAGGCATTGAACCGCGTCTCTCGCTATGCCGAAGCGCACAGGTTTCGGTTTTCTTTGGCCAAGACTAAGGTGGTGCACTTTTGCCGCCATCCACGGCTTCACCCCGACCCAGATTTGTTTCTTAATGGGGTGCGCCTGGATGTGGTTGAGTCGCACCGTTTCCTTGGTCTTGTATTCGACCGACGCCTCACCTGGGAGGCTTATATTCGCAGCCTTAGGGTCTTTTGTACCCGCGCCATAGACATTCTCCGTTCCGTGACGTTCAGCGCTTGGGCCGCTGATAGGGCTACCGCCTTACTTTTTTATCGATCCTTTGTTCGCTCGAAGTTCGACTACGGATGCGAGTTTTATGCATCCGCAGCCGAGCGTTTATTGTGGAAGGTGGATTCGATCCACCACACCGGCCTTCGCCTTGCGACCGGTACCTTCCGTACTTCCCCCATTGAGAGCCTGTTGGTCGATGCTGGGGAGATGCCACTCGCTCTGCGTCGCGTGCAGTGCATCACTCGCCTGTACGCGCGAGCCCGGCGCCTACCTCAGTCGCCCACAGCTCTCACTGCATCCGCAGCTGATCTCGATGGTGCCTATGCCGCCGAGAGACGCCAGTCATACCCTAAGCCCTTTGGGTTTAGGGCCAGGAAACTCCTTCGAGAGGTAGATATAGCTCTCGGGCCGGTGGCGCCCCTGGTTGTGCCTAGGACGCCACCCTGTAGGGTATCACATTTGGCCATTTGTCGCCACGCCTCTGCTCCCAAAGCTTGTACTGCGCCGGGAGTATTGTGTTCGACCTTTTTGGAGCACACATCGTGTCAAGCTGGTTACCTTGCCAGTGTATACGGATTGCTCCAAGTCCCAAGAGGGGGTCGGCTTCCACGCCGTGTCCCCTCTGTTTGAAGTCAGCGGGGCTCTACCAGGCGCTGCGTCTGTCTTCACAGCCGAGCTGGTGGCAATACACCACTCGGTACGGGAGATTACGCGACGTGCCCGGTTCGGGGACCGGATTGTGATCTATAGCGACTCACAAAGTGCCCTGAGTGCTCTCGGGGCATTGGAATCTCCGCATCCCCTGGTTTGCGATATCCGTGACGCCACGGTTTTGGCGAGCCGGGCAGATGTCGAGATTATCTTCTGCTGGGTTCCTGGACATGTAGGAATTGCGGGCAATGAGCGCGCCAAAGAGTCCGCGAGGACTCTGCGACCGGACCAGCGTTTCGCTCTTCCTCACACCGACTACATGGCAGGAATACGGGCAGCTCTTCGGACTGCTTAGCAAAGAAGTTGGGAGACGGTCGAAGGGAACTTAAAGTTGCGTGCCATTGCGCCGCGACTGTTCCCATGGACCTATCCCCCAATGCCGCGGCGGCTTCAGGTTTCTTTCTGTCGTCTCTGAATCGGACACACTCGTGTGACGCATCGCTATTTGATGGAGCGCTCGCCTGCGCCCTATTGCAACGAATGCGTTGTCCCCCAGACTGTTCAGCACATTCTTGTCGAATGTCCCAGTCTGGGTGATCTTCACGCACGATACCTGTCCCGGTACCGGGATGGGCGGGGTCGCTACCGCCTGTCCCTTGTACTCGGGACAGATTCGTGCACATTGACTTGTGGACTTCCTTGGGGGAGGCCGGCCTTCTCCCTATTATTTAAGCAAGGTTTGTTTTTTTTTCCCTTTAGTTGCACGCTCCTGCGCCGGGGGGACCTCTCCCCGACGCACCAGCTTGCTTCCTTTCCCCCTTTTTGGGGCGTTTTTTTTTTCTCTTTAATTTTATTTTAAAGTAGCCTAGAACTAGGCCAGTTTTAATACGGCGACTAATGCCCAAGTAGGCAGTCGCCGGATATGAGCTCTTAAAGTCCGGAGAATACTGTTTGCCGCTCGTCGCAGGGTTGTGTCACTTTAATCAAAAGGTTGCGTCCAAGAAACGGGACAGCCTTGGCTATACCAAGACCATGACGCTGACAGACCATGTGTCCCTCGCACACCTTTATCCTACCAGTGACGAAGACAGCTCCTACCCCAAAAGGATTAAGCTGAGGGCTCGAAACCCGGCAATCGCTCAATAAGCGGTTCTAAGGTCCTCGAGGCTTCGCTGATCCTTTACTAGCTCTTCGCCAGGGTTTTTTTTTTTTAATAAGACGCCAATTTGGTGACTCACACCCAAATTAATCGAGATTATTCTTAGGTTAGATTATTAATTGACAAAACAACAGCAACAAAGAACCCCCCCCCCCCCTCCTCCCCAAGAGAAGGCACGCTCCGGTGTCGAAGGGAGCAACTATATACACTAGAGCGCATGAACTCCCGAGTACAAGGGACGCCGTTTGCCCCGAGTAATGAGAAGAGAAGGACGGGCAATTAACCCCCACCCACCGGAACTAAAAAGGAAAGTGGGACTAACCCCGGCTCCAACAAGGGTTTAAATGGAGTAAAGATGGGGGAGGGCACCAGTTGCAAAATTACCTGCGGGAAAAGGGGCAGGTAGGAAGTGGCGAAAAAAACTAGATTACAGCCGAGGTAGTTACTAGGGCCTGGAGATTATGCCGCTCGTCCAGATGACAACTGCAGCAGGGGGAATCTCCTTGAGGGGGAGGGGGAACAGCAAATGATGCGATTTGTTATTGTAGTTTTGTAAATATTTTGTACGATGGTTTGTCATTCTGTCCGTATAGGTATTCAGTGATACAAAAACTAGTTCTAATATTTATATAAAAAGAATATCTTTATAAAATGACTAAGTGTCAAAATATTGACATGTGGCTAAGTTTCTTTACACATGTCTAGTGAACATAATGGTCGCCTTTTATTTATAAAATGGTTAAATGTTAGTCCTACAGGAAAAGATCTTAAAAGAGAGTATAAACAATCTCGATGACCTTGATTGGGTGGAGAGAGCTTTCATGGTCTCCACCTGGTGGAATGAGTATAACCATCCTAGGTAAGAACAGGGCGTTGCTGAAGTGTAAAAGTATTCGGTGAATTAAACGCCTGAGTTTGACTAGACGTGAGCGGTTTCTACCACTGAATTGCACCGTCTGAGCCGAACCAGGAAATGTGGGCGATATAACCGGTTTTGATATCGACAATAGATGCAGACGTTTCTTGTACTACATCTGGTAGCTACCTAAACATTACATTCTACAGCTACCCGGATGACATACCATACTAGTTCAACAGCCAAACTACCAACACTCGTGGGCCAAAGTTTTGAGACTATATTTTTATTTTTTAATGATTTTTAAAATTTACGTAAATGAAAAATTATTCTAATATTTAAAATTTTGCAGGTTGATTAAAAGTCATTTCAAAAATAATATAAAAGTGCATTCCTTCGATAAATCTAAAATCACGGTCTGATCCTGTTCCTGTAAGAGGTGAGTTTCAGTCCCTGGAGCTTTGCTCTTCGATCAAAAGTGTAAAATGAATGAAGTGTACTTCAGTCTATTCCACAAATTTTGGGGTAAAAATAAATGAATCTTTTTAAATTTCAGTAATGCTTCTTAACAAAAAAAAAAGGCCTGCAACCATTGTTGCTCTGCATCTAAGTGGCCTGAAATGCAAAAGGATAGTTGCTAATGGTATTGCATTAAGGAGCACCATCTTTAGGATCATTAATGACATTAAAAGATTGGTTACACTCCTGTGTAATCTTCTAGACATCCAAGTGCTTCAAATGAACGCCAAGATCTCTGTTCAAGGATCGGGTTGCCTCCATTGGCAAGCTTACTCAAGATTGGAAAGAAGCAGTGTGAGTGCTTCAGCTTGCACAGTGAGTCAGAAAGATTTTGACAAAGGTTTCGAGTTGATAAGGGCTGCGAAGAAGCCTTATCTCACCCAAGAAATATAAATTGACTGATGAAGCTCCCTTCCGCTTGTTTGGAAGATCCCTCCTTAGAAGGATAAAAGGGGGGCGCTTTCACGAGTCGTGTATCGTGCACATGGTAAAGCATGGACAGTCTACATGTGTGGGGTTGTTTCTCATTTATGGGAACTGAGCACTAACAGTTTTGCTCAAGAACATTGTCATAAACTCAAAATGGTGCCGAAACGTGCTTCATCAGCACATTTTCCACAACAGTGCAAGACAAATTGGGGGATAATAACTATTTTTCAGTATGATTGCACACCATATCACAAAGCAATAAGAAAGTTCTTGGCTGAAAATAACATCGAACTTTTGTAACTTTGGCCTGGGAATTCTCCAAATTTGAACCTAATCTAGAATTTGTGGGCGATAATCAAACTGATAAACAGAAGACATCCAATTGTGAGCAGTTGTGGCTGCTTATTGAACAGAAATAGAGTTATACGAGTCAAGTTATCACCACAAATTTGGCCACCAGCATGCCAAAACGAACTAAAGCAATCTGGAAGAAGAGGCATCATTGTAAATATTGATTGCACGCATTAAATGACTATTAATGAAATGTGTTTGGGCTCTAAATTTTTGTATATTTTACTTTCAAATTATGATAAAAACATACTAAAATAAAATGCAACGTTTGATTAGTTTTATTCATTTTCTATATGAAAAATATAGTATTCTCAAAACTTTTGTCCATGACTGTACACCCATCTCAAGCTCCACGATGATACATCATCCGACTCGAACTCAAAATCTTGTCATTCTCTTTACATCCTCCATCCAGAACACGCCCTCCATCCCCTCGTTACATTATCAAACACCGAACTTCCACGAAACAAAACTTCAACGGTGCTAGGTTTCACTCTATATGTACAGGGATAAAATTAGAACAATACATAATACAACAAATAAAAGAAACTATAAATGAATATACGAGAATTCACAGAGAAGCCGAGTAATCCATCCCCCTCACAAGTTACAACCTCATACTCTTCTATGGCAGCATGGGTAGGGTACAAGTCAAAATAAAGCACTACACCTAGCCAGGAGATGCGTTCGAAGCACCTGAATAAATCAACAACAACCTGAAATGAAGGAAGTAAATATAAAACAACGCCTCGACTTCTCTGGAGCGTAGTTTATCAACACCACACGAAACCCAGGACACCTTTGCTACTATATGCGGGAACCGATCTATCCTCGGCTCAAGAGTACGATTTCAAGCTACTCCACGTAGCTCAAGGTATTCCATCACGCTCCCTGCTTGGGTCCACAGGTCCTTAAGAGGAGATATTACGTGTAGTGCGTGTTTGGGTGAAGTTTGGGCAGCAAAGCATAAAATCTTTGGGCCCATACTCATAGAGGAATCGTTAATTCTGCATCGAACCTCACACTGATGAAAGGTCACTTTTCTTGCAAAATTTTATTTGGTGAGACTAATTGTGAAGTATCCAATTTCCATCGTATCTTTAAATGCTGAAACACGAGTTGGAGGAAAAAAAAATGACTCAAATAAATGAAGAGTTTTGAACATAGGATCAGTTTTGACAAGAATTATATTATCATTGTATAATTATTTTCTGAATTCAATAAATAGTTAAACCTGGTTTCATTATTTTAAAGACTGATGATGGAAGGCGGATACTTCCGAAAGGATTTTGCCAAATAGAGATCACCAAGAAAAGTGTCCTTTACTCTTCTACTAGATGCCATTCAGCCCATGCAAAATATATATCCTACACCACACGCAAATCGCCCTAGTAAGGCTTCGATAAAGGTCACCATCGCAAACTAAAACCTTGAAACAGCAACGGCTTGACACACGGTGACGTCATCACTAATGCCACTGGAAATCAAGCACAGTTTAACCCTTATTCACAACATGCTCGACACTTGTATAAAGACCAAACCTACTGTTCGATCTTTGGGAGAACTCTGTCCACTTGGTGGAGTACATGGAGGTGGTCAGTCTGGGGCAGGACATTATCATCGTAGCAGAGGAGGCCAACAAAAAAGGTTGATTGACTCGCACTGTGGTAGGGGGATAAGGAAGCCGCTAAATATGACCGTACCCATGGCTAAAATAAACGGATACTCCTGTCTAGGAACTGGTTCTTTTGTGCAAGCATGCGTCCAGTTATCTCCTCCCACAAGTCACGTTTCCTACCAATCTCCGGGGATACTTCTCTTCTAAAACTACCCATTAGCACATTAAAAAGCCAGGGTAATAATATAAATCTTTGGCGCGCAGCACAATAAGTATATTAACATATTCAATTTTACTGGCTTCATGAAATCTTCACTTAAAAGACCGACCATCAGCATCATATCCCTAAAACATCCCAGTTTAGCTTCATTAACTGCATTATATGCTTGGCCGAACTGGTCAGAAAATGAAAGAAATATTTGTAATAGAGTGTGGGAGAGATGTGAAAGTGAATGCCCAAGGTGTTAGCAGTCCATTGTTGCGTACGGTCGTCCGATACGGTCCGCGTAGAACAGGTGAAAAACGAGGTCGCAGTGTAGCTCAACTCTGTCCGGTACAATGGAGGTCTTGAAGAGCTGCAACTCCAAAACTCGTGGAGCCGTGCCAAGGAACGCCAATCAAAGGAACGCTTACAGAAGGCCAACTCTAGGGCGAAAAATTAAAAGAAACTATAAGAAGTCAAATTACACTTGATGAAACGTCAAACTTCACCTAAACCTGATTAAGTCTAGACCACGAACAAACATGTGTATGCTTTACTGAGTTCTTTCGACACTGCCCATACTTTTTGCGGGTGAGAAAGAAGACTCAAAACCAAGTACGATGGGTAATGACGAATGGCAAACATGGTCCCGACCTACAGAAAGGCTCTGGAGAGCAAAGTACGAATTTGACAAGTGCCGGTATGCGTTTTGGGTATAAAACAACTGATCCGCCGTTTGAATGAATTTTCGAATTTTATCACAGGTTAAAGCTGGAAATCGATGTTTTAGAGCTTTATAAAACTTTTGACTTAGTAATTAACAACCTCGGCTCTACCGGAAAATTGCTGTGTGGCTGTACCAAAACTGGAAAGAGGAAGCAAAATGCTGAAATGACTATTTGAAGCGTGTAGGGGAAGCAAAAAGGACGTGTACATGCAAATGCTTGTTAGTGCAGATGGGAATAACAGGGTGATCCGGTTGAATACATACAAGGGGATGAAAAGGAAAGTGAAACAAGTGATTAAACAGAGTAGGAAAGCAGTAAATGATGCGTTTAGACAAAATATGAATGAGGAACCCGATGGGAACAAGAAGATATTCTGGAAGGAAGTGAGGAACCAGGAGAATAGCTCTGTGCAATGAGGTCAAAAGTAGCCGAGGAGAATACTTTAATGAACTGTATAATGTGGGTATTGAAGATGATGCAATGTAAATATGATTGGGTTCGTTGGCCGGAAATTGGGTGCTGTATTTGGGTATGAAAGAGAGAAGAATGCAAGAGGTTAGTAGTGCTCAGATATATCTGAAAAAAATGGGAAGTTAGATGATATAGTCGACGAGATGATAAACAGTGGTGTTGATTGTTATAGAATGGGTCTGGTGACTGTGTTGTAAAGCATTTGAAAGTGCAAGAGTGCCTGAGGATTGGAAGAATGCAGTAATAGTACCATTGTATAATTATTAAAGGAAGAAAGGTGAATGCAAGAACTGGTGATTTTAAAGGTAAAGTGTAAGGAAAAATTATGATTGGGCATATAAGAAGGATAACTAAAGGATTGATAGGGAATGGAGAAGGGAGTTTAGAGCGGGTAGGCTGTGTGTGTGTGTGTGTGTGTGTGTGTGTATCAAGTAAGTGCACTAAAACAGCTCTTAAAAAACAAAGGATAAGAACTGTAAAGTGCATACCGGGTTTATGAACCTGTAGAAAGCTTAAGATCTTGTAGATAGAGAAGCATTATAGCAGGTGTTAAGAATGTATGGAGTCAGTAGTGAGCTTGCGTTAGGGTGAAAGACAGCCGGAATAAGTGGTTTGACATGTGTGAGGTTGTAAGACAAGGTTGCGTGATGTTACCCTGGCTGTTTAATATCTTTATGCATAGAGTAGTGAGAAGTACGTATGGAAATGAAAGAAATAGGTATGAGATGATGAGGAATGGTGATGGATGAGTTCTATCTATGTTGGTAAATGATGAACACCTGGTGTAGGAGGGTGAGAGTGAGAGGAAATGACAATGTTAATTGTAGCTTTTATACAAGATGTGCAATGGGAGGGGTCTAAAAGTAAATACTGAAAATAGTAAGGTAATGGTATTTGGAGGTGAGAAAGGGGTGGGATGCATTGTAAATGATAGTGGTACAGTTGTAGCAGTTGGGGCACATGAAGCGTTAGAAAATTTTAAGGGTTTGAATGAGGAATGAATGGGCCAGGAAGCTGCATGAGAGTATGCTGGTGCCAACGGTGCTGTATGGGACCGAGGTTATGGTGGGGAATAATAAAGTAAGATCTAGAGTGAGAGCAATGCAAATGGGCATCTTAAGGTGTTTGGTGTGCAAAAGGTAGCATGAGGAACGACTCGGTAAGAGATGTTTATTGTGTGAAGGGTGTGAATGAGTGTTCTGAGGTGGTATGGACACGTAAGAAAGGATGGAAATGGACTTGTGAAGAGAATCGAAGAGAGTGTGAGGGTGTTAAGAGGGGTCGGAATAGCGCGTAAAAAGAGAGGGATGTTTGTGTAAATGAGTGTTTGAGAGAGAGAAATGACTGACCGAGGAGGAAGGGGATGATAGGGGTCCATGGAGGAAGGTCTGTGTTCTGCCCAAGGATGAACCCTGCCTGAACGAAATAGTACAGCACGTATGACTCCATCGCTATGAAGAGCCAATTTGGGTGGAAAAAATGATGTGCGGCTTTTGCTTAATAGAGCATAAGGGGAATGAGAGGGAGGGGTACGGTTAGTTTTTAATGGTGTTGAAGCGCCTCAAACCCACTTTGTGGGAAACTGGTTGAGGTTGAAGTCTTGAAATAATGCAACTTTGGAGCACAAGTTTAACTACGCAACACTAGGGATACAGTGCATATTCATTCCAAGGGCCATAGAATAATTCAATCTAACAGAGGTGTTTGTAAGGTTGTGCCTCAAAGCCCCCAGGGGGTATCAAACCGGTTCTTGGGGTATCCAAAAAGGCACCCTTGGCTGGGCGCCCCCTAGAATTGAGGCTTTGGTTGCTTCGAAAAAAGAGGAGCACAAGACCCATGCGGCTCACAGTAGAAAAATTCATGCTGAATGAGCACAAATAGTGTTGTGTAACAATAATGTAATGTGGAGAAATGTACAATAATGTAATGTGTGCTGCTTTATTCATTTATTTACTGAAAAAAAAGTCCATAGAATTAAAAGTTGTGAGTAGGAGGCTAATATTGGAGAAGGGGCATCAGATTGACTTGGAGTTGAACTTTGGGGTATCGGGGCTGAAAAACTTTAACAACCACTGATTTACCATTTCCTGGACCCCAAAAGAATTTATTTGAGCCACTTTCGTAGTATTAATGTAGTGTACACGATAATTAAATGTAAATAAAAGCCGTTTTTGGAGAGAATAATGTTTTTTATCACAAGACTAATTTTGGAGCATCACGTTCCACCCTTCAGAGATACACAAACAGAGATTACTTATAAAAAGGGGATGGCTCTTGAGCTACCATTAGGAGCATCCATCACCCGCTTTGTAAATAATCCCTCCGGGTTTTTTGTATATCTTGCTCTCTCGTGGGCGTTATTATTTTTTTTTCATTTTTTTTCATCTTATAAATAAGAAAAGTCTTTGGGTCATACTTTGTCATTGTTTGTACAGCTGAAGGATGAATCGCCATACCTCGAAACTAGTCTTTTAGTTGTTGTGATAAAAAATAAAAAGTCCTCTTAAAAATGGCATTACAAAGAGATGAAAAGTATTTTGCCTCGTGCTCTTTGTTAGCAAATAAAGCGGTCAAGCACCAGTCTATTAAGTTCTATTAAGTTGCTGCATTCCTTTATCATGCTGTAGGATCAAAACTTTCTTCCTAATTCTCCCAAACGGTCGGAAGGAGCAGAGTCCATCTACTTCTGGGTAGCTATAAACAACAACTTGTTGGAAGTAGATAAACAACTCGTCCTTTATTCATTGGGTTTCTACAGTGAATGTAAATTTGTAAAAATTTCTTCCACATATTTTCTATGGAGTTCAGGCCTGGGCTTTGTCCATAATCATTTCAAAAGATTAATTTTGAAATCTTTGAACCATTTCTTCACTTGAGATGCCGCGTTTTGGGTCGTTGCCTTGTTGAAGGCAAAACTGCCTATTCAACTTCCGTTTTATTGCTGATGGTAGAAAGCTTTCTTCCAAAACTTACTTTCAGCCCCCTACATCTCTTCTACCCGGTAGGCGCCCCTAGGAAGACCCCAATGTCCCCAGGTCTTTGAGGTCGGAGATGATGTGGGTGTTGCGTGCATGACTTAGGTTCAGGGAGTCAAGAAAGTGTTTGGTGTTGGTTGCATCTGGCACATGTCGGTGATGGGGTGAGGTTTATTGTGTTTCTACTGTTGGAGTAATGTGGAATGGCCTGACCTTAGTTGGGAGAGGATGATTGTCCGACATAGTGATTTCTATGATTGGTATATTCGGGGGGGGGGGTATTTAGGACACGTCATCCGGGTAGGTATTGGTTTTGAGATTGTGGTTGTGTTATGTTATATGTGAATAATCTAAAAAGTAGGAGTGAGAGTATAGTTCCCTGGGGAATGCCATTGTGAAGTGGTCGGGTGTGTGATTTGTGTCACACACCCGGTGTATTATTCTGCGCTTGGGGGGTCAGAACAATGCAAGTGTATTCAGTGTTTACAGTCGCTGCACCTTATGGAGTCCGGACTTTGTGTATCGTTAGTTGGCATGTGTGACATGAGTAGGCGGGGGAGACCGGGATTGAATTCTGTCTCCAGAGCATTGGAGGATGGGTCATCCTCATTCCTTGAGGGAGAAAAAGAAAAGAAGTGTGTTGATGAGGTAGGAACCCGTGACAACCAATCCGAAGATCGGGGACAGCTCAAGGGACGCGCTTTGACCCTAGCAGGTCAAGGCAGGTAATGGTAATGCTGCATCGGCAAAGGTTTCTTCCGTTTCCAGTCCTCTAGCGAGGGGTTTGTTTTGATTTGGAATGCCTTCTTCCTCCATTCCCAAGGCGACGGCAGTCCCACTTTGTGAAGGCAGCATTGTTTATTCCAAAATAGCCAAATAATCTTATTATTATTATTCCATCGTGTTTAGCAAATGTCCCAGTACCATTAGCAGCAAACCAACACCATCATATTATGGTTCACTCACCGCGTTTTAAAGTTGGTAGCGATTTTTCCGAAGAAGTACTTCAGCTTTTCGCCACACATACTTTCTGCACTTATGTCCAAATAGTTCTATTTTTGTTTTGTCGCTCCATAATATTTTAGTGCCAAAAGGTATTATCACGGTCAGTGACCCTTTGAAGGTGGGCATTGAGACAAGACAAACGTTGGTTAGCCTTGAAGTTGAATAGGGAATGATACCGTGCTATGGTTGGGTATGAGTAGTTCGAAAGTTTCTATAGTGAAATTAGATTACACAAGGCTATCGTGTAATAGGCAGAGGCGGTTGCCGCTACCCACTACTCCGCTACCGCTACTAGCGCTACTTTTTAAAAAACGCGAAACCGCTATCGCTACTTTTTATTGCAAAGCGCTGCCCCCACAAACAGCTTTTCACTAGTTTTTAATAAATTTCAAGGAAAACTACTGTATATTACATCCAAAATTAGCAGTTTTATTATAAAGAAACGTAAAATAGATAGCGGTAGCGGTTTTGATTTTTTTTAGTCCGCTATCCACTACTCCGCTACCTTTTGCTTATAGAAACTGCTTCCGCTACCATTTAGAGAGTCCGCAAGTAGCGGAGTATCGGACTAATGTAGCGGACCGCCCAACTCTGGTTATAGGTGCATATGAACGCAGTGATGAGAGATTATTATTGAAATGTGAATGGAAAGGATAGTATGGGGAACTAAAATGCGAGGGTTGGGGTAAGGTGTCAACTATGAAAGAAAGAGTCGTGTGACGGAGGGGCTTGGAGTCTAATGGCTGCTAATGAGGGTTTTATCTGGCGAGGCCTCTGTGATCTGGTTGTTATGACCAAAGAAGCCATATAGTGCAGAAATGTCATGATTGAGCCGGAGTCTAGAGCTGGCGTGTAAGGGTAGTTTCTCGATCCTTTCTCTATTCAACATAAAACCTTGTGGTGAAGTTTGAATGAACTTTTAATTTCGTCTTGGGTATACACAAATTCAGCCAGGAATGGATATTAAAATTCTAACTATTTATTGTTCCTAAATAATTTTTTTAATCTCTATTCCCACGCTCATTATATTCAACCTTAAATCGATTTTTCAGAAGAAAAATAGACTTAAAAAAAGTACAGAATCAGATTTTTAATCTCAAAATTCAATTAAAATGGACAGCCATTGATCACAAGGGGTAGCCTTCAAGTTAGTTACCATGGTTAAATGTAAATAAAAACGAAATATTCATACTTGATAATTCCTTGGGGCAAAATGAGTAATCTGACCAACGGGTGCAAAGTATCAGCGCCAATGTATTCTTAAGCAGTGCTGCCGAATAGCTTCTGGAAGTGTTTAACGTATTCGTCGCAGTGCTCACCTGGGATAGAGTACAAACATACTTAAGATAAAAAGTGATACACCTGGTTCTTCGGCCACACAGCTTGAGGATAGCCTAATTTTTTATAATTTTAGGAGCCCATCTGGCTACTGCCTACTGGGCAAAAGTCGTCGGAATCAAGCTACAGCCTTATACTAGGGTAGATTGAAAGACAAAAACATGGAAAAAAACAACAAATAACAAAGATAAAAAAATACAGAAACAAAGGCTGAGAAACAAGCAAAAAGCAACAGGAAGGAAGCGCGCTTCCTCTAAGTCAGGAACATGACTTACAACAAAGAGTTAAATAAAATGAAGGAGTCTAGCAGTCCAAAAGTCTGTGTACACGAACCGTTCCGAGTACAAGGGACGGACAAGCGGTAGTAACCTCATTCGTCGAGGTACCGGGACAGGTAACGTGCGCGAAGATCACCCAGACTGGGACATTCGACAATGTACCTAACAGTCTGAGGGACAACGTAGTCGTCGCAATAAGTTACAGGCAAGCGCTCCATCAAATGACGGTGCGTGACTGTGCCCGATTCGAAGACGACAGAAAATAACCTGAAGCCGTCGCGGCATTAGGGGTTAGGTCCATGGGAACAGTCAGGGCGCTATAAGTTCTCCTCGGCCGACTACCATCCTCTTTGCCAAACAGCACCGAGGACTGCCCTGATTCCTGCCACGTAGTCGGTGTGAGGAAGAGCCCAACGCTGGTCTGGACGCCCAGATAATCTCGACAACCGTCGCGTTATGGATACCGCAAACTAGGTGTTGTGGAGATTCTAATGCATCGAGAGCACTCATGTCGCTTTGTGAGTCGCTAAAGATCACAGGTCTCCGAACCTGGCACGACGCGTTATCTTTCGTACCAAGCGGTACATTGCAACCAAGCTCGGGCGTGAAAACAGATGCAGCTCCAGGTATGAACCCCGCTGAATTCACAGAAAGGTATACGGCGTGGAAACCGAACCCTTCATGGGACTTGGAGCCATCCGTATACACTGGCACAGATCCAGCGTGAGACGAAGTGTGCTCAAAAAGGCCGAACGAAATATTCCCGGCGGAGTAGAAGCTTTGAGATCAAAGACGTGGCGACAAATAGTCAAAGATGGTACCCTCCAAAGTGGAGTTCTGGGCAGAACCAGATTCGCCTCCAGCCCGAAAGCTACACCGTGCTCTCAGTTTCCTATCCATAAACCCAAAGGGCTTAGGCTATAAGTGGCGTCTCTAGGCGGCATAGGCACCCTTGTAATCAGCTGCGAAAGCTGTTGGCGACTGAGGGAAGCACCGGGCTCGCGCGTAAGGCGAATAATGCACTGTGCACGGCGCAGAGTGAGTGTCATCTCCCCAGCATCGACAAGTAGGCTTTAAATGGGGGAAGTGCGGAAGGCACCTGTCGCCAGGCGAAAGCCGGTGTGGTGGATCGAGTCCACTTCCGCAATACACGCTCGGATGAATAAAACTCGACCGTAGTCGAGCTTCGAACGAACAAAGGATCGATAAAAAATAAGAGGCAGTAGCCCTATCAGCACACCAGAGGCTGAACGGCACGGAACGAAGAATATTCATGACACGGGTGCAAGAGACCGTAAGGCTGCGAATATGAGCTTCCCAGGTGAGGTGTTGGTCAAATACAAGACCAACCAAATGATGAGAGTCCACCATTTACAGGTGCACCCCATTTAGAAACAAGTCAGGGGTCAGGGTGGAGCCGTGGATGGGGACAGAAGTGCATCACCTTAGTCTTGACCAAGGAGACGCGGTTCAATGCCTGTTGGAGTCGACGCTCTAGAATTGGCATCTGGGCCGCGCCAAAAGAGATCGAAAGGTCGTTCACTAGAGCGTAGCGAGAACATCTTCCGGCAGCGCCGAGGTGATGCCGTTGATGCTCAGGGCAGAGAATGTGACACTGAGGACACTTCCCTGCGGCACACCCTGTTCCTGATCTATTGGGACGGAGAGGGATCCCCCCCACCCGTACGCGGAATCGACGCTCTCGCAAAAATTCAGGTATAAAGATTAAGAGGAGTCCCCTCGCCCCCATCGTGTGGAGAGTCTCCATGATAACGTATCACCATGCGGTATCATAGGCCTTCTCCAGATCGAAAAACACCGTGGCGTAGTGCTGATTACGAAGGAAGGCCTCGTAGACGGTATTTTCCAGTCGGAGCAGAGCATCCGACGTGGAGTGGTACTTGCGGAGGCCGCATTGTGCAGAAGACAAATGGCCTCCGCTGTCCAGAAAAAAAAGTAATCTAATATTTACCAATTTCTCCATCAACTTGCACACACAGGAGGTTAGAGAGAATGGGCGGAAACCGGCTGGGGTGGAGTGAGCTCTCCCCAGTTTGCGAAAAGGCACAGTAGCAATTCGCCAGGAATCCGGGAGGATACCCTATACCCAGATCCACTTGTACAAATCTAACAGAAAGGCTATGCCTCGCTCACCCATGTGTCGAAGCATGGTGTACGGGACATCGTCCGGACCAGGATGCGGTGTACGCGCACGAAGCGAGAGCGGAACGCAACTCTCTCAAAGTAAACCTGTCGTTGAAGGGTTCTCCGCCTCTGGAGGTAAAAGTCCAGGCGGCGGCATCACGACACGCATTGATGCTGGAGAAAGCGGTCGCGAAGGATTTTGCCACGGAAACGGGGTCCAAGATTGCGGTTCCATTCTTCTAGAGAATCCTTTTGACTCGCTTCCACACCTCTACTAGAGGGGTCTTCCCGTTAAGTGAAGACACGTATGCCTGCCAAGAAGAACGGCGGGCGTGCTTCGAAATATACCGGAACCTAGCCCTAGCCCGACGAAATTCAGCGAGAGTAAAATCGTTCGGGCGGCGCTTATAGCGCATGTAGGCATAAAGCTTCTGTTTGAGGGCCATCTCACACTCGGCTGACCAACACGGGAGTGGTCGGCGTGCAAAACGGCCGGCCAGACGTTCTAGGAATAGTAGTTAGGCAAACGGTGATGAGGTTGCAGGAGAAGAACTCAACGGCATCATCAACCGACTTAAACTCCTCGACTGAGATAGATAAATCAGTCATTTCCGGAAATGTCAAGCACTACCGGGGTGGGTTCTCGGGCGGCAGTGGCCCAGAAAATGATATTTGAGTAGGAAAGTGATCACTACCATAGAGGTCATCGACTACACCCCACCCAAAATCAGGCTGTGCATCCATAGAGCACAGGGAAAGATCTAGACAAGAGAATGAAACGGTACTCAGGAAGTGAATTGTAAATTCATACACATTTACGACACCTATCTCCAGCTCGTTGATCAGGTCGGCAAGAATTTGACCCCTGGGATTAATTGACTAGTCTCCCCAGAGTGGGTGTCTACCGTTCAGATCTCCGAGCAAGAGAAAGGGCCTCGGCAACTGTGCCACGACGCGCGGAAGTCCCCCGCGTCGAAGTCGGCTGACAGTGGAATGTACGCGGAAATAACAGTATACCTCCTATCCAACTGCAGCTGCACAGTTACTGCCTAAAAGGAGGTATTTAAAGCGAAGAGAAGAACGGAGACATCATGCCGGGTGTAAATCGCACATCCTCCTGCCCGGCCCCCATCCCGTGGTGGTAGGGCGATGGATCGGTCGAAAAGTAAGGCAGCAGCCATATCAACACCCCAAGTGCTGAACGTCACGTTAAGAAAAATGTCCATGGTGCGGGTACTCGACTATAAGGCTGTGAATATGAGCCTCCCCAGGTGAGGCATAGGTCGAAATCAAGACCAAGGAAATGTTTCGAATCCACCACTTCCAGGCGAGCCCTCCGTAAGAACAAGCCCGGGTCGGTGGGCAGCAGTGGATGGCGACAAAGTGCACCACCTCAGTATTGGTCAAGAAAAATAGAAACTTGTGCGCTTCGGCATAGCAAGATATGCGGTTCAATGCCTGTTGGAGTCAAAGCTCCAGAGTTGGCATCTTGGCGGCACCAAAGGAGTTCGAAAGGTCGTCCACATAGAACGTAGCGAGAACATCTTGCGGTCGCACCGAGGTGATACCCTTGATGCTCAAGGCAGCCGCACAGGTAGCTCCCGCTGCCCCCAAATAAGAGAACCTAATATTAACCAATTTCTCCAACTTGCACACGAATGAGGCTATACAGAAATTGGTCGAAATCCTGTCAGGGTTGAGTGATCTCTCCCTAGTAACTATTCACCAGGAGTCTTGGAGGATATCTATGTGCATATGCTGTGGAACAAATCTAGCAGAAATGCCATGCCTCGCTCACCTAGTTATTGAAACATGGCATACGGGACATCGTCCGGACTAGAGGCGGTGTCCGCAAATGAAGCGAGAGTGAAGGGCAACTCACTCAAAGTAAACCTGTCGTTGAAGGGTTTGCCGCTCTCGAGGTAAAGTCCAGTCAGCGGCCTTCAGCAACATCACAACGTGCATTGAATGCTGATTGAGCAGCAATTCGGTTAAAGAATGTGGAGAAAGTGGTCGCGAGATTGTGATCTCATTCTCCTGCGAGAACTTGCCCCAAATCCATTTGACCCTCTTCCACATCTCTGCAAAAAGGGCTTTTCCTTAAGAAGGCACGTCTGCCCGCTAGTAAGAGCGAACAGCGCGTTTAAAGCGCATGTAGGCCCGAGGAAGTGGACAGCAAGCAAAACGACCAGATGTTATAGAAATAAAGGTTAAGCCTAGGGCGATAAGGTTGCCAGAGAAGAACTCAACCGCCTCATCCACCGACCTAAACTTCTCAACTGAGATAAAGAACTTTATCATTTCCTGAGAAGCGGACCATCGCGCCCGCTCCAAGTACCATCGGAGCAGTTTTTCAAGTGGCAGCGGACGGAGAAAGGGCCTCGGCAACCACGCTTCAACGTGGCGGAAGTTTGCCGCGTTGAAGTGGGCTGACGGCGGAATGTATGCAGAGGTCACAAAACCTTTATACCACGGGAGCACATGCCCAGCATGATCTCCTGCAGAAAAATAGATAAACGGGGAACGGGGGTAGACGAGATTCCGCAGCTCCTCTCAACTAGCCTGGAGTCAACAGCAATTTCATTGAAGGAATATGCCCTACAGGCATAGATCGGAGATGCGAGGACCCTCTTCGAAGAGGAGACCCTCATGGGAATGACCGTATGCTTCCTGGAGGCAGAATTCCGGGCGCTGTTTTCCTCCCTCCGCCTCGAAATCTGTGGAGACGTTTGTTCCTTTTTTGGTGGGTCCTTCGTCTCCGAGTCGCCGGACCCAGCCTTGGGTGAGGGCATAGGAACCGAAGGTCCTTTAATGCTGTCTTCCTTTTGGAAGGCAGATTTACCAGAGAAGCGCCTTGTGTGGCTAGAACTCGCCAAAAGGTTCAGAATGGGCGTGGAAGCCACCGTACTCGTAGGCCTATAGGGGGCCAGCAGCAGAGGGTGCCTTTGCAAATATTGAGGGGTAAGAATTTCCATGTAGCACCAAGGGGGTCAGACCCAAGTTCTTAGCCTCGCGAAAAAAAAAGAGATGATCCACAGGCTTGAAAAGCCAGGATTTCCTTCTCCAGGAGATACGCGCAACATTGCTTCGATTGTGGAGGGTGTGGCTCTCCGCAATTGGCACACTCAACCATTCACATTGACTCAGAGTACGACTTTGGAGCAAGCAGTGGAGGTAGCACAAATTTTTGAAAACCTCCCGAAAATTTGCTACGCTTGTCACCCCTAAAAAGAAAAAAAAGAAGATAGAGCGTTGGTGGGCTATATCCAGCGTCCAGCCGCTGCCACCTATCTAGGACAGCGACGTGCACCGCCCAGAATTTATCCAATGGCCAGTTCTACTCCAAAGGTCGCAACTCTCAAATGGGCAGCCAGAGAGGCAGGACAACATAGCGGATATCCTTCGGAGGATATAAGAATCATCGACAGGATGGCCAAGACCTGAAGATTTGTTGTGGTAGACCCAGGGAGGGGACCCCCAAGACTTTTAGTTGGTCTGGCAGCCAACAAGGTGGTAAAGATCGCCCCCTAAAAAACGTACAGTCTTATGCACCCGAGAACGGCCACAGAGAGTTTGATCAGCCCATTACAGGAAGGGAAGTAGTTATTGAGGCAAAACCGATATTCCCATTATTTGCACCCCAACACCCAGGTCCCCTGCGGGCGTTGTTTATAAAGGTTCCTAAGCTTCTCCTCTGACATGGCATGAGGCAGCTGGTCAGGCTTTTAAGCTTAGAGGGTTGAGGGGCGAGTTGTAGAGCAAAAGGATGGTTGAGAGGGAGTGAGGAGGAAGTGCACCAACAATTTCCCCCAGGCCCCGTCAGGTTCATTTCAACTCAGTGACGGTGCGTCTCCTATGTTGACCTCTGTCTGGGTGAGAACAGTTCCTCCTGGTACCATGTGCAGGTAGACAAAAGATAAAAGATTGAGGGGATTGTCGTAGAGTGAAAAAAATAAAAGAAAAGTAATGCTGAGAGGGAATAAGGGTAAAGTGGAACAACAACTTTCCCAGGCCACATCGGAGAGTTCAAGTCAACCAGGTGACGGGGCTTCTCTAATTTGCACTCAAGCCAGGAGGATGTGCAGCTCCACCAGGTACCAAGTGCAACAGGCGACACAGGGTACACTCCTGCAGGCTATTTTTGAACTAGCTTTGAGTGGATCTTATGGCCTTTGTTAGTCTGTAATTCTGTAAAATTTGATAATCCTTCCACTTCGGGTCTGTAAAAAATCCTAAGGATGAGAAGGATCGCTAATATTACACTATTCAGAAGAGTACCTTTGGCAAATGCCGAGTTGCCTCGAAGGGTGGTGTTTCTTTGCATGAAGAATTTGAAGGTGGAATAGAAGACAAGAGGATCTTCCACTGTCAAGGCAACTTCCAGAAATTTTCTTGCAGAAATAGACTCCGCTTGACCAATACTCTTGTTATATCTAGTCCAAAGGCAAAACTTGGGTGAAATGACTGAATTGAAAATTGATTGAAAAAAATAAAAAATTGAAACCATTAACAAATGAAAATTGGGTACAAGGCATTGCCAGCTTAAAAAAAGATCTAGTTGGTAATGTCTTGAGCTTTTTTTTAAGCTGGCAATGCCTTGGCCTTTTTTTAATATCGTAATGCTTTGGCCTTTTTTTAAGATCGTAATGCTTTGGCCTTTTTTAAGCTGGCAATGCCCTGGCCTTTTTTTAAGATCGTAATGCTTTGGCCTTTTTTTAAGCTGGCAATGCTTTGGCCTTTTTTTAAGCTGGCAATGCCTTGGCCTTTTTTAAGATCGTAATGCTTTGGCCTTTTTTTAAGCTGGCAATGCCTTGGCCTTTTTTTAAGATCGTAATGCTTTGGCTTTTTTTTAAGATCGTAATGCTTCAGCCTTTTTTTTAAGATCGTAATGCCTTGGCCTTTTTTAAGCTGGCAATGCCTTGGCATTTTTTTAAGATCGTAATGCTTTGGCCTTTTTTAAGCTGGCAATACCTTGGCCTTTTTTTATGATTTATTGAGTTTCAACAAATCTTTCATTAAACACCACTTTACTACAAAATGGGGCTTGCAGGCATTAATGGCACTATAAAAGTAGCCAACCCCTCCCACCCCTTAATGCCTACCTTAATAATCACAAAGCCAACCAAACATCATTTTTTCCACACCAAATTGGCACTTCATAGCAAAGGGTGTAGCATCTCATCAAGTCAGGCTTCATGCCAGGGTAGAGCACCAAGTATGCCCCCTCAAAAAAAAACCCTCCATGGACACCTATCATACACAATATTATCCATTTCTTCCCCTGTCACTCACCCCCTTGTTCTCTCAAACACTCATCCTCATAATCAACCAAGCTTTCACAGTCTTCCAATCTTTCTCACACCCTGAAACTCACTCTTAAACCTCTTCACAACTCTATTTCCATTCATACTTGACATGCCTATAACACCTCCAGAACACAATCATTCACACCATTAATCATTTTTATACAGTCCTTCATCACTCTACCCTTCTTACACCATTCCTCGAAAGTTGTCCATTTGTACTGCTCTACCTTGACATCTTTCTCCTTCCATACCGTAGTCTAACTGCCATACACCAAGGTTGAGTCCAGCATACTCTCATGAGACTTCCCGGCACATTCCACACTCAAACCTTTCGCATTCACTAATGTTCTGATCACCACTGAGACTTTCACCATTGATCATATATTTTAAATAGAACATCACACATGTTCAAAGGTAATGCAACAGACTCTATTATCATGCCCACCCCCCTCCTTGCCCCCAAACACCAGAACCTTAGTCATCTGCATATACAAACCTTTTCACAGAATTATTGCCATTTGTGATTCTCTTGGTTCTCTATCCATAAACAAATCAAACCACTCACTCTAGTCATCTTTCACTCAAATACATGTCATACTTTCAACATAAACACTTTTCACCGAATCTAACACATGCTTCTGTTTTGGGCCAGAACATTTTTATAAAATTTCCATTTATTGGCACATCCACTTTCCATTTGGACAGTTTTTTTAAAGGATATTTGGCCCAATATTCTACCACAAGCTAAGTTTAATTTAATATACATTAATCATATTCCTTTGATGTTAAGATCTTTTTATAGTTTACCAATACAACTGTGCATAATGCAATGCCTGATACATGGGGCAAACTGGCTTACAATCATAAGCAGAGGATCCATACACATGTTACAATGTCTTAGAGAACCCGCAAACTACATATATTATAAAGTTTCTAAAATATAAGATCATTCACATAGTACTTGTCATTGAATCTCAATGATAAGTATTAGGTTGAGGAATAAGTTCTTGCGGTTTTTTTTTAATGTTGTGTTGATTTAAGTTTTGTTGATGTGATTTGTGCACATATTAAGAAACAATAATAAATAATGAGAGCAAAATTTGCAAAGGTTAGGCTACGTCTCTTAACAGCGTAGACTATTAGGCTTTTGCTTAGGCTACATCTTGAAGTTGTGTAATAAGTCATTGCAGTTTATTTAAAAGTTGTGTTAATTTAATTTTTGTTCTGTACCCTCACAATCGAATGTCAAGTTGAAAGAAAGGCACATTTTTGACACTTGTTATTCATTTTCAATCGAGACGGGAACAATGCAAATTCAGCCAAAGCTCATCATGATATTTGTGTTGTGTACGGAGAAAATGTTTTATCAGAAAGGACAGCTCAATGGTGGTTTTCACGTTTCAAAAATGGTAATTTCAATTTTAATGACGAAGTTAGTTCTGGTCACCCCATTAAGTTGGATGAAGATCGATTGAATGACCTTTTTCATGAAAATCCTCATCAATCAACTAGAGAATTGGCTGTACAAATGGCATGTGACCAGAAAACTGTAGTGAATCACCTTCATTCGATGGGGAAAGTTAAAAAACTCGGTGCATGGGTTCTGCATACTTTGAGCGAAAGCAACAAACTTCAACGCTCCATGATTGCCGCAAGTTTGCTTGCTCGTCACAAGGCTACCTGTGGATATAAGGACAATTTTGTTCACTGCATCATCACTGGCGACGAAAAGCGGTGCGTTTATGTCAACATGAACCATTGAAAACAATGGCTTAGCCCCAATAAAAAAACACTTCCGCGATTAAAGCAAGGACTTCATCCACGAAAGACGATGCTGTGTGTGTGGCGGGATTGTGAAGGCATCAATCTTTATGAGCTCCTTGCGAACAACAAGATTGTCAATGCAGAACTCTACATTCACAAATGTATCGACTCGCCGAAGCTATTCGTGAAAAGTGACCTCATCGATGTTATGGAGTCCTCCTACAACACGACAATGCTCGTCCTCACATTGCCAGTATGACAAAAGACACCATCCAAACGCTTAATTGGGAAATCCTGCTGCATCCTCCATATTCGCCAGACTTGGCTCCATTGGATTTCCATCTGTTGCGATCGCTCTTCAACAATTTGCGCGGCATTTCGTTCAATACTGATGTGGAATTAAGAACCTGGTTAGACAAATTCTTTGAGTCAAAATCCAGAGATTTTTATTGCAGAGGCATCGAAAAACTAGTTGAACATTGGAAAGAAGTAGTAAATAACAATGTAGAATACATTATTGATTAAAATTGCATATTGTTATCAATTAAAAATGGAGTTTTTCTAAAATTGTAATGGTAATGAATAAATTTGATAAAACTGCGAGAACTTATTCCTCAACCCAATAGTTTTGGGTTCTGTAAATCAATTTTCTATCTTCTCTTCTACCCTTTCACTTGAAATAAGAGAATCACTATACATTATGAGAACAAAACCACCACAAAATAAGACTGACATCTCCATAGGCAAGCTTCTTAAGCATATTTGTTTCACTTTAAATATCCCTTTCACTCAATAATGCTATAACTGCGACCAAACTCTCGAGTGGCGCACCTAGTGCAGCTAAAATTCAGATTTTTCAGATGATTTTTTTTCAGGAAAATGATATATTCAAGATGTAAAGGATAGTAAATAGTGAAAAAAAGTTTGTCTTAGCTTACTGCCACTCTTATTCTATCAAGACCTCAAATGGGCCTATTATTTATCTGCTGTCATTCATTTGTGTGAAATGCAGTTACCTTTTATTTTCAAACAAATCAAATTTCTAAGCTCTATAAAACCTTTTTGTTTCATTAGTAAATGAAAAATAACTTTTTATTACACTATACACTAGGGATTACTTTTTTTATTGACTAGAATCTTTAAAACATGCATATCTCTGGATGTTTGTGTATGTGATGGCAAATCTACTTTTCCTTCCTCATCACTATACAAACTATTACACGACTCATTTTCATTATCTGATTCGCAAAAGCTACTCATATCTATATCAAGTTCATCAGTATCACTGTCAGATAAAATATGCATGAATTTAGCAGGGGTCATCTCACATTTATTTGACCCTGACAGACCATTGGAACAGAACAACTTACCACATACATCACCAATTAAAGTTAATTATACACTGATCATTCACAGGTAGATGCAGGCATATATCGTCTGTACTATGTTATGATTCATTCCGTCAGTCAGATGTCTGCATTTTAACCCATACCATTGAAAAATCTGAGAACTTCTTAGGAGGCACACTGCAGTTACCAATGCTCGGCACTAAAGAGGTGAACCAGTTTAAGTGTTAAACTTTTGTGATTTAATCATTTTAAATTTGCAGTAGCAGGATAAATATTAATTTTTATAATTTTAATTATTATAATTTCAGTTAATTTAATTATTTTAATAGTAAATACTGGCATTTTATTATAGGATCAATATTAATGTGTATTCTTATATTCTTTGAAGAGAATCCCTGGAAAGTGTTCTAAATTAAGATTTGAAATGTCTCTCTATCTCCTGATGGGTCTCAATTGTCCTGTTAAAAAACATAAGATTCCCTCAAACTAAAGCGACCAACATTTTTTTAACAGGAAAATGAATACCCATGAGCAGATAAAGAGCAACATTTATTCTCAACAAACATTTCATTCCTCAACTTAGAAAATTTTCAAGGGATTCTCTATAAAGAATAAAATACACATTAATTTTTTTAAGTAAAAACCAATGAGGGAATTTCTCTGAAAATTTGTAAGGAGAGATCTGTAAGAAAGTGGTGAAGATAGGAAAAATGAAATTGTGTGGAAGATATAATCGCCACAAATCTTTATGCAGGTATTAGGGCTGGGAAGGGCTGCACTCCTGAAGATGTCAGCTGCAGCATGTTGGCCCAGGCTACACCCAACAACCCTCAATGAGCAAATTATGGCATTGTTATTTACATATCAGGCTGCTTTTCTTCACAGAAGATGGGTATTTTATATTCCTTCCCAATATAAATAAAATACTAGATTGCCAAGAAATTAAATGTTTTTTTCTTAAAAGCTAAAGTAAGTAGTTTCTATTAACAATGTTCTCACATCCTTTAACTAAGTAGTGGATATCTTTATGAATATCTTATTTTTAAAATCACTAATATGGTGAGCGCCCCCAGAGGCATAGTTGCCGAATACCAATCCAGCTTATTATGTATTTAGGCTACATTTAAAAAACAAAAACAATAGCAAAATCATAGCCAGAAAATTCATTTGGTTTTGATGAAATATATGATTTGATATCTTTTTTTTTTACCTCTTTCATATCAGAGTCAACTATGTCATTTAGGTGTTTTGATGGCTTAAACAATAATGACATGGTGCAATGTCCGATGGATATGGAGGATGGGAAGAAGCTCTTTCCAACATAATGCATTAATTTTTTCTTAGATCTAATGTGCCATGTCTAGGCTAGCATTGTTATACATTACAACCACACACAGTTTTACCCCTGCAAATTTTAACTTCACAAATAAAATTCTCCAGCTCACACATTTATACCCAGCCATTGCATCATGCAACTCTTTGTTCAAAAACACTGCAACATCCACTTTACTGCCCTCCACCATGATTCACACCTGAGCACACACCATACAATCCATCCCACCAAACTTTTACTTCTTTTTCATGTGTGTCTCACAGGGTAAGCATCTGCATCCTCCCTCTTTCAAACACATTTGCTATCTCTGTTCTATCCTTCATCACATTTCACATACACACTGGGTTCATACATTAATGTAGATTAGCCAGCATGACTGACAGGAGACTGCAACAGCTCTGCCCATCACTGCCATTATGTAGTGTGTTTGCAGGAACAAAACAGTGGATTTTAATATAAAATTCTAAAAACTCCGGCACTGTCTAGCAGTGCTTTCATAATTATGACTGACCGGTGTTATAATTTTGCCGGGGCCAGGGTGGAAAAAAATGGACGGGGTTAGCCAAGGCCCTGGCCAGTCTATACTCACCTATAGACTAACAGGGGTTATAATTTTTCTGGGACTGGAGTAACTAATATTTGGCCAGGGCCAGAGTGAAAAAAAAAAATGGCAAAGGGTTAGCCAGGGCTGGGAGCCAGGTCAGTCTATATTCATAATATGTGTAGACTCCTTTAACTCAAACATTAAACATGGAAAAATTGATAAAAACTAATAAAAATTATCCTATTTTTTTCCCACACTTGAAACAGGTAACATTGCAGATATCGGCACAAATGAAGCAAGTTTTTGAGGCACAAAGTATCAATTGCTATTTATGTGCCCATCACTGCTGGTGTAAGAAACTTCCAGTTCTACACATAGTTTATAAATTTTAACTGAAAAACGGCAGTTTTCCCTCTTGGGGAAACAAATCATACACCCAAATCTTTTTCGGAAACCAGTGCTCACACTTGATCTACAGCTGAAGATAGACAGATTTTTGAAAAGTTCCATTCTTATATTCATTTAGTGAAGAAAACGGGTTATAAATAAATCATGAGCATACATTTCTAAAAGATTTTGCAATGATACTTTAGAACTTGTATTCAAGGACTAATTTTTAAAGTGAGAACACATAATCACTGATTCTGTAGCCATTTGTGAATTGTGAGCATATATTGCACTGATACATTTCCTTGTACATCTTAGGTGAAAAAAATAATTAAATAGTGGATTGATTAACTTTTATTATTGACAGGACTCTAACACTCAAAACTGATGAGATTAGAGATGCGAGTACTTATAGTGGTAAAAACTAGTCACTGAATGGGTAACCTTTGGAAAGTCAGAATGGACATTTATGGCTCAAGTGAGAGGAATGGTAAATGAACAATTCTCTCCTTGCGAATCATTCTTCTACTGCGTTTAATTTATCAAGAGGAGGAAAAAAACAATCTTGTGGCAATACACTTGCATACACTGAGAAAATAATCTCACCTGAGGGCTTGGGTTACTAATTTGTTGGAGAGCAGCACTTCAGTTATCTCATCATGAGCTGTGTTCAAACGACTCAACATATCCAAACTAAGTTGTTCTCCTGCACTATAAACGCTGACTAGAGACAACAATAAACAAGCCTGAAAATGAAAGGTCATTGTTAGACTTTAAACAAAAGCAAAAATTCAAACATTCATACACCTACTTAACATGTTGACCACAAGTTGGGCCATATATGGTACACTGGTAGTCTCAAATAATTTATCTTTACCATTTTTTTTATATAACTCTTTGAGCATTAACACATAAGGGCACTGTTCGAAAAATATACCTGTATAACTTAATCTTAGCTCTTTGGAAGCCTTCGCAGTCAACATGTTAAGTTTCCTCCAGCTAAAGTCCCTTTCTTAAGATAGCAGCCTCGATAAAATCTGACTTGATGGGGTTCTCCCAAAGATCCGGCACTCCATCAATCTGCAGGTTTTGTCTTATCTGTGCTTGTGTCGGGCAAGTTGTATTGAATTGTTTAGTTCTAGTTTGCAACAAGGGCATTACAGTATTTATATTTAATTTTGGGTGTTCACTGCACTTGAGCCTTACCAGAATGACCTATGTATGACATAAGAGGTTTCTTCTGGGTCAATATCTGATGAAATGGCATTAAAGAGGTGGTTTGGGCCCAGAGATTGTATGCTATGCACTGTTATGTGTGTAAAGGTGGTATGGCTTGGGGGAGGTGGGATTTTTTGAAGTATCTCATTATATGTTCTTAAAATTTTATGAATTTCATGAAGGATTATAGGGGTCTTAATGAAGGACGATATGGGTCTTACATGAAGGAAGATCGGGGGTTTACATGAAGGATGAGAGGGGTCTTACATGAAGGATGATAGGGGTCTTACATGAAGGGCGATAGGGGTCTTAAACGAAGGGCGATAGGGGTCTTAAACGAAGGGCATAGGGTGTTTACATGAAGGATGAGAGGGGTCTTACATGAAGGGCGATGGGGGTCTTACAATGAAGGGCGATAGGGGTCTTACAAGAAGGGCGATAGGGGTCTAAATGTAATGGCCTGGGCTTTGTGTACTATAGAGAAACTGCATTCCGCGGAGGACGCGATAGTGTTTTATAGGCATGACCAGTGTTTCATAGTGCAAATGATTTATTGGGGGTACTGTGAATACATCAAGTGGTGCGATGAGAGAGTGGTCACCCATGGTATAGAGGCAGAAGTGAGTGACAGATTGACGTACTGCTTGTATGCATGGATGATAGATTCGTCAGATTGTTTGAATCTAGTTTTTGTGCATGTTTGGAGTGTGTTCCCTTTTTGTCAGCAGTGTGAGATAGAGTTGTAGATCATGAGTAGCTTAGAGAGAGGTGGGTGAGGATGAGGATGATGGCATCAGCCTGAATGAAGTGTGTAATGTTGAGATTTAGGGAGGAATGTCATAGATGAAAAGGTTGAAGAGGGTGATGGGAAAAACAGATGGGACTTCATTGTGTATTTGATGTTCCTAATAGCTTACCATGGTGTATTACTTGCAATTGCAAGTCTGTGAGGAAGTTATAATTACTGTCCTACATAGTGGTGTGCTTGAGTGTCATAGTCAGAATTTTTTTTTTAGGCATCTATTGGGATGTGTGGGTTGATTTTGTTAAGGACTAGTAGATGTTTCATGATTTTGGAGTGGGTGCATAGTAGAGAGAGCTAGTGAGGCAGGGTCAGTGGATGGCTTGTTTGACTTAAGAATGGGTATTTTGTATACAGATTCCCTGATGTTTGGAATAAAGTCCTGGGAGATAGTGGGGGTGAAGATTGTGTGAGGGCATCAATGACTATTGAACTTAGGTGTTTTATGTGCATTTTTTAAATGTCAGAGCCAGAGGCTGGGCAGGCCTTTGCCTATCATATTACCTGGAAAACCATTACTGTGTGAATTTGGAGGTATGTCTCCCTTTTGATCTCAACTACATGGTTCACTTCATCAACACAGCATTCTGCTTTCTTTTCCACCTATAGCACACCTACATGTTTTTTGTTTTTTTAGAGCCCATCTGGTGAATGTTGTAATCACCTTACAGCCTAATGATGGGCTAGATTAAACAAAACAAACAAACAAACATGCGAATGACCAAAAACAAAAATCCCAAAAACCAAAAGAAAAAAAATACAAAAACAAAAGTGAAAGAATAAAAAGGAAGTACACTTCTCCAAAAAGTGAGATAGTCTGCAAGTCTGTGTGCATGAATCTGTCCTGAGTACAAAGGACAAAAAGGTAGTTCGCTCGCTCGTCCTGGTACAGGGAGGGGTACCGTGCAGAGACTGGGACATTCAACAAGAATGTACCCAACAGTCTGGGGGACAAAGCAGTTGTCGCAGTTAGGTGCAGGCGAGCGTTGCATTACATGGCAGTGTGTCTGGCAAGTGTGCCCAATTCAAAGAAGACAGAAAGCGGCCTGAAGCAGTCTCAGCATTTGGGGTAAGACCATGTGAACAGTAGCGGCGCAATGGCACACAACTTTAAGTTCACCTCGGGCGTCAAACATCTTCTTTGCCAAGAAGGCTGGAGGGTCGCCCATTCCTCGCTGACTCTTCGGTGCCCTCATTCCATGCAATTACCACATATCCAGGAACCCAGCTGAAGATATCAACATCTCCCCCGTGTCGCGGCAACCGTGACGTCATGGATACCATGAACCAGGGTGTGTGGAGATTCCAAACCCCCGAGAACACACAGGGCGCTTTGTGAGTCGCTAAAGATCACAATCTGGTCTTCAAACTGGGCACGTCGCATTATTTCCCGTACCAAGCGGTGCATTGGGACTAGCTCAGCTGTGAAGACAGACGCAGCGCCTGGTAGAGCCCCACTGACTTCAAACATACGAGATACGGAGTGGAAAACAAAACCCCCTCCTGGAACTTGGAGCCAGCCATATACACTGGCACGGATACAGCGCGCAATACTCCCGGCACTGTAGAAGCTATGGGAGCGTGACGAACAATAGTCAAAGGTGGTAGCCTTTAGGGTGGCGTCCTAGGCAGAAGGAGTACGAAAGATACTCAGAGCTCTCGGTGTTTCCTGGCCTTAAACGCAAAGTGTCCCTCTCGGCGGTGTAGGCACCGTCGAGATCGGCTACGGATGAAGTGTAAGTCGTTGGTGACTGAGGAAGGCGCAGGGCTCGCGTATACAGACACATAATGCGGTGTGAGCGGCGGAGGGCGAGTGCTTTCATGCGGTAGCGATACCAACCGGTACGCACTGACTCAAGGAGCCTGTCACGGTCGAATGTGACGAATTATGTAGGCGTGTGTCTCGAGGCCCTTTCCTGTTTTCTACTCACACGTTTGACCTTGACTGACCCATGATCAGCTAGCTCTAATGTGGTTTTCTATGGATTAGTCCACGAATTCCCTCACATAAACCACTCACCGGCCAGCCATAAGTACCCAAAGGGCCCTAATCATGGCAAACTCTAAAGGGTCCGACGCATTTGCCAGAAGGATCGCGTCTGAGAAACGGGATCTCTTTCGGCTCTCTCCCAATCAAGGTAGCTAATGCTCTCATCTGATGGATCATGTTGCCTTTTGCCAACATGCTGCAAACAGTGGAGCGAATAATTAGAAAGTGTTTGAAGCAAGTGGGCTAAAAAATGCCAGGTATTCTCTTAATGAGGGGCCCCGATGTAATCAGCTCCGCTCAGTGCGTTAGTGAGATTAGTCTTAGTCTGCGCCCCCCCCCCCCTCCTCACACCTGAGGGCGCCTACGGGGCCGGAGGTGCTGATCTTGGCTTGGTTATTGTCGAAACAGCAGCGGACCCGTCCTCCCCAGAACACCCACAGAGGGAGAGGTGGGTGGGGAATGAACCCCCTTTTCTTCATCGAAGGAAGGAGACCCTAGGCCGGACGGACTGGTCTCAGCAAAATCCTTCTCCGAGATGGAGGTCTTGGCTGGCAAAGGGTCATCAGCCAGGGAGGTGGTCGCTCCTCTCCTTGATAGTCCTCGGGAACTGTCTTTTCGTAGTTGGCCTTTGCCGGCAAGCTGACCTTCATCAGGAAGAGGAGAGCAGGCACACCAACCCCTTGCAAACTTGTAATGCAGGACTGTAGGGGGCACAGACTAATGGGGCCTGCTATCCCTTGCCCCCCTTATGGGGATTGCCATATCGAGTCACTATCACTGGGAGCAGTCATTATTATGGGCTGCCTGCCTGCTCTCTTGGCAGTTCCCTGTAATAGGAAAGGGAGGACTGCCGCTGGTAGGGAGAGTCACCCAAAGGTGGCTCCAAAGAAGGGGGTGAGGGGAAAGCCACTGCACCCGTAGTTCTCTGAGAGTAGTAAACCTCCTCTCTGGAGGAAGAGGGTTGGGTGGGCCCTGAGAAAACAGAGGGGGGCCACCTCCTTTTCAGAGGTGAAGCTACCAGAGGGTGGCTCAAAAGATGGCAAAGTGGAATCCCCTTTGCTGGTTTGGGAGGTTAAGAGAAAAGTCGATAGGATCAGAAAATTCCAGAAGGACATCATTTACACATACTTGGTCCTGCATTGATGGGCTTTGACAACCCGGTCCTGCATTGATGGGCTTTGACAACCCGGTCCTGCATTGATGGGCTTTGACAACCCGGTCCTGCCATTCAGGAAAAATTGTCCTCGAGCTTTAAGCATAAAGGATGGGGCAAGTGAAGCCACCTTATATGTATACTGGGAGAAGGTGAGCAGAGTCGCTGACCAACACAACCCCTACCTTAGCCAGTGAATTTATGCCCTTGCAGCAAGTAGGGACCTCACAGTATACACTGCCACTCGACTAAGGACCCATAACAGGATGAAATTGCACCAGGCAGCCAGAACCTTTGTGGATAAAAGAGTAAGATAGGAAGGAGGTAGCTTAGTAGGTAATAAAGAGAAGTAGAGATGGGCAGGTCCAATAACAAATAGGCTGGATAATCACTTATTATTGCCATACCCTGGCTCTAAGTGATCCCAGGATGTCATGCAGTCCAACAAGGCACCATGGCTACCAAACCAAACTCTGTCCGGGTGGGAAAAGTCCTCCTGGTACAAAGTGCAGATAGAAAAGGTTGATGGGATAGCTGTAATAATAAATAATAACCACACTAATAAATATTACTACTAAATAATAAAAAAATATAATTAGAATAATAATGCTAAAAATAATAACATAATAATAATAAAAAGGTAAAGTATCGCTGAGAGTGAGCAAGGGGAAAGCGCACACACAACAACTTTCCCAGGCCTCATCAGTGTTCAAGTCAACCCAGTGAGAGGTCTTCCCTAATTTGCATTTAGGGCGGGAGGATGTGCCGCTCATTCGGGTACTAAGTGTAACAGGTTACACAGAATAGCCCCCTGCAGCCCTAGATCTAATTACTATCACTTCCTTGCATTTGTTCTCCATTTGTTTTATCTCCATATTGACACTTCTCTATCCTACTCTCTCAAACATTCTCACTCGTTATACCTCTCTGATTCAACAACCTTTCACTCTTGATATTTCCTTCCTTTTTCCACCTTCCTCGTGTCTTCTCATTCATGGACATATCAATTTAACTTTACAGCAAGCAATCCTGTAGCACATCAAATACATCCTCCTGCATATTCTTCCAAGCACAGCTAAATCATACAGTAAGATTGTCACACCTTCGCACAAACCCTTTTGCATTCAACTCATACTTTTTTTAATGACAATATCAAACCAACATACCAAAGGTTTTGAATCAGCGAGAACGTGGTATTGGAGCAATTGATGCAACTGGTAGAACTGCCCGGTTCTCACAAGTCCATTGATTACCAGCTCATTGATGAAGTGCTGAACTGCGATTCCACATCCAATGAGAGAGCGGATGTAATCAAGTACAACTCCCACCATAGAATAGGATGACAGGTCTAGGTACCAAATTAAAGAACAGTCATAAGTAGGATTGTACCTGAAAAATTGTATTTTCAGTACACTTTAAACCAATAAAACTAAGTGACAAAAATGTAGAAGCGCAATGGTCAAGAAGGTAACTAAAATAGTCAAAGAATAAAGGGAAAGTTAACCTAACTTGATTAAAAGAGAACAAGGGGGTAATCACTAGGGTCCTGGCACTTAATGAGCTGGTAATAGGGATAAGGAAAACAATATGAAAGCAGCAAATATTAAAATAGACATAGTAAAAAATTAAATTAAAGACAAGCTCGAAAATCATTATTTCTTGGCCAATGACACATTATGTCAAAAGAAAATAATGCAGAAATGGATTGAAGATGAATATTGCAAATAATGGTGATTAGGGTCAACGTGAGAGAGAAGGTGAATAAGGAAAAGTAATAATACTAAAGCCTGAAGGATACGATTAAAATCTCAAGTACACATATTTTTTAATTGAGAAAAGAAAACTAATATAACCAATGGAAAACAATTATGCATTAGAGAAAGAATAAAGGATAGACAAAGAGGGAAAAAAGTAGGCAAAGAAAACAGCAGGACTCAAAGGGCTGATAGAAGATTCTAGAAAAAGGAGGGTTAAATTCAAGACTTTAAATGTCTACCCTGATGTTAAAAGGAAAAAGAAGACGTTACCATCAATTGACACAATTGCAGATCTTAGAGTGAGATGTTATCAAAAAACCCACAAGGATTGAAAGGTTTGAAAAAAGGCTGGTAAAAAAGTAATAATAATGTGTGGAAGGTAATAGCTCAAGTAGGCTACTTCGCACAAAAGGAATTGGGAAGAAGTTGAACACTCCTGAACCTGCTAGCCATATACAACAAAAGTCCCCCTTGTGTGCTGAAATTCCAAACAAGGAATGTCAATACAGAAAAAAAGGGGGATAGAAACATGTTAAAAAAGAAGAGTGAATAAAAAATAACTTCATCATTGTATCTTTGAATAAATGTGTACACAAGAACCACATCCGGGAACCAAAGTCATGCTTTGGGTAAGAAGAAGGCATCATGATTCTCAGGATTAATGCATCAAAGGACTAACTTACTTGGAGTTGAACTTTCCTTGCGAGAATTCTCTTCACATATGGATTCCTTCAGAGGGGCAAAAATGACACTGTACATCTCTGCCTGGTCAACAACTACAGAAGTGAACGGGACTTCAGAAGGGGTATAACCACTACTTCCACTAACGCATTCACCCATCTGTAGTTAAGGAATGAATATATTTAATTGAAAGTTCAATTAATAATTATTAACCACCTCAAACACATTCAAAACTCACTATGTACCTTCCACAAATTTTTACTTCACCTTACTTCATTACATTTTTTACCCTTTGGTTAAAAAATCTTAATATAAAAATTTGTTATAGATGAATCTAAAAACAAATACTAATTTTTATTAATAAAATTGTTTTTAATTTTGTCCCAATAGCAGGAAAAAGAAAAAAGTAACAAGGCTAATTGCAAATGAGAAATGAACAAACAAAACAAATAAACAAATGATACTTGGTGCACTTGGGAGGACTGGTTCATTCAGGTAACCAAACTTATAATCAACAATTAAATAAATACTATCAAAGCTCCTATAACCTCAGGAACCAGGAACAGAGTAACGAACCCCTTCATTCAGGTACCGACACAGGTATTGCATGCAAAGCTCCCCCAGACTAGGACGCAAGAAAAAAATGCAGGATTGTTTGTTTTGTTTTTATTTTAAATTTTAGTGATACTTTCTGGTGAATGTGGATTGCTCAAATTACTAAACACTCACAAAGGGTGGTGGTACCAATCCTAGGCCTGGAATGGCCAGAAACAGAGGATGCCTTTCTCAACTGAGAGGCATTTCAGGTACCTGGTTCATTTATTTATTACAGTGATACCTCAACTTACGAGTTTAATTCATTCTGTGACTGAGCTCGTAACTAAATTTGCTCAGATATCAAAGCAGTTTCCCCTAAGGAAATTAATGCAGGGGCCATTAATCAGATCCAGCCCTCCTAAAACCCCACCATTTTATTTTAGTACAAGTTTTTAAATAAGAAAAATGTACTTTATATATAACAAATAATGCCTAAGAAAAAATAAAACATAATAAAAGAGAATGTAAGAAAATAATCTGGTTTTATTAAGCCTACTTTACCTTGAAGATCAGAGGGAGGTGAAGGAGATTGGCGGAGGATGTTGGGGTGGGGTGGGGGTCTTTCATTTTGTGTTCTATCACTTAACTTACACTTTATTGCTTAATTTAACTTACTTGCTAAACTCTTATCTCTATTAATTAAGAGCCATTCATGAGCCCCTAAATGGCTTGTGACTTCTCACAGATAATGCTTTCACTCACAGTATCTCCTGCAAGCAACTTCTCCGTCAACCACACCAACAGCAGCCTTTCCATCTCTTCATGGACAGAGGTCCGGAGTTTTGGAATGATCTTGATGCTCTTGGCCAGCGTTATAGTCTTTATCGACTCCTGTTTCAAAATAGTACATATCGTAGATGTACAACGCTTGTACTGCCTCACCAAGTAGACAACACACACACCTTGCTCACGTTTTTCAATGATTTTGTGCTTTAATTCCAATGACATCCTTTTCTTCTCACTACTGACTTTGACACTTCACTTTTTTTTTAGAATCCATGGTTAATAATGTACAGTATGACGAAATAACCAACATAAAGCATAAAACACGATGGGAAAAGCAACAGTGATACGACAGAACTGCTTGCATGGCAACGTAACCATGTGAACTGAACGAGGCTGGGTGAATGTGGCGGCGCGCTCGCTACGCTACCTAGTGGTAGTATATGTAAAGCTTGGTCACTCACTTGTAACTCATACCTCAGATCTTGGCTCATACCACAAAGCAGAAAATCAACCGAGCAACAGCTTGTACCTTGGAAAACTCATAAGTTGGTTCACTCTGAAATCAAGGTACCACTGTAGTTGGAGGAGGGTAGTCATCTGGTGATTGCCACCTTGGGCATAGCTGCCAAAACAATAAGCCTTGCACAGGGGACAATTCTGGTTCAGAACAGTCACATCGCTTAATCGCCTGTACCAAGCGGTTTATTGCAACCAGCGAGGCTGTAAAGACACATAGTGCCTGGTAGAGCCTTGCCTGTTTCAGACTGAGGGGAAAGGGTGTGAAAGCCAACCACTACTTTGGATTTGGAGCCGTCTGAGTATAGTGGTATTGCACCAGTGTGTGGCACAGCATGTGCTCTAAAAAGTTTGGACAACATACTCCCAATGCTGTAGAAGGTTTGGGAGCAAAGGTGTAGTGAGAAATATTTACAGGTGGTAGGTACCCTAATGGGTAGAACCAGAGGTAGCACTGGCTGGAGTACTACATCCAGCTTTTGAAGGAGTTGCCTTGCGTTCCCGTAAACTCCAGGAGGCATGGAAAGCAATCCTGGCCCCTGCATCTATGGCAGTCCTTCATGACTACTTTCTCTCCATTCTCTAGCCAGGATCTACTCAACCAGCATTTAAAGCACATCATGAACTTGCTGAAGGCCGCCGACTGGAATTCACCTCCAGAAGCGGAAAACCTTTCAATGATCTGTTACACTGAGTTTCACTCCCCTCGGGCTTCGTCCCTGGATATTACCCATGGTTTAGACACTATCCTGTACACCATACTTTGACACTTTGGTGAGCAAAGTATGGCTTTTTTTGTTAGCTTAGTTCAACAGGATCTGGACAGAGGGTATCCTCCCGGACTCCTAGCAATTGGCAACCTTACTTGCTGTGAAAGAATAGAGTCAGGAGTCCCACGTGGACCCTAAAACCCACATGGCTATCAAACACGAGAGAACAGGCCTAAAAGCCAGGCAAAGAGGCTTTGGAACGCAGCTGTATTTACTTATGGAGGTTCCCCCCCCAGCCCCAGCCTTAAGGCAATCTTGCCTCCCACCTACCATCTGGAAGCATGCGAGAGTGAGGGAGGACATCCATTATCACAAATTCCTGGCTAGAAGATGTCCATCCCCCCCCAGCTCAGTGTTACCTTGGGAGAATCCCCTCTGTGGCCGGATGCGATTTCACCCTGCCAGGGGCAGGTATTTAACGCCAAACTCAGCCAGGTCTAGTTAGTACAGGCTCACACTCCAGCACAAGACATGTCTCTTCTCGATTTGGCTCCATTTTCATTTCCACAAGTGCAAAAGCAAGAAACTCTCCTGTCGGAACTCTGCCCCAGTCAATTGGCAATTTCCCAGTAATGGCCATTCTCGTTCACCAGTGCAAATACTCCCTCATCAAGGTATTCCAAGGTAAATCTCAACCTTCTGAAATTCTCCTCCTCAAATTGCCCTCTTCCCTTCAATTGTCCACGCATTAACTTCTGCAAGGCATTGATGTGTGCAGATCCCTTTAATCGGGTCATCCCCTAAATATTTATTTGTATTTTGGCTCAGTGCAGCCATTGAAGACTCAGTCAAGTTTGTTTATTTACCTGCCTTAAGCTCATTAACTTGTCCCTTTTGCCTGACAATCAAGCCCCATAGTCCTGGATAATCCAATTTTATTTTATTTGTGTAAATATTTATTTTTTGTTATTAAATATTATTTTTCCACTTCTCTTTTAAATAACCCAGAACAGCATTCAGCCATAGCTAGTAATTAACGGCAAATCTGTACTCGCTTTTTGTTATTTGCCTGCACACTTGGAGAGGTGGAGAAAAGTTTCCCCCTATTCATTTTCCCTTATTATCTTACCCCATCATCTGAAACAGAGCTGAGGACAGATAACTTGAGTGTCCTTTCACTCTATTCCTTACCACTCAGCTAATCTAATTTCCCTTCCATAGATAGATATATATCGGCTATACTTCAACAATTGCTTTTCAAAAGATGCGGAGAAATCACTCTACCTTGGCTGGTTTCCCCCCAATTTCTCTAACCTTCTGCATGTGCAAGTTGATGGAGAAATTGGTTAATGTAAGGTTAGATAATTTTTTAGACAGTGGAGGCCACCTGTCTTCTGCACAGGCTCGCTTCTGCAAGTTCCACTCTAGAGTGGAAGCTCTGTTCTGGCTATTAGGAACCACTGGGGGCACTGGAGCCAGAATAGCATGCTGCTCCTCCAGGTACAAGGTGTAACAGTTTACTAATTGTCTAGGATGCATCATGAATGAGAGTGGTACAGATGAAGAAGAATGGAGCCACCACAAGGTTTTAAATGGTAGGAAAGTGTCTGGAGTCATCAGAGATGTGTATAGCTACATAGAGTATGCTGGTTATGGGAGTGAGACTATGGTATGGAAGAAGGACCGACTACATAGCAGGAATCAGGGCAGCCCTTCAGGCTACTTGGCAAAGAAGATGAGAAATGGATGAAGGAAACTTAAGGTTGAGTGCCATTGCATCAAGACTGTTCCCATGGACCTACCTCCAATGCTACATCAGCTTCAGGTCCCTTTCTGTCATCTTTAAAATAGGCACACTCGCAGGATGCACCGCCATTTGGGGGAACACTCACCTGCACTTGTTATGACTGCGTTGTCCTTCAGACTGTTCAGCACATTCTTGTTGAATGTCCCACCTCCCCCGATGGAGGAATGTGCTTCCTTCTAGTTCTTTTATTTGTTTGTTTTTTGTTCTTTTGTTTCTGAATTTTATAATAGCCTCTAGTACTAGGCTAAAATTTTAATTAAGGTGACTTATGCCCTTGAAGGTAGTCACCAGATAGGTGAAATTAAAAAAAAATGGAAGAAGGATAGATCTAGAATGGGAGCAATGCAAATGGATGAGAGGGAAGGTTGGTGTGTGAAGGGTAGATGGATTGAAGAACAACTGGATAAAAGGTATTGATAGTGTGAAAATGGTGTAAACAATGTGGTGACTGTGTGGTGTGAGGTGGTATGGGATGTAAAAAAAATGGATTATGAGAAGAATATAGAATGAGAAGAATATAGAAGAGTGAATCTCAGGGTGTGTAAAGAGATGAAAGACCATTAAAATGTGGATTATGTAAATGAGTGTTTGAGAGAAAGGGATGACCAAGTGACAAGATGATAATAATTACCAACTGGAAACACTGCTTCCAATTAAACAAAAGTTAAGCCACGTTGGGTCATCTGGCAACTACCTGCAGGGGCATAGTCACTAAAGTACACCTTTTTTTTCAATTATCTTTTACTTAAGACAGGCTAAGTACATTTTTAGAAAAAACAAACATTGAACTTAAATAAGAAAATAAAAAAATAAAAAAGAAAAAGAAAGGAAGGAGAGAAAGAAAAAAAGAAAGTAAGGAAATATAGAAAAGAAAAGGCACAGTCAGATGCTATCTCAGGGGCCTGAATATGCATCAACCAAACAGCCACTAAGTACTATAGAGGAGTCCCACCTCCTCCAGAAACAACTATCCCAGAGTCAAGAGTGCAAGAATCTGTCCAGAGTCCATTTGATAAGCAGTAGCAAGCCTGCTTGTTCCGCTACTGTGACAGGCAATGTGCGTGAAGATCCCCCCGACTGTAACACTGAACCAAAATGTTCTGGACAGTCTGGGGGACCATAGTCATCACAATAAGGTTCAGGACAGCGCTCCATCAGATGTTGATGCAGCCATAGAGTGTATCAAATTCAGAAGTGACATAAAATGACCTAAAGCTGCCAAAGCATTAGTGGGTAGGTCACCAGTCTCAGAAAATTAAGACACTTTGGACAGCAGAGGCCACCTGTCTTCTGCCCAGTGTTGCTTCCACAAGTTCAACTCCACATTGGAAGCTCTGCTCTGACTAGTTAGAGACTACTGGAGGCACTGGAATAAGAACAGCATGCTGTCATCCAGGTACAAGGTGTAACAATCTACTAATTGTCAGGGATGCATCATGAATGATAGTGGTACAGATGAAGTAGGAGTGATCACCACAAGGTTTTAAATGGTAGGAAAGTCTCTTGAGTGATCAGAGACACATATAGCTACATAGAGTATGCTGGTTATGGGAGTGAGACTATGGTATGGAAGAAGAACTGACTACAGGGCAGAAATCAAGGCAGCTGGAGCAACTTACCTGTGACTGAAGAACAGAATTTAGGTGGTGCCGGTAATTTGTGTTAATTTTATCAAAAATAACTCCCATGGAACGAACTTCACATTTCTCAATTACTTCTTTCACCACAGATAACACAAGAGCTTTAGCTGCCAAAAAATATATAGAGAAATTCAACAAAGTCCCATTATGTACCTCTTGTAAAGATGGGCATTAATCATACTAACAAAAGTTAAGGGCATGGTTTGTATAAAATGAAGATTGAGATATTAAGAACTATAAAACTATAGTAGAGTAGATATTAATTCTACAACTATAGTAGATTACTGAATATCTCCTAGAATTGAGGATAATGGTGTTCATTTAGTGAATTATAGACAAACAGGTGGTCTATCCAATCTTGGCCTTGGTCAATGAACTACACTAGGGCAACTTAAGGATACAATTGTCTTCTAATCTTTTCTTTCAACTAGATTAATGATGTATACTAATACCTAGTTGTTGGGCACTGGTTATGAAAGAAATCAAAATAATTATTCAATACATAGTTTTTACTATAATTTCGGCATAGAAAACATTATAACTTTTTATATATAAAATACATTTCATTTTTCATCATCAACATCAACCATTTTCCCAAAAGGTGGGGTTGGTGCACATCAATAATTTTTCTTATTTTATGCTATCTTCTAGGGGCTGCCAGAGAGGGCACAACCGATGAAATTATGGATAAGCCTATCTTAGGCAAGGTTAATAATAAAGTAAACTAAAAAAAAAACCCACCGAAACAATCAACAACCATAATCTTTTTTCTTTTTTTTCAAAGGCATTTATCTAGTGAGTGACACCATAGGCAGAGATGATGAAATTCCAAAGGGTAGCGTAATATTAGGCTATATTATAAAAAACAAAAATAAACAAAACCAATAACACACAAAAACCAACAAGAAAACAAAAGTTCAAAGCGAGAAGTACCCTCAGGCATAGGCAATAGGCCTACCTCCCACTAGTGCCGGAACAGGCATCTAACATCAAGAGAATCAAATAAAGTGTCCTAAAAGTCAACCAGTCTCTATGCACAAACCAATCCCATATACAAGGGACAACTGGTAGCAAACCTTCTCATGCTGGTAACCAGTACATCTAACTGCGCAAAGAACCTCCAGACAGGAAGACAACAAGAATATGCTAAACAGTCTTGGGGATAACACATTTGTTGCAGTAAGGTGCAGGGTAGCACTCCAGCAAATGGCGCTCCAGTCCATGAGTGAACCCAATTTGAAGATGATAAAAAGTGACAATAGAGCATGACTAAGTTCCCATCGGCTGTCTCCCATTTTCTTTGACATGTAGGCAGTATGAGGAAGAGCCAAAGGCTGGCCTGGTCACCCAGTCCTCACACTCTTTGGAACCCAAACTCTGTCCAAGTAAGAACAGTCCACCTGGGTAGGCAAAAGGTTGAGAGAGCGGTAATAATAATCAATAATACACAATAATAATAATAATATAAGTGAAACATGCTATGCAGGGTGCCTCCCTGCAGGGTTTTGAGCCCTCAAACATTAGAGTATTACTAGAATTTCTCGACAGCATTTGCATCATCGAAATCAGTCTTGGGTGCAATGAGTCATTGGTGAGCAAGTGGAATCTCCCTGGCTTCAACAGAGAGGCTCTTGATAGGGAATGTATGGAAGGCATTGGACACTGGAGAACATGCAGTTCTGAGGGTCAGTTACACTCTTGTAAATGTTGGAGGTAGGACAACAGAGCTGAAGGTAAGTATGTAGTAACTTTGGGGTGTTATTGGGATCCAAATCACTGATGGATACATACATCATGAGACAGCAAGCCTAAAGCTAACCAAACTTAAGTCAACCACCCATTTGATGACTAGTCATAATCAAATGTGGCTTAACTGTTCTTAAGATGGGAAGTGTTTTCACTCATATAGATTGTAGTCACCATGAAGGAAGATGAAATATTATAGGATATTATGTTATTAACCCAGGTTTCCCTACAATGACAAATGTGTGTCAGTCATAAGTTAGCCATGGTGCGCAATGATGACAAATGAGCGTTTGTCATATTAGAAAGTACACCAATCTTGTTAAAATAAGATCTGGGTGGCTTATATTGTAGTAGTTTGGTTGTCCGCCTCTCCTCTCCTATGTCTAATCTTTTTCATCTTTTGCAGAATGTGTGTGTGTGGATGGTGTGATCAAAGTCTTTGCTTTGTGTGGGGGGACTCGATGGATCTCTATCGTGCTCCCCCATTCATCTCCTGTTTTCTTTTTAGGCGGATTCTTTCAGCAAATATTTTTCTTTATAAATAGTTTGGAAGTCATTAGTTGTGACTGAAGAAGGAAGAGCCGCCTAGACGGAAGATAGGTGAGTGAAGATTGTGTGAGAGTGGATATGGTTGAATGAGTTAGGAGTAAAGATGTTTGAGTGTGGCAGTGAATAGGTGACTGAATGTGCCTTCTCTTTTCCAGTTCTGTAGTACCGATTGTCGCCGACATCTGGCTTTAGGAGACGGCTGAAGCCAATCCTGACCCCCTCGCAAGTGCGCCTACCTTTTGGGGCAATTTTCTAAGGTGTGGACCTTGGAGAGCACCTCCCAGTCTCCAGGGAGTAATTGAAGTAGCGCCCAACCGACTGTGACCCAGCAGTTGGGACCAACAAGCATCCCAGCTACCTGAAATCCTTCGCTTTGCCGAGCCTGGGGCCCCTCAGAATCCCGCAGAAAGTGAGCCACCTCCCACTTTCTCCAACACGTCTCACTCCATTAGTTAGATAAGGGTGCACCCATCTTTCACGATATCTTGGTTTTATTATTCGTTTGCGTGGCCAAGATCTTATGCAAGGCCTTTTGGTAAATATATACGTGTGGTGGTTGGCCAGAGTATTGTAAGGCCAACTGTATATATATATATATATATATATATATATATATATATATATATATATATATATATATATATATATATATATATATATATATATATATATATATATATATATGTAATGTATTTTGGTTTAGGTTGAGGGTTATATAATATTTGCGGTGGATTATTTTGCTATAATTACGGTTTCTAAATTAAATTTAGAAAATACTCTGTCTCCTCAATACCCTCTTCTTGAACCACCGAGCGGACCTTGTCAGGGCAGCGGGAATCTTTGGCTGGGGAATCGCGATCCCGCCGCTACAATATAATTTTACATGAAACTCCAAAGTGTTTAGTGTCTCAAATTGACATCAATGAAATCAACCAATCAGAAAGGGGTGGGTGAAGTTTAGAATGTCCTAATGTATTACCTCAGGGATTACCTAATCTGTAGTAGCGAAATTCTGATCAATGGTTTTCGATTGTGGCATTTCAGTACTTTAATTCGTGTTTGTTAATTTCTAGTTACAATGTTAGTGATTCAGATAATAGTGATGGCGATTATGAACCTATGGAAAGTGATAATGAAACAATAGATAGTTATGAGAGTAATGATTTTGATTTTTCTGAGCATGAAAGATGACTTCTTTGTTTTTAATTTTAAGATCTCATCTGTGGACTGCCTACTTGGGAATTAGTCGCCGTATTCAACATTGCCTAATATTAGGCATCTTTAAAAAAGGATGCTAAAAAAAAACCTCAAATAAAAAAAACATCCAATAAAAATAAAACAAAGAAAAAAGGCAATAAGCAGGAAGCAAGTTCCGGCATCAGGGAAAGGTCTGCCTCCCCCCCTGCGCAGGAACGTGGAACTATTAACATAACAGAAATAACCCAAATAGTTAAATAAAGGGGAGAAGGCCGGCCTCCCCCCCAAAAGTCTATAAGTCCACCAGTCAATGTGCACGAATTAGTCCCGAGTACAAGGGACAGGCGGTAGCGACCCCACCCATCTCGGTACCGGCACAGGTAACGTGCGCAGAGTTCTCCCAGACTGGGACATTCAACAAAAATGTGCTGAGCAGTCTGGGGAACGACGCAGTCTTCACAGTAGGGCGTGGGCATTGGGGGGTAGGTCCATGGGTTGGGGGATAGGTCCATGGGAACAGTCGCAGCGCAATAGAACACAATTTTAAGTTCCCTTCGACCGTCTGCCATCTTTTTTGCCAAGCAGCCCAAAAAACTGCCTGTATTTCTGCCATGTAGTCGGTGTGAGGAAGAGCGAAACGCTGGTCCAGTTGCAGAGTCCTTGCAAACTCTTTGGAGCCCTCATTCTCCGCAATCCCTACATGTCCAGAAACCCAGCAGATGATAATCTCGACATCCGCACGGCTTGCCAAAACCGTGGGGTCACAGATATCGCAAACCAGGGGATGGAGAGATTCCAATGCCTGGAGAGCACTCAGTGCGCTTTGTTGAGTCACTATAGATTGCAATCCAGTCTCCGAACTGGGCACGTGGCGTAATCTCCCGTACCGAGTGGTGTATTGACACCAGCTCGGCCGTGGAGACAGACGCAGCACCTGGCAGAGCCCCGCTGACTTCAAACAGAGGAAATAAGGCATGGAAGCCGACCCCCTCTTCGGACTTGGAGCCATCCATATACACTGGCACGGTTCCAGAGTGACACGAGGTGTGCTCCAAAAAGGTCGAACGCCATACTCTCGGTGCTGTAGAAGCTTTGGGAGCAGAGGCGTGGCGACAAATAGCCAAAGGTGGTACCCTCCAGGGTGGTGTCCTGAGCAGAACCAGGGGTGCCACCGGCCCGAGAGCTATACCTAGCTCTCGAAGGAATTTCCTAGCCCTAAACCCAAAGGGCTTAGGGTATGACAGGCGTCTCTAGGCGGAATAGGCACCGTCGAAATCAGCTGCAGATGCATGAGAGCTGTTGGCGACTGAGGGAGGCGCTGGGCTCGCGCGTACAGGCGAATAATGCGCTGTGCACGGCGTATAGCGAGTGGCATCGCCCCAGCATCGACTAGTAGGCTCTCAATGAGGGAAGTATGGAAGGCATCGGTCGCCAAGCGAAGGACGGTGTGGTGGATCAAGTCCACCTTCCGCAATACACGCTCGGCTGCGGATGCATAAAACTCGCATCTGTAGTCGAGCTTCGAACATCACGGAACGGAGAATATCCATGGCACAGGTACAAGAGACCCTAAGGCTGCGAATATGAGCCTCCCAGGTGAGGCGTCGGTCAAATATAAGACCAAAGAAATGGTGCAATTCAACCACTTCCAGGCGTACCCCATTAAGAAACAAGTCTGGGTCAGGGTGGAGCCGTGGATGGCGGCAGGAATGCACCACCTTAGTCTTGGCAAAGGAAAACCGAAACCTATGCACTTCAGCATAGCGAGAGACGCGGTTCAATGTCTGTTGGAGTTGACGCTCCAGAGTTGGCATCTGGGCCACACCAAGAGAGATTGAAAGGTCGTCCGCATAGAGCGTAGTGAGAACATCTTCTGGCAGCACCGAGGTGATGCCATTGATTCTCAGGGCAAAGAGTGTTTCACTGAGCACACTTCCCTGCGGGACACCCTCTTCCTGCTCCATTGGGCAGGAAAGGGCTACCCCCACCTGTATGCAGAATCAACAATCTCGCAAAAATTCAGGATATAAAGATTGGGAGGCGTCCCCTCGCCCTCATCGTATGGAGAGTCTCCATGATACCGTATCGCCATGCAGTATCATAGGCCTTCTCCAAATCGAAAAACACTGTGCTGTAGTGCTGTCTAAGAGGGAAGGCCTCACAGATGGCATTTTCCAGTCAGACCAGAGCATCTGACGTGGAGTGGAACTTGCGGAAGCCGCACTGTGCAGAAGATAGATGGCCTCTGCTGTCCAGAAAAAGGCTAATCTAACATTTATCAATTTCTCCATCAACTTGCACATGCAAGAGGTTAGAGAGATTGGGCAGAAACCGGCTGGAGTAGAGTGATCTCTCCACGGTTTGCGAAAGGCGAGCACAGTAGCGATTCGCCAGGAATCCAGGAGGAGACCCTCCACCCAGATCCTGTCAAACAAATCTAAGAGAAAGGCCATGCCTCCCTCACCAAGGTGTCAAAGTATGGTGTACGGGACATCGGACCGGACCATGGGCGGTGTCCGCGCACGAAGCGAGAGCGGAACTCAACTCACTCAGACTAAACCTCTCTTTGAAGGGTTCTCCGCCTCTGGAGATAAAGTCCGGCCGGCGGCCTTCCGCGACATGACGACGTGCAATGAATGCTGGCGGAGCAGCATCCCAGCTAGAGAATGCGGAGAAAGCGGTTGCAAAGGATTCCGCGACGGATGAGGGGCCCGAGATTGCAGTCCCATTCTTCTGGAGAAAGGGAGGGGGGTGTCCTGCGAGAACTTGCCCCGAATCCTTGTGACTCGCTTCCACACCTCTGCTAGAGGGGTCTTTCCCATTAAGTGAAGACACTTATGCCTGCCAAGAAGAGCGGCGGGCGTGCTTCGAAATATACCGGAACCTATCCCTAGCCCGACGAAATTCACCAACAGTGAAATAGTTTGGGCGGCGCTTATAGCGCATGTAGGCATAGCGCTTCTGCTTGCGAGGCGTCTCCCACTCGGCTAACCACCACGGGAGTGGTGATTTCTTTCTCAAGGAGATATGCACTACATTGCTTCTTAGAAACGGGGTGCGGTTCTCCACAATTGACATACTTGGCCACGCACGATTTGGACTTATGTGTAGCCTGGGAGCAACTTACACAGGTTTCAGGTAACCCCGACTTTGCATGTCGACAGGAGCGATTAGTATGGCCGAAGTGGTGGCAGTAATAGCACCTCCGCGGCAATGGCACAAATGCCTTCATGCGGTAGCAATACCAACCGGCATGCACCGACTCAGGAAGCTTGTCACAGTCAAAAGTCCCGAAGAGTGTAGGGGTGGGTCTCGAGTCCCCTCCCTGTTTTCTCATCACATGTTCGACCTTGACTGCCCCTTGGTCGGCTAGCTCGAAGGTGATGTCCTCTATGGAGTAGTTCACGAGTTCCATCACATTGACTATTCCTTTGACGAAGTTCATGGTAGAGTGCAGCGTCACACTCACAGGCGTGCAATCAAGTGGCCGCCTCGGAGGGATTCAATGCATTCACCAAAAGGCTCCCATCTGAGAAACCGGTTACCTTCGGCTCTCTACCAATCACACTAGATAAAGCTCTCCTCTGATGGATCATGTTGCTCTTGGCCAGCATGGTGCCATCAGTGGAGTGAATAACCAGGAAACGTATGAAGCCAGCGGGCTCGAAAACACTGGGTAATCTCTGAATGAGGGGGGGTCAATGTAACTGAGGCTCTGCTCTGCCCACTAGCACTTTAGCTCTTAGTCAGGGGCTCTGCATCCGGAGGGGTGGGGGGACAGAAAGGCCGGGTGTGCCGATCTGGGCTTGGTCTCTTATGGAAGGGGCAGCAAACCCATCCATCCCTGCAGCTCCGCTGATGGAGAGGAGCCTCGAGTCTTTTTATTCTTTTTAGAAGAGGGTGGGGAATGAACCTGCTTCTCCCCTCTGCCGACAGGAGTCCCCAGGCCAGATGGACCAGCCTCAGCAAGGTCCTTCTCTGAGATGGAGAAGGTCCTGGCAGTCGCAGGGGGACTGGTCGGAGGAGATCCCTCCCCTCCTTGTACTGCCTTGGAAACCCTAGCCGTTTGAGGAGGACCTTGCATAGGGGTGGACTTGAGTTTGGTGCTTGGCGCCGAGCCAGGATTCACTCCCATGGAAGGACCTACCGGCTGAGGCTGGGTTGCTTCAAGGACCATGTCTATCTTGGTGGGTGGGGGGGGAGCTCCAGTTGGCATCCCCCCTCCAGGACATCACAGGTCCCATTGGCATCAGTGTCACAAGTCGAGTCTTGGGACACAAAGGCATTGACCTCCACTAGGTTTAATATTCTAGCCAGCAGGTCTTTTGAGGGAAGTGACCAATGGGGCACCTACAGACAAGGGGATGAGGGGATCCCCTACACCCTTAGACGAAGGAGAGGAGTAAGCCTCCTCTCCGGTTAGTTAGAGAGATTTGGAGGGTTCCCTGTGAGAGAACGGGGACCCCTCCATTGTTTCTGTGGAGCTGCCCGAGGGCGGCTCCGATGATAGACGAGGGGAAATTGAGGGGAGATTTTTTATTTTATCATCATTGGGTATGGTGACCCTAACTTTTCTATTTTAAAACATATTTTTAAATGATGCACTGAAACTGTATTACACACACTGCCGGTGTGACATAATGCTATCCGTAAAGGGATTAATCCCTAAAACTTATCAGATTCTTCAAGAAAGGTTGGCCAATGATTCTGTTGAGTCATAGGCCTTGAATCCCTTTTATTGGAAGGGATTAATCAAGAGTTCAAAAGTTCCTCTTTCATTCATTCCCTACTCAATAAACATATATCTCAACCCACAAACTCTGTATTCTAAAAGATAGGTTGAAGGATTAGATTCAGGTCACTAATGTCAGTTAGAATGTTAGGGTTGTGACATCAACATTCTCACATATGAGCTGACAGCCCAACCTCAACATAAAATAATATAAGCTTTCACACCAAATACATATCCATAACAAGATGTTTAAAATGTGATCAGAAATTTAAATACAGACCATTTTTCCGGTTGAGAAGACAGTCTATAAGCTGGGGCTTATCTTCAACACAAGTGGAAAGAGCATCAAGACAAAGGTGTAGTTTCCACATGCAACCAAGGCGAGCATCAATAATGATATTGGGCTACAAAACAAAAGAATGAATCAGAGGAAATTTTGTTACTTCTTACTACTATTAAGACTGTGTTTCTTGGATATCTCTTACTTTTGAAAAAATACAAATGTTTCACCTGAAAGACCACCCATGTGGGAGCATACAGCTGGCAAGGAATTGCATGAGGGATGGGTGTGGAGGAGGGTACAGCTCTTGGCTCTTCCATTGAGAATGGTCGGATAGAACATGGAACTGTCACTGAGTAAACAGATGTTACACCTTGACACACTTCAGTTCCAAGGAGAATATCAAATATAATGGATGTCTAGAAAATAAAGAAATCCATTTATTATTAGCTACCAAGATTAGGTAAAACTACCAAAGCAATGATTTTTAAATCTAAATTATGCCCATATTAATAGTATGAGTAAAAGCACAACTATGATACTCATCAACACAACATCAAATGAATGATGATAGTCTTGGCATATCTAGACAGTTCCAAATAATAAAAGACTGGGAAATCTGTCAATCCTTAATAGTCTAGTTTACATAATATATGGGAATAAGTTTTCCTGATAATAAAATCTAGGTGAGAGACGTTTTTGATAATGCAAAGAATTATTGTTTTTGTAAATTACTTAAAACTAAGAAATGAAAACTAGCAAGGGATTCCCTGCTAGAAACTTTCTAAGTTCATAAAGTGGTAAACATGGGAAAGTAAAAATAAATAAAAATAGTGAAGATGGGGTGTTTTCTTTTTTTTTAATTTTAAGGAGGCCTGGCTCCAAGAATTCAATGATAGCACAACCAGCAAGAGAGCCCCTACCCCTCCTGTACTATAGAGAGAGAGCAACAAGCTCATGTACTGTGAGCAAACCTCCCCACAGACTAGGAGACCAAAGAGAGGTAGCTAATCAGGCCCTTAATACTAGGTAGGAGACAAATGGAAATTAGTCTGATATTTTAAAGGTGTAGGCAGATGAGGACCAGTGAGAAATCACCAGTTTTTCTTGGCAATGACTGAAGTAGTGACACTTAGCACCACTATCAAAGCCTTCTTTATAGTCGATGAGCCCAGAAGGGCACAAGACTCTCCAAATCACAATTGTGCTATGGTTGCTTATTCTCCACCTGACAATCCTTGAGCACCGGTGCCAGAATGGTGTGCTGCTCTTACAAAAGCTAGGCATCAGTCTACACTAGGTACTCACTTGAGGCACATAGTTTGATAATACTAGACCTAATATATTGGCCCCCTTGTTAGCTCATTAAGGTATTGATTTAAAATGTTTTCTTGAAGTTATTCAATAAAATTCTAACTCACTCTACTCCCTTGTACTACATTTTTCTAGTCTACAGAGTTTAAATTTAAATCACCACCAAGAATAACTGCGTTAGCTTCATATCTTTTACCTTTAATTCGTCAATATCCTCAGTTTCTAGGTAGCTTCTACAATGATCCAAATATATCTTATTCTTACTAACTCCAATTTCTATCTACAGGGACTCAGCTAAATCTTGATTTATTAAACTACTTGTATTTGAAGCAATACTATTTTTTTCTATATAATTATCCATTCACAGGTTCTACCTATCTTTTGAGTAATGTATATATTATAATCATTTAAATCATATTTGCTTATAGTGACATCAAACTTTAATTCATTAACACATGATTCTGTTACTTATACATCTATATCTTCATCAATAATTGAACAAAATAAGTCATTTACATTTCTAAGCCTACAACTATTGATGTGAAGACAAACTTTCTATCTCTGAACCACCTTTTTATAACCTGATTTAAACTTTTACCCTTACCACTCTCAGCTACTAGTTCACTAGTCTCTAAGTCCTAAGAATACATTCATATTTGTCATATAAAATATTTACTACTACCTTACTTAGATATAACCTATCCATTGTATACAACTCTTACTGAAAAGATTATCCCAACTATCAAAAAAACAATGCTCCTCCTCTTCACAAATTTATTTAATATTCTCATTCAACATTAGTGTTTATAACATCCAGTAAATTCCAACATTCTTTCTCTCATGTACTATTTTCATTCTTTCAAAAAACTATCAACCTTCTTCCAAAACTGAAAATAAGCAACTTACAAAACATTATTTGTTCACAAATGCATCACTTGCACTGCTAGACACCAAACTAACACACCACTGTCACATCTATTCCAGCATCTGGAAAAATGAAAATGTAACTTTCTATCTATATACCTAACCACAAGCACATCAAGTACTTCATTAACTTCACTATCCTTTCCAACCTTTCCTTTACTTAGCTCACCAAAAACACTAAGCCTTAAATACTTTAACTTGCACTAGTCTATTACCTTTGTCCATGCCTCTGCCCCCAGTATTCTCTACTTTAGCAACATCCATATTACCTGACCTCCTACAAAAACCAATATTTACACACAAATTTTGCACTGCCCCTCTAAATAACCTTAAGCCTAGTATCATACATCAGTCTTCTTGTGCCCATCTACTTTGAATCCCGAACTAATTTTAGACTCAGAGATGAGAGCAAAAAATAATTTAATATTACAAAAATGGTTCTGTTAAAAAAATATAAAAGACAACTCTACTAAAACTAGTCGAAAAAATACTAATAGAAATGAAAGATGATGGTGCCTAAATAAGCAAACATAACTAATCAGCAGAGAACCTACAGCCATGACCGGAAGTTTTGAGACTGCTATATTTTTTCATATAAGAAAATGCTTCCACCCCTACATACTCATTTGTACCTAAACACATCCTAGCTACCTTATACTGAATTATCTCCATCCTATTCAATTCTCTTTTGCTCACCTTATATACCTCATATCCATATATAGTCCTGGCCAAAGGTTTTGAGAGTAATATATACAAACACATTTTATTAATAAATACAGTCAATATTTACAATGACATCCCTTGTTCTTCAGGACTACTTCAATTTGTTTTGGTATGCTGGAGACCAAATTTGTGATATCTTGACTGATATTGCTACACCTTTGTTCAATAAGCACCAGCAACTGCTCACAATTGGATGGCTTCTGTTTATCAACTGCCAGTTTGATTATCATACACAAATTCTCTATTGGTTCAAGTCTGGCAAATTCCTGGACCAAAGTCCAAAAAGCTTGATGTTATTTTCAGCCAAGAACCTTGTTATTGCTTTTGCTTTGTGACATGGATAACCATCATGCTGAAAAATATGGTTATCATTCCCAAAATGGTCCTGAAGTGTTGGGAAAAGGAATTAATGAAGCAAATTTTGGTACCATTTTGAGTTCATGGCAGTGTTCTTGGACAAAACCGCTAGTACTCCAGTTCCCATAGATGAGAAGCCGCACCAGACATGGAGTGTCTGGATGCTTCACCATGTGGACAACAGAGGAATCACGAAAATGAACCCCTTTCCTCCTCCTAACAAGGTATTTTTCAGAAGCTCCAAACAAGGCAGAGGGCACTTGATCAGAGAATATCACTTTACCTCTCTTAAATAATCTATTCTTTACATTTCATACAAAAGTGAAGCCTCTCTGTAAAGTTCTTCTTGGTGAGACGAGGCTTCTTTGCAGCCCTTCTCAACTTGAGACTTTTGTTGAAAAGTCTCTGCCTCACTGTGCATGCTGAAGCTTTTGGGCATCCAGAAGACTTCACAGGAGTGTAACTAGTCCTGTTTAAGTCATTAATGATCCTAAATATGGTGTTCCTTGATGCATAACTCTTAGCAATTCTCTTTAATATCAGGACACTTTGGTGGAGAGTATAGTTATCATTTTACCCTTTTGATCAAATAGCAAAGCTCCATGGATTGAAAATCATCTTCTTGAGGAACAGAACCAGAGTGCGCTTTTGGATTCAGGAAAGGAATAGTTTTTTCTTTTTATTTTTTGAAATACTGACTTTTTAATAAACCTGCAATAATTTAAATATTAGAATAATTATTCCTATCATGTAAATTTTAAAAAATGAATAATAAAAAAAAAATGCCTCAAAACTTTTGGCCATGACTAATAGATAATCTAATATCAATGTCCAAAACTAGTACAATCAATATCCCAAAACACCTAAATGTAATTATAAATTTTATCTTATCTCATCACTTTCACAATTATAAAAAAAGTTTATACAAAGAGCACAGGTACCTTCACACCCCTTGCAGGGTGTATGAATAAGGTAAAGTTAAAAATAGGGACAAAGCACCTTACTTTTGAAGCTTGATGATGGACAACAATAAGGCTGTCAATAATATTGACAGCAAACTTTCCTGTCGACTCCAATAAACAGATATGCGATTTTTTAAAAGACCCATCTCTAAAAAATACAAACAGATTAAATTAGTAAGAGATATAGAAAAGGCTGAGTTATACATTTTAACTCATTTTAAGCGTAAAAATCAAAACTAAATATAGAAGTCCCAAAATAGTCATCATTAAAAAATAAAATCAGTGGAAAATAGATAAAATTTATCAAACAGAAAGCATTTAAGAGAAAATATTACAAAAAAGGAGGGAAAAAAGAAGAAAAGAGGAAATAGATCTTGATTAGGAAAATGCTAGCTAAGATTTTATAGACTTCATCCCTCAAATCAACCATCACTCTCTTCACACCAGACTATCAATCAAACACCCTAAAATCAGACTAACTGGACACCTTACCGTAAACAAAAGTCTCCTGGAAATCACACAGACACCCACGTGACATTTAAAACTCATCTCACCAACATAAAGAAAAAAGCTATAAAGAAAATGCGATCAAAGCACTCTCAAACCACATTTGGACAACAGAAGGAGACAAGCACCGCATTATAGAAGCAATTCGCCCATACCACCCTCAAACGCGCAGAGGTAGCATGGTACCCAACCCTTACAAAATCCAACGCAAACAAGCTCAAAATAAATCGGAATAATGAACTCAGAGTCATGACGAGATGCACTCGAACAACACCAACCCTAACAATTACGTGATGAAACAAAAATAATCCCACTAAACATTCACTTGTTGGACATGATCAGAACCCAACACCTCAGTAGAGCACTGAACCCATCCCACCGCAACCACCCCCTAACAATGAAATTCCCACTACCTAACCACAAAAAATCCCCAGCACACTACTACTTCCCAACACCAATTCCACAACCTACACCCACCACCACCAAACCACAACCTAATGAAATGCATTCACACCACTGTCACCCAAAGAAACCTGAATACTCTACCACCAAACAATATCCTAAATGCCCCCTCCCCAATAAACCAATCATAGACAATCATCCTGACCCAACTAAGGTCAGGCCATTCCACAATCCTCTAACAGTAGAAACATAATAAACCTCATCCCAAGACCAACATGTGCCAGATGCAACCAACACAGTAACAACACCAAACACCTTGACTGCCGGAATCTCAGACATGCATGAAACATCCACAACATCTCTGACCCCAAGGATGAGCCAACTCATCCTGGGAATGTTATGGCCACCTTGCAGAAGAGAGATAAGCGGGCTGGAAAGTAAAGTATTCTGATGATGGGAACAAAATTGTGCAAAATATTATAGAGTAAGAGGTACCAACTTAAAATCATCCACTAACATCCGTTAAGAACTGTCAAAGGTGGGTAGGTGAAAAAAATCACCAGAAAAATAAAATGTGTATTATATTTACAAGCTAAAATTAATCTTGCTTTACAGTGGTGAGCCACCTATATATCAGAATATAAGAACTGGTTCATTAAAAACCACTAGGCCCTATCAAGGTGAACCACCCACAAGGAGATTCCAAACCACCAAAACCCTAATCACAGAACCATCCAAAGGATGTTGTCAATATATAAATGGAAATAAAATTATCTATATACAATGTGAACCAAATGGTCATTGTCATATTTCTAAAATATCCATATAGTAGTCAACTTGAATTTAAACTCACCAAAGGTGTTGCTGCTAACCACCTTACCAGGCAAAGTGCAGGTAGACAAAAGGGTGAGGAGATAGTTGCAAAAATAAATAAATAAATAAATAAAAAAATATAGTGTGTACTGAGAAGGCATAAATAAGTGCATCATTAACTTAACCAGGCTCCATTAGAGATTTCATGTCAAACCAGGGACAGGGCTCCCCTAATTTGCACCCAGACAGAGGACATGCAGCTCCTCCAGGTACCAAATGTAACAGGCTACAGTCCTGTGGGGTTCCCAGAAACATGCCATTAAGAATTACGGCCATTTCCCAGAAGAGTGGGACTCCCTTATAATGAAAATATGTACCTTATTTGTGTCAACCTCATAAATATTACATGCATGAGATTGGGTACCAACCCAACAGTTTTTCTAATAGACCTAGAAAGCGCATGGCCACATTTTTATTCTATTTTGTAACAGGGTTATTTGTTGTTTTTTAGGTGAACCATTTGTGTATGGCAAGTTTTTTGTCTATGTCGCATTATTTATTCTGAGTAATATTTGTAAATATAATCAATTTTTGTGCTGCAACTGCCTGTGGTGGCCCTACTTTGACCTCCATGGGAGATCAACCTAATGGGGCCTCTTGTGTGAATCGTTCAATAGTGCTAAGTAGAGCAGTATATACCATCTTCACCACTCCTTGGGAACCAGAGACCAAATTCTACTGATGGCATGGTAGGCAGCTCCAAGTGGATGATCTGGCTTGGTGACTGGCCTCGGAGAGGTTGGGGTAACCACAGCAATCATCCAGTGTAGGAGGAAGTCCAGGAAGAAATCAAAGGTAGGGAAGTAGGAGATGGGGCCAATGAAAAGGGGTAAAGACAGGGACAGTAATAGTGGAAAGGCTGCATAAAGGGACTGGGGAAAATTACTAGCTACCCCAGACCTGGATCCAGAGTGGAGGTTCCCTTTGTGGTCTAGTCCTTCTTTGCAGGCACTCGGGTCAGGAGGATGTGCTGCTCTTCCAGGAACAAGAGCTAACTCCCTGCAGCATACTGGGAATGCAAGGTTGTGTTTATCTTCCAGGTTTCAGTTATAGCAGGGGTTTTTGAATGCAGCTACACCATCCATGTTGTTGCAGGTAGAGAAAGAATTGAGGGCATAGTTGTAGAAAAAAAGTGGATGCTGAGAGGGACAAGGAGGAAATGAATAAGCTTCCCCAGGCCTCCTCTAAATTAATTAATTAATTAATTAAGAGCTCATCTGGCGACTGCCTACTTGGGCATTAGTCGCCGTATTAAAACTGGCCTAGTTCTAGGCTACTTTAAAATAAAATTAAAGAAAAAAACAAAACAAAACACCCCAAAAGGGGGAAAGGAAGCAAGCTAGTGCGTCGGGGAGAGGTCCCCCCGGCGCAGGAGCGTGCAACTAAAGGAAAAAACAAACAAAAACAAAACAAAACAAAACACAAACCTTGCTTAAATAATAGGGAGAAGGCCAGCCTCCCCCAAAAAGTCAGCAAGTCCACCAGTCAAAGTGCACGCACTCGTCCCGAGTAAAAGGGACAGGCGGTAGCGACCCCGCCCATCCCGGTACCAGGACAGGTGTCGTGCGCGAAGATCACCCACACTGGGACATTCGACAAGAATGTGCCGAACAGTCTGGGGGACGACGCAGTCGTTGCAATAGGGCGCAGGCGAGCGCTCCACCAGATAGCGATGCGTCACACGAGTGTGTCCGATTCGGAGACGACAGAAAGCAACCTGAAGCCGCCGCGGCATTGGGGGATAGGTCCATAGGAACAGTCGCGGCGCAATGGCACGCAACTTTAAGTTCCCTTCGACCGTCTCCCATCTTCTTTGCCAAGCAGTCCGAAGAGCTGCCCGTATTCCTGCCATGTAGTCGGTGTGAGGAAGAGCGAAACGCTGGTCCGGGCGCAGAGTCCTCGCGGACTCTTTGGCGCCCTCATCGGCGCGCTCATTCCCCGCAATTCCTACATGTCACGGATTTCGCGAACCAGGGGATGCGGAGATTCCAATGCCCCGAGAGCACTCAGGGCGCTTTGTGAGTCGCTATAGATCACAATCCGGTCTCCGAACCGGGCACGTCGCGTAATCTCCCGTACCGAGTGGTGTATTGCCACCAGCTCGGCCGTGAAGACAGACGCAGCGCCTTGTAGAGCCCCGCTGACTTCAAACAGAGGGGAAACGGCGTGGAAGCCGACCCCCTCTTGGGACTTGGAGCCATCCGTATACACTGGCACGGTACCAGCGTGACGCGATGTGTGCTCCAAAAAGGTCGAACGCAATACAAGCTTTGGGAGCAGAGGCGTGGCGACAAATAGCCAAATGTGGTACCCTCCAGGGTGGCGTCCTGGGCAGAACCAGGGGCGCCACCGGCCCGAGAGCTATATCTACCTCTCGAAGGAGTTTCCTGGCCCTAAACCCAAAGGGCTTAGGGTATGACTGGCGTCTCTCGGCGGCATAGGCACCATCGAGATCAGCTGCGGATGCAGTGAGAGCTGTTGGCAACTGAGGGAGGCGCCGGGCTCGCGCGTACAGGCGAGTGATGCACTGCACGCGGCGCAGAGCGAGTGGCATCTCCCCAGCATCGACCAACAGGCTCTCAATGGGGGAAGTGCGGAAGGCACCGGTCGCAAGGCGAAGGCCGGTGTGGTGGATCGAATCCACCTTCCGCAATAAACGCTCGGCTGCGGATGCATAAAACTCGCATCCGTAGTCGAGCTTCGAGCGAACAAAGGATCGATAAAAAAGTAAGGCGGTAGCCCTATCAGCGCCCCAAGCGCTGAACGTCACGGAACGGAGAATGTCCATGGCGCGGGTACAAGAGACCCTAAGGCTGCGAATATGAGCCTCCCAGGTGAGGCGTCGGTCGAATACAAGACCAAGGAAACGGTGCGACTCAACCACATCCAGGCGCACCCCATTAAGAAACAAATCTGGGTCGGGGTGAAGCCGTGGATGGCGGCAGAAGTGCACCACCTTAGTCTTGGCCAAAGAAAACCGAAACCTGTGCGCTTCGGCATAGCGAGAGACGCGGTTCAATGCCTGTTGGAGTCGACGCTCCAGAGTTGGCATCTGGGCCGCGCCAAAAGAGATCGAAAGGTCGTCCACGTAGAGCGTAGCGAGAACATCTTCCGGCAGCACCGAGGTGATACCGTTGATGCTCAGGGCAAAGAGTGTGACACTGAGGACACTTCCCTGCGGGACACCCTCTTCCTGCTCCTTTGGGCCGGAGAGGGCTCCCCCCACCCGTACGCGGAATCGACGATCTCGCAAAAATTCAGATATAAACATTGGGAGGAGTCCCCTCGCCCCCATCGTGTGGAGAGTCTCCATGATACCGTATCGCCATGCGGTATCATAGGCCTTCTCCAGATCGAAAAACACCGTGGCGTAGTGCTGTCTACGAAGGAAAGCCTCGCAGACGGCGTTTTCCAGTCGGAGCAGAGCATCCAACGTGGAGTGGAACTTACGGAAGCCGCACTGCGCAGAAGACAGATGGCCTCCACTGTCCAGGAAATAGGCTAATCTAACATTTACCAATTTCTCCATCAACTTGCACACGCAAGAGGTTAGAGAGATTGGGCGGAAACCGGTCGGAGTAGAGTGATCTCTCCCCGGCTTGCGAAAGGCGAGCACAGTAGCGATTCGCCAGGAGTCTGGGAGAAGACCTTCCACCCAGATCCTGTTGAACAAATCTAACAGAAAGGCCATGCCTCGCTCACCCAGGTGTCGAAGCATGGCGTACGGGACATCGTCCGGACCATGGGCGGTGTCCGCGCACGAAGCGAGAGCGGAACGCAACTCACTCACAGTAAACTTGTCGTTGAAGGGTTCTCCGCCTCTGGAGGTAAAGTCCAGCCGGCGGCCTTCCGCGACATCACGACGTGCATTGAATGCTGGCGGAGCAGCATCACGGCTAGAGAATGCGGAAAAAGCGGTCGCTAAGGATTCCGCCACGGACGCGGGGTCCGAGATTGCGGTCCCGTTCTGCTGGAGAACGGGAGAGGGGTCCTGCGAGAACTTGCCCCGAATCCTTTTGACTCGCTTCCACACCTCAGCTAAAGGGGTCTTCCCGTTAAGTGAAGACACGTATGCCCGCCAAGAAGAGCGGCGGGCGTGCTTCGAAATATACCGGAACCTAGCCCTAGACCGACGAAATTCAGCGACAGTGAAATCGTTCGGGCGGCGCTTATAGCGCATGTAGGCATAACGCTTCTGTTTGAGGGCCGTCTCACACTCGGCCGACCACCATGGGAGTGGTCGGCGTGCAAAACGGCCAGACGTCCTAGGAATAGTAGTCAGGCCCACGGCGATGAGGTTGCCGGAGAAGAACTCAACGGCCTCATCTACCGACCTAAACTCCTCGACTGAGATAGAGAATTCAGTCATTTCCTGAAATGCAGGCCACCGCGCCCGCGCCAAGCACCACCGAGGTGGTCTCTCAGGCGGCAGTTGCCCTGAAAATGATATTTGAATGGGAAAGTGATCACTACCATGGAGGTCATCGACCACCCCCCAATCAAAATCAGGCTGTGCATCCGAAGAGCACAAAGATAGGTCAAGGCAAGAAAATGAAGCGGTTCTCGGACAGTGATGCGTAAACTCATCCACGTTTAGGACACCAGGCCTCCTCTAAGAGTTCAAGTCAATCCAGTGACAGGGCCTTCCCTATTTTCACTCCAGCCATGAGGATACTGTGTGTAACAGCATATAAAAGGTAACCCCTATGATGGGCACTCAGACTGGGAGGCCATGCTGGTCCTCCAGCTTTCATTAGCCCCGGCTACACCATTCACCTTATTGTGGGCAAAGAAAGAATTGAGAGGGATAGATTTAGAAAAAAAGTGCTGAGTGGGAGACGTGAGGAAATGCACCAGCTTCCCCAGGCCTCTTCAAAGAATTCAAGTCAATCCAGTGAGTGGGGTCTCCCCTATTTGTACTCAAGCAGGGATGTGCTGCTTCTTCAGGTATCAGGTGTTAGATCAACTTCCCTCACCACCTCTGAAAATTACAAAACATTTGCCCACCCAGATAGACAAGATGTAAAAGGTACTACAATGCTTCTCTATATCCATTGTGTTTTTGTACAGAGATATTTTTAGGGTGACATAAAAATAAGGAACCAATTCAAAAATAATAAGACTTATAAGAATTAAAGGCATACAAAGACAAATAAATCAAGAATAAATTAAAAAGGGTACAAATATAAGTATAGAAATCATTGTTCCTATATATCCAATAAAAGGTTGCCAATACAGTGAAATAAAGAACAGTCCCTAACATGTTATAAAAAATGTTAATTAAAAAGGTGACTTCTTTTGAAAACAGATACTGCATGAATTCTACCAGCATAACTAACTAACAACTGCTAAAAAACCCTGGGACTGCTAAGGCTAACAATTCTAGTTAAGCAAAAATGATATGAAACAGGTGTGAAACCATATAAAACATTATTTGGTCTAATTTCAAATAGAGAAAATACTTAAACCTTTTTTCTCTAAGATTTCTACAGTTAAATGCTTGAATATTTACCTTATTTGTGAATAGACATCGAGATGTGCAGGAAGTGAGGGAGATGGTGGATGCCTCAAAATCAAAACTGCAGAAGACCCATACAAAGTGCCAATGCACACATCTCTTTCACCAAGTATCACACTCCCTCCATTTCCAGGCTGAGTTCCCAGTGAGCCACACATTTCAACTGGGTAAAATAAATTTTCTGATAATTATAATCATTCAATTTGGCAATGAACTAAAATTTTCATTAAAATTAAATTTAGGTTTCTCCCAAAATACTTGCCTTCAAATTTTGTTAATTTAGTGATTTGTCCAGATAATGAAGCAAAAGGTTGTAGAGTTGCAGTTGTTGGGGCTATTTGAATACAAAGGAGTAGTAGTCTACAATCAGGACTCCAAACAAACCATTTGGTATTTTGGGTGTAACTCTTTATAAATCTTACACTTGATTTCTCTTTTATAACCTGGATAATATAGATTTTTAAAAAATCATGTACAATATAAAATGACCTTATATATACAGTATATAGTCATGGTCAAATTTTTTTAGCAGAAGCAACTTTTGTCCAAATAAAACCTGTGTAAAGAAAGCAATATCAAAATGTCCTCTAACCAATTGAGAATTTGTGGGTAATCCTCAAAAAGATTTGCTGGTTGAGAAGTGGAAACCCATGAATTACAACAAATCCCAACCATTATTAAGCTAAGAATGGGAGGCCATCACTCAGGATTTGCTCCTAAATCTGATAGCCAGACAAATTTCAGAAGTTGGAGGCGGGCATGGAACCTATGATGGTACTGTAAGATGCTTCTACCAAAAAAATTTCCAGAACTATATATATATCCAGATTTTCAGCAATTTCAGGTGTGGCCATAGAAGAATGAGTACCTGATAGAATTCCACTGCATGGTCATTTACTAGAGCAAGATCGTCAGAACTCAGCCAAATGAAACCAAGAACATTTGCACCTTTGGCTCTGCATTCTTGAACGCACATTAAATTTAATTCACCTTCATTGTAATGCAGTAGCTCCTTCAAAGAAAAATAAATAGATATCTTGAATTTAGGTGGATCAAACAAGGCGGATAAATTATTGTAATTGTAGGAATGAATTAGAGATTCAGAGCAATGCAAGATAAAAATTGTGATGGTGAGGTAAGCTCTGGCCTAGGAACCAACTCAAAAAAACGCTGACAAATTCCAGACAGTGTACTAAGGGATGAATCATAAACGTGTGAAGGGATTCGATATGTAAGCCTTCATATATTTTGCAAATTGATTTTTCACCACTTTGCCATAGGTTTTGTCCCTTTACACTTGTGTTTATTACTTGGTTCGCCATATAAGATGCAATTAAATGAGAGCATATATTAATGTTTTTATTGCTGTTGGTGGTTGTCATTAATTTTATTTAGCATTTATTGAAGGATATTTTTTCTTTATAACAAATTGTCAGTCCTTGGCTTGCATAAAATATTCTTTTCATTTGATTTTAACTATTTTCCCCATAGGTGAGGTCACCATAAATCAATACCACTAAAATACCCTCTCCCCACCACTCCATCATGCTCTATTAAGACCATAGCTACCAATCTCTGTTTCCATATCAATGGGCATTCATGTCAATGAGGCATCAAATACTCTAGCTTCTTGTCCGGTCAGGGTACATCTCTATAGAGAAGGCACTGAGCGCAAACACCTTATAAACCCCACCAGCACCATGAAGGCCTATCATAGAGAATACCATCCAGTCCACTTTGATTTAGAAAAATCTCAAACATCAATCCATCATTTATGCAGCCTTTCAACATTTTCACACTAAAACACTCACTCATATATTCTCTTGACATGTTTAGTCTTAGCTATTCTTCTTACATCACCAAACAACCTCAGAACATTCTAAGTCACACCCTCATTCATACTTATACTCACACCATTTACACCCTTGGCAAAAGTGAAAGGCACCCTATGGAATCATTCATATAAGTGATTAGACATTTGTGGGAAATGAATTCAGTATATGCAGTGTCCATGTCTTACTATTTTTACTTTAATGTTCTTAAATGTCTTTTTTCTTTCAGGTACCCACCATGATTTGGACTGATGTATACCATTCATTTCCTGGTGAAATATTTATCAAGAATGGTGAATCTGTGATTGCAACATAGAGTTTTTTGTATTCCCTTCACATCTGAACATATCATGAAACTTAAAATGATTTCTCAAAGTTCAAAGATTTCTCCATGGATAAACAACCTATAAATTTATTCTCTCACATTAAAGTATAAAAATATTTCAAAACACACTTTGTTATAATGTTAAATTGGATCACTTAATAGCAAAGTAATAATCCTTACATTCATGATTTCTATACATATATAGCACAGCCAACAATGAACTGACAAATGTACCAGTTTCATAAAACGCAAAGAAACCCAAATATTCTTAATAAGAAATCTAAACAATGCCTGTAAAAAGGGGTCATGGTTTCACTCTCAAAGGATCTCTGTGGAAAGTTCTCAAACATCCCAAGCCATTTTTGAATTTTTATTTGTATTGTAGTTTGCATTTTCGGTTGTATTAATTTTTATATTAATCAGATGAATTCTATAAGTTTTATATCACAGTGGAATCCCTCATATCCAGCACTCAACAAACTGGAACTCTTAAGCAACCAGCAGTTGTCTTCCAGTTGAGATTCTTACAATAATTTGTTTTTCTCATCATGTGCACTTTTTATAAATGTGTGTCATCGTAACTATCAAGCAACTTTCATCCTTATTTCACTCCGGCATTGGAGGTAGACAACCCCCACTCCCCGATACCCGAGCATGCACCCAACACAAAAAAGTTAAAATGGAGGAGGCACACAAGCAGTCGCAACCCTGCTCATCCCAATATTGGGACAGGTAGTGCACACAAAGATCCCCCAGACTGATATATTCTACAATAATGTGCCAAATAGTCTGGGGAACTGAGCCGTCATCACAGGAAAGCACTCCATCAGCTCCTTCAAGGACTAACAAAGAAACTCCATTACACTACAAGAGAATATACACCTCACTACTCCCTTGTCCATTGCAACAAAAGAAAACCAATCACATCCACACTCAAATAGTCAGCCACCAATTACACAACCTCCCAAACAACCCCATACTACACTCACCTCCCACAAACATACAATATTACAACCATATAAACCAAGCAGAAAACCAATACTGCCCACAATATAACCACCCCTCAAGAAATACTGAATATCCTGTATCAATATGAGCAAACAAGATGTCTTCAGTCAGACTTCTGGGCTCGGAGGTCAGCAGTGGTTGCCTTCTTGTCAGATGCAGGCTTGCTGTAGTAGGCAGCCTGGGGGCCAACCAAGTAAATGTACCCCTGACTATCATAAATCAAACCCCACCCTCACACCTGCTCAATGAGCAACCTTTTTCCACTTAACCATACTACTGTGTCACCCTAGACCCATAAATGATCTTCACTTCACACAAATAACATTACCTCAAAGGTCATATCCAAACTCAAAACCCTAAGAAAACACAACTGCCAACTTCAGTCAACACAAAAAAACAAACATTCTATATAGACACTTCATCCACATAGTAAAAAACTACACCTCCCCAGCCTGGGCACTAACCATATCCAATAGAAACCTACAAAAGATACAAACAGTCTAAAATATTGTCTTTCACATTGCAACTGGCTGCAAAAATTATACACTAAGTCACCATCTTCATGCTGAAACAAAAATTCTTCTCATTACAGATCACTCAAAGACACATGATTGGCACACATTTCCTACGCAAGCCACAATTCCCTTAGTACCCTGTACACACCCTCTCCACCTCCACTCCCATAACCACAATATACATAACGTACTACACTTAATTATTAACTAACCTTTCCATAACCTGACTGAACCAGACTACAATAAAATATACACACTTTACTGGCATATCATTTCCAAACCAGCCATAATTTTGCGCTACTCCAAAGCAGACATGACATTCATCAATCTTAAGATATTCTAGATCACCGAACCAGAGTTTCTCCGGCCTGCCTGTGATTAAAACACCATCCCTCCTTATATAAATAGAATAAATCTTGACACCCCCACCGCACTGCAACCTTAAACCACTGCTCATCTCATTTTATCCTGCGCTACTCTTGACCATCTCAGAACTACATTTAAAATACTTCTCTAGGAGCCCCCTGGAAAAAAACGTGTCATTGCATCATCTGTGAGCACTAGCAGCTTTGATTAAAGAAAATCCAGGGGATGAAAGAAGTAACAAAAGTCAATCAGGTCCAATAATATGAGTATTGTGGAGAAAAATAATGGGTAAATTTATGCTTAAAAGGGTATAAGGTGGGATAGAGGATACTTTGTGGAATTGATAAGCACTAACCCATTTTTTTGTATGACAATAGTGGTGGTAATGAGTATTTAAGAGTGAGAGTTAACACAAAATCAATAAAAGCAAGAAATGTGAAAAAGGCAAAATACTTACAACTGCAGTGTTGGTTCTTTGAATAGCAAGGATTAAGTGATCTGGTGAAAATTTAATAGATGATATTGTACCTTTGTGGTCCATACAAAATGTTAAGGTCTTTCTTTCACCTTTGACCACCACTCCTAATGTGCCACCTCCCCGAACACTGAGAACCTAGAAGCAAAGTGAATCTAATTTTTAAAAATTAATAATAAACAATTATTCCTTGTCAAAATGATAGGAAGAATATCAAGAGGCTTTTAAATAAATCCTAGACAATCCTGCTCATAAATTAGTTTTATATAGCAACTTATAATGCAAAGAAATCTTACCTCTTTATTTGCTTCATCAAAGAATACATTTGTAACCTTACTAACAGGTTCAAACTTAATTGGGTCAGATGATAGCTCCAAGTAACCTTCCATTTCAGATGAAGATTTAAAAAGATTCATAATCTGCCTCAAGCATTAAATAGGTAAGGTATGTACTGATAGATTACTGCTTCTGAGGACAGGTCCTGTATCAATTACTATTCTAGGAAAGAATATAAAAATTATATTAGCATACTGGAAACAAGGTACTATCCAATTAAGGGAATCATCAATAAAATGGTTCAAATAATGGCCAGCTGTTTATGGTGAACCTTTCCAGAGACAGGCTTATTTTTAAGGTACTAGCACTATGAGTATGACTCTATTTGCAATGATACTATCTTAAAAACGAGGTCTGCTGACCAACAAGTCGCATGCTCTCACTTATTTTGATTTATGATCTTCAAAACTTCCAATAATTCCCAGACTAAACTTGGGAGGACATTGACGATTCTATCATTCAAAAGAGAATGTAAAACAACATAAGGGTTTCAAATTTCATTAGAAACTAGCCTAAAATAGATTAGACTGGCTATGCTGGGCCTAGCCTACCTTAGTATAATCTACCTAGCCTACTTTATCCTACCTTAGCTTAGTATAGCCTAGCCTATCGCATCCTAGTATAGCCTACCTATTGTATCCTAGTATAGCCGAGCCTATTGTATCCTAGTATAGCCAAGCCTATCATATCCTAGTATAGCCAAGCTAAACGTATCCTAGTATAGCCGAGCCTATTGTATCCTAGTAGAGCTAAGCCTATCTTATCATAGTATAGGCTAGCCAATCATATCCTAGTGTTGCCTAGCCTAACCTAACCAGGTATGGCTTAGCATTGCATGCCAGAGCGTAGCCTAGCTTAGTAGAGCCAATCTAGAATAGGGTACTATAGCCTAGCCAATATATCCTTGTATACAATAGCCTAGCCTAGCATACTATAGGCTAGCTTGTTATAGCCTATCCTAACATAACCAACCTAACATAATAGAGCCAAGCATATCATATTATAGCATAGCCTAGTATAGCATACCATACCCTAGACTAGAATAACCTTACATAGCTTAACCTATTACAGTGCTTGACAAAAGTTTAGGCCGGGTGCGTGTCAGACAAGTTGCAGCATGATAAAAGTGTCATAAAAATATTAATCTTACCCTTAATACTTTGTTGGGCATCCTGTGCATTTCTTGACATCCCTCAGGCATCATGGCATAGACATAAGATCATGTAGCTTCTGGGTAGGTATAGCATCCCAACAAGCCCTAATTTCCTTTTCCAGCTTGGGGAGAGTGCTGACATCCTACAAACTACAAAAACCCAGTCACAAAATGGCACCAGTCAGGAGAACACAACAGCACAGTCCTCTCACTACCGCAGACAAGCCAACACTGAGCACATGCTGGCAGGTTGAGCGGAGAAACTGAGGGATGTAGTGATGTCATGCAGCCGCCCAAACTTCTGACTAAATTAAATCACCCTCATCTATACCATTCTTTTTTAAATATAAGTTTAGTCCACCCCACTCACCCAGCCTAAACTTTTGTCGAGCACTGTATAGCTTTGGTTAACTAGCATATCATAGTATTACCTAGCATAGCAAAGCATAGCCCTCCCTAGCATATTATACTTTAGCCTACACTAGCATAGCATAGTATAGCCCTGTCTAGCCTAGCATTAACTATCTTAGACAAGTATAGCCTATACTATCTTATTATACCCTAGGCAAGCATAGCTTAGTATTGTCTAGCCTAACATACTATATGCTATCCTAGCATAGTATTATATAGCCAAAATTATCATAGTATATCTTACCCTTGTACATTATATCTTAGTATAGTATAGCCTATTCTAGGCTTGCCTAGCAGAGTATAGCATATTAGGTAATTGTGTAGAGTACGGCCGGATCCAAGGCCTAGCTTATTTTTGGCTACTTTTCGTAGCTACTTTTTCTGAGATGAAATCAATGAAGTTTATGGCGATTTTTGCTTCTATAATGGGGAGTTATGCCCCCAGCCCCCAAATGATTGAAACTCTGGTCATCATAGGCATATCCCTGCGAAGAGCCATCCCAACAACGAGCTGATGCTCAAAATAATCGGTAATACTTACGTCAGACGGGTGGGTATAGTTTACCGGTGGCGAGGCAGAACTCGTGGAATCTCTCTTTAAAAAATCAAAGAAGAGAAATCAATATGGAAGCAAACAAATGAGTCATTTTTGTCAGATTTAAGAAGTGAGGCTTCATTAACAACGCCGAAATATGGTTTAATCAAGCATTAAACAATGGAAAATTAAGTAACAAGTAATTAAAAAGACTAAATTTTTGTTCATTCTAAGCTCTGCTTTATAATTAGGACACTTGCGTGTAGATTTTAATAGCCCATGGGCTTCAAGAAACGCAACACATTTATCGTTGTTGGTTTATCAAAACAGCACCTAAATGGTAAAAATTTAATGAACACACTACACAAGAAAATGACATTTTGACGAATGGCCCCCAAAATGTGTGGGTGGGCATTTAAATACGACCTGCATGTCCGGAAAACCTTTTTTTTTACCGAAATTGAGAATTTGTTTTTCTTGAACTACACATATATATATAGTAATAAAAACACTAATACTGAATGCATCCTTTTAGAACAATAATCAAAATGAAGGTCGTAAAAAAACTTTAAAAAATCAAAGAAGAGAAATCAATATGAAGCAAAAAAAATGAAAAAGTCATTTTATCATCAGAATAAAGAAGTGAGGCTTCATTAACAACACCGAAATATGGTTTAATAGAGCATTAAACAATGGAAAATTAAGTAACAAGTAATTAAAAAGACTAAATAATGTCAGGCATAGGGTAGGTAGGATATATAGAAAAGAAATAAAGGAAAAACATCTAAAATAAAAGAAAAACCTAGTTTTGATCAATATAAAAAGCACTAAAAGCCTTGAAACAAATAGAGCTTTTTGATTGGTCATTGACAAAACTGAATACAGATCTGTGATTGGCCAGTGCGATAGCAGAAAAATACTGAAAAGTTGCCCCCAAAATAAGCTAGAATTGCATCCAGCCATACTCGCAAAATTTACCGCATATTATAGCCTAGTTTAATCAAATAGTTATGATGTTATTGCCAAAATAAAATCATTCCTGGGCTAACCTTGAGAGGATTTTGGCAATTATATCATTCAAAAAAGAATGTAAAATAACATAAGATTTTCAAATTTCATTAGAATCAGTTGAATAGTTATGATGTTATTACAAAAACAATAAAACAGGGACCGACCGACATAGTGTAAGATGTAGAGTCACTCATGACTAGACTCGCACATGACTAATAACTGCTTTCTGCACAAAAATGACTAAAATGCCTAAAAACATCATTAGTACTGTTTAAATATACTTACTATTTATTTATAGATTATTTGTATATGCGTTTGGTTACTGGAAGCCATTATCGAGCTATGCACCGGGTTGTCAATATGGGGAGGGGGCTCCCCCAACTTGTGTCTCAGGAACAAGTATGTACAATGAAACTTTATTTAAAACACTTAGTAGTATTAATTTGAAAGCCTAGCATTAGGTTCAAATCCTAAGACAAAACAAACTTATTAGTGATTGCTGGGGATATTATAATCAAGCCATACCTGTTGAAACACTTCGCTTTCAAAATGAGGCTATAATTTCAACAAAAGTCTATAAATTTACTGAGGAATTTTGAGAAATGTTATTAAAGATTAAAAATTTAAATACACAAAAAACACACAAGTCCATTAAGAACGTTAAACAAACGGGTTTGGGCAAAAAAATCAAAAGTGGGGCTCTTATAAAAACTTGTATCCAGGGTTGGAATGTGTGAATTAAGTGCGAATTAAAAGTTATCAGTGTGTAAAGATAATAGTTTATTGTCACATTAAGAGAAGGCAAGGCTGACATATAAAAAATGTCAACTTTAATCCCATCAAGGTGTAGTATATTAAAAATAAGTATTTTCGCGCAAAATTGAATTTAAGAAAATATTTTTTCACCAATACAGTGGTAGACTTCTGGAACAAATTGCCATGGAGGGTAGTAAGTAGTCCAAATTTAAATGTATTTAAGAGTAGGTTGGATGAGTTTATGGGGAGGGAAGGTTGTGATGGTTCCTAAGTTTTGTATATATTAATATTGTTTGTATATATCTATAGCTGCATGTTTTATTTCTTGACAAGCCTTGATTGGTAATATCCTTGTTTCTGGACGCAATCCTCTGGATGTAGTTTTCTTGGGAGTTTGGGTGCCTTAAAAAAGAGGCCGTTTGACTTGGATGACCTATGATGGGCTTTTGTCATCTGTTATATTATATTGTGGGGGACTTTGATTTTGTCTTTCCCTGGCGATGGTGCTTTTTGTGGGTGGGTTTTGATAAGAACATAAGAAAAGAAGGAGACTGCAAAAGACCATTCATGGCCTACACTTGGCAGCTCCTGTTCCAGTCAACACACAAAAGATTTCTTACCAGAGAAGAGTCATCAACATTGTCACCCTTTACAGGAGTTCGTCAGATCTAATCTACAATATACATAAAATGCATCCACAGGATTATGTCCATTCATGCAACCGCAAAATATAATCTCCCCACTCCTTAGAAAAATATATACATATGTACATAAAAAAAAGTCAGTCCCATCTAGCAGCTTCATCCATATATTTATCTAATCTATTCTTAAAACTACCCAGAGAGGAGGCTTCCATTCATCTACCACATGATTTGTAAACCAATTCCTTCCAATCTCCTCCCTAAACCTATACTTATTAAGCTTAAGCCCATTGTTACGTGTCCTGTCATGTTCACTAAGTATAAGAACCTTACCCGGATCCCCTTTATTATATCCTTTACCCATTTGAAGACTTCAATCAATTCCCCTCTGACTCTTCTCCTTTCCAATGTATGTAGATTTAGTTTTCTGAGCCTTTCACCATAAGGTAAGTTCCTTAGCCCACCAATCATCTTTGTCATCCTTAAATCAATATCCTTACTATAATATAGTGACCAAAATTGTACTGCATAGTCTAGATGAGGCCTAACTAGCGCCAGATACAGTTTTAAAATGACTTCAGCACTCATATTGCAAACACTCCTAATGAATCCCAATATCCTATTAGCTTTATTCTTAGCATTTTGGCATTGCTTTCTAGGATGAAGGTCTGAACTTACCAAAATACCCAAGTCCCTCTCACAATCGGTCCTCCCTAAAATTCTCACATTTAATTTATAACTATTCAATGGATTATTTCTACCTATACTAAGTACACTACATTTGTCTATGTTAAACTTCATTTGCCATTTCTCGGCCCAATTGGACAGAATGGTCAATTCCTCCTGCATTACAACAGCATCAGAATCAGCCCTAATGGCCCTACCTAGCTTAGTATCATCAGCAAATTTACTCAGGTCACTACTTATACCTATGTCAAGATCATTAATATAAATTAAGAATAGCAAGGGACCCAAAACAGATCCTTGCGGAACTCCACTGCTAACACACCCCCACTCAGATTTAACTCCATCTATACTAACTCTTTGCTGTCTGTCACCAAGCCATGACTGAATCCACCTAAATATACTGCCATCGATCCTGTGTGCTTTAACTTTGCTCAGAAGCCGTAAGTGTGGCACTCGATCAAAAGCCTTACTAAAGTCCAAGTATAAAATATCATAGTTTTCATCATTATCTGCTGCTTCATACACCTTACTATAAAAAGATGGCAAATTAGTCAGACAGGATTTACCCTTACTAAAGCCATGCTGTGATTCTTTTATCAACTTATGCTTATCCAAGTGATCTCTAATATTCCTTGCTATAATAGATTCCATCATTTTCCCTACCACTGATGTCAAACTTACTGGTCTGTAATTAGACATATTTGTTTTATCCCCTTTCTTAAATATAGGTATCACATTGGCTTTCTTCCATGCCACGGACACAATGCCACTCTGCAATGATTTTCTAAAGATGCATGCTAGGGGCTCACTTAACACATCCTTACATTCTTTCAAAATTCTAGGAAAGACCTCATCAGGACCGGGTGCTTTACTACTTTTGATTTTATCAATTTCCTTTGTCACTATCTCCTTTGTGATCAAGATATCCTTTAATTTCTCTTTGATAGGCCCTTGTGGCTTTTTTCATCCGTGAAATTATATTATGTTATGTTATTACTGGAATACCTAAAAAGACCATTAGTACTTTTATAACACTAAAAATAGGAGTAGGTCTTCTGAAGTTTGACCAACCAAGTGACTTGTTCACTGTTCACTATGTCATCACACCCTGGAACTAGAGGTCATAGATAAAAGGTATTTGTCCCCTATGCTACCATAGAAGCCCAGAAGAGGTTCTAAGCTCACCAAGTTATCCACCACTGGAACTCCGTCGCAGCTGATATTGTGGATTCTTCATCTCTCTTACTTTTTAAATCAAAACTATCATGTTACTTACATGAACAACTGTTCAATCCCATCTCCTAACCCATTACATGCTACATAATCATCTCATCCCATGACTATACCCATATTACTCCAGGTTTGACACATACTACCAGTCACTTATAAATATACCCTAACTTTAATTATCACATCTGATTGGCGTGTCATATCTTATCTCGGCTGCTTAACATTGGACATGCCATGTGCTGTCATATGTGGGTGGTCCTACCAGGTGAGTAAGCCCAGGAAGTCCCCAGTAGACCTACAACCTTTGCACAACTCACACACATCTACACACTCAATGTCTTCCAATTCAACATCAATGACATCAATAAGCAGCAAGAATTACAGACAGTATTTGCATTGTATTTGCATTGCCCTAATCCATGGCTCTCATTAAATAAACAGTCAATAAAACTAAAACCAATAGCAGTTAAGATCAACAAAACCACATAACATCTACATCCCACCACTGCCCAGTGGGTTTCACACCTAATCTAGCACTGTCACAGCTACCTATGAATTGGAGATAAAGGGGCTGGGAGGGAATATAATCATTCAAATGTCTACCGAGGGGTATGCTAGTTATCAGAGATGAACATAAGAGTAAATACTAGTCAAAGGAGTGTTTTATTGAGACCATCTAAAATGTGCTGCATGAGAGCAGCAGAGTTTGAGTGATATTTTTGGAATCCCTGTTGTTTGTAAGAGGTCCATGTCAGACCTCAGCTTTTGTATATTAGATTTTTAAAGGTTTTAGATATGTACAATAGTGAGATGCGTTGGTATGAGTTTGGTTTAATTTGGGGGTTGCTTGGTTTGAGTGGTTTTAGATATATACAATAGTGAGATGGGTTGGTATGAGTTTGGTTTAATTTGGGGGTTGCCTGGTTTGAGTATTAATATGTACTGTTTTCCAGATTGAGGGGATAGTATTGTTTTTGTGCAAAATGGCTGAGTGCATGGAGTTGCTGAATGAGCAAAAGGAAGGCCAGGTAAGGTTTAGGAATGTCAGTCAGCATGAATCTGTGCGTGTTTGCAATGTTTATAGTGTGATAGTAGAGGAGAATATATTTTTGGTGGATTACATGAGTGCAATGTAAATTTAGATAGGATATGTAGGCTGAAGGAGCTAGTTTCTGAGCTCAGGTGGGAAGTGCTAGGCCTAGCTCTGGGAATGAGGGAGATAATGAAGTAGGTCAGGAAGATGTGTCAGAGGTAGATTGGGATAGTTCTAGAACATGTGGGGTTGGCCCACTTGTATTAGCTACAAGTAGGGCAAAGAGGGAAGATAGTCAGTGGGAAATAGTTGGAGGGGTAGGGGTAGGGCTAGTGTAGAATCTTGAGTAAATGAGGAGAATGAACGCAAGTTGTGGGTAAATGTAGATAGTATGGATAGGGTAAGAAAGGTTAAGACAAAGTAGAGGATGAGAAAGATCTAGGAGTAGTAATAGATAAGTGGTTAAGGTTTTCTAAGCAGTGTATTGAAGCAAGAAATAGGGCAAATAGAGTGCTGGGTTTTATTAAGAGAAATGTCAGTTAAAAAAGTAAGGAGGTTATTCTTAAATTCTAAAACTCTTATGTTAGGCCACATCTAGAGTACTGTATACAGGCATGGTCCCCACATTTTAGACACGATATTAACCTTCTTGAGTCAGTGCAACGGAGGGCAACAAAGATTATTCCTTCCCTGAGGCACCTTGAATATGAAGATAGACTGAGGGTATTAAATATGTTCTTGTTCGAAAGGAGGTGTGTGAGAGGGGATATGATTGAGCTCTTTAAAAATTTTTCTGGGATAGATAAATTGGATGTTAGCAAGTTTTTTGAGTTAGATGATGGAAATCGGACTAGAGGTCACCACTTGAAAATTAAAAAGCAAGGGTGTAGGTTGGATTTAAGAAAATATTTTTTCACCAATAGAGTGGTAGACTTCTGGAACAAATTGCCGCAGAGGGTAGTAGGTAGTCCAAATCTAAATGTATTTAAGAGTAGGTTGGATGAGTTTATGGGAAGGGAAGGTTGTGATGGTTCCTAAGTTTTGTATATATTAATATTGTTTGTATATATCTATAGCTGCATGATTTAGTTCTTGAAAAGCCTTGATTGGTGATACCCTTGTTTCTGGATGCAATCCTCTGGATGTAGTTTTCCTGGGAGTTTGGGTGCCTTGAAAAAGAGGCCGCTTGACTCGGATGACCTATGATGAGCCCTTGTGGCTTTTGTCATCCGTTATATTATATTGTGGGGGACTTTGATTTTGTCTTCCCCTGGTGATGGTGCTTTTTGTGGGTGGGTTTTGACGGAGGCGGATGACCTTTGATAGGCCCTTGTGGCTTTTGTCATCCGTGTAATTATGTTATGTTATGACAAAGAACCTCTTGGCTTAGCTAATAGATTCAATACCCTGAAAGCAAAAGCAACTGGAAGTGAGGATATGGATGGAAATATGAGTGACCAGCAAGCCTATTTTGTCTGGAAAATATAGTTTTATAGGTCAAAATTAGGCCCTGAGCAAAATTTTCATAAAATTTAAGATATAAAATAGTCTCCCATGAATAGCAGCATTGTTTTCTATAATTAGAAATAGGTTTTAAAGCGTAACTGATTTAAAAAGCATAAAACAACCATGGGTGTTGATGGAAATTTGTGTAAGAACTGAGAATTATCAATCATAATTATAAATAGGTAGAAGGTTATTAATATTTTTTTAATTATATCAATAGAATAATTCTTTTCAATTAAAATGATATATTATTTGATTTTTAAAAAGTATTTAAATATTTTATTTTAATTATTTTTGATAATGTGTACCATTTGTAATTTTGCAGAGGGAGAGTTAGAGAAAAAAAGCTGAGCGACTAATGAGTTAAATAAAAATAGAAGGGGAGATAGAGTTAGGTCTAGGGGAATTAAAAATATGAGTATGAATGAAGTGATTCTTGTTAGATATTTACTGGGTATTGCAAAAGTCCTGTTATATTTGTTATGAGGCTCTCAACAAAGGTCACAATGATGGTTTTGATAAAGTTAGACAGATTTTTATTGTTTTACCATATAGGTAAATATGTTTAAATTGTAATATTAATCAATGTGGCTGCCCTCAGGGGCAAGCATGCACTCCAAGTGAGACCTGAAGGCTGCATGTATGTTGCAGATGAAGTCCTTCCTTATGCTAGACCACACAGGGTTGAAAGACTTCAGCCCAATGATGTTGCTGTGGCGGACCTTGCAGGCCTTGCCTACACATGTACCCACATGTTTTTGTAGCTGAAATTGAGGTCCTTCAACCAAAAGTTAAAGTTCAACTTGAACCACTCTTGCAAGGTCTTAGTCATGTGATCTGCAGCACCATCCTGCTGAAAGACTTAGTTCTCCAACTTGTGTGATCTTTCTCACCCAGGGCAGGACTTTTGTGGCCAAGATGTCTATGTAATCAGCAACGATGAGCCTGTAACCAGGCATGAACCACCGGCAGCATCTTCTCACCATTCAAAGCCACACCACCAAGCACCATCATGGAGGCTGGGTGCTTGATTGTGGACACATAGCTGACCTCAGAAATCTCCTGGATGAAACTTACTATATTATATTGTGGGGGACTTTGATTTTGTCTTCCCCTGGTGATGGTGCTTTTTTGTGGGTGGGTTTTGATGGAGGCGGATGACCTTTGATAGGCCCTTGTGGCTTTTGTCATCCGTGTAATTATGTTATGTTATGTTATGTTAACTTACTATGGGCTCATTCTGCGTATTGATGACCTGATCAAAAGTGAAGTTTTCTTCATTAGAAAAAAAGAAGAGAATTTGATTGCCATGACTCCAAGTCATTGAGAAGGCGATGACAGCAAGAGTCACTGCAGATTACAAATTTGTGACTAACACTATGTTCAACCATATGGTTAATATCTTATAGGTAGGCCACCCATTTATGGTAGGTGTAATGAATGGTATCACTTGGCTAGGGGCTACTGGTGGCTGTTGGTTATATCGTAGAATTCAATCCGACTCCAATTGAAAGTTCCAGATGTCTGCTGGTTATCCTATGGGTGTATATTGGTTGAGGTAGAGGTAACTGAGGGAATTGAGAAGGGTAAAATAACCAAGAATGCTGAAAAAGTTCCAAATTTTCATAAGGAGGATTATGTAAAACTTCGAAGCTTGCTAAATTTGGTAGACTGGGATGAAGAATTCAGAGGTAAAAATGCTTATGGGATGTGGGATACTTTCATGCATATAATAAATGTAGTCCAAGAACAATGTATCCCAATGAAGGCCATTAGGAACAAAAGTAGGAAACCATTATGGTGGAATCAGGAGATAGCTAGAAAAATTTCAGAGAAGAAAAGGGCATACAAAAAATCACAGGTACAAAATAATATTCAAAATTTAAGTGATTATAGAATGGCTAGGAATAAGTTAAATAAGATTATAAAGAAGAACAAAAGGGTGTCAGAAATTAAATTAGCTCAGGATAGCAACAAAGATCCTAGAAAGTTCTTTGGTTACTATAAAATTAATAACAAGTCTGGCAGAGTTAAAATAAGACCTATCAAATATGAAGGGGTTGTGAGAGAAACTGATGAGGAAATAGTTGAGGTACTAAATGGTCCTTTTGCATCAGTATTTACAAAGGAGAAACTAAATAGTCTTATGTATAGTACTCATGGGTCAGGGAAAGAAGTGTTTACTAACATTAGTGTGGATCGGAGGATGATAAAAGGACTAATAGGTGAGTTAGATACTACCAAGGCCTCCGGCCCTGATAATATTCATTCTAGGATACTTAAAAAAGGTGTAGAAAGTATCTCAATAGCTCTGGAGAAGTTATATACTAGGTCACTGGAATATGGAGAAATACCCGATGATTGGAAGAGAGCGAATGTAGTCCCCATTTTCAAGAAGGGTAGTAAAGAGGATCCAAATAACTTTAGACCGGTTAGCCTAACTCCTGTAGTCTGTAAAATTCTTGAGAAAAAGGGATTTGCCAACATCTAGAGAGGGAGGGGTTAATCAGCGATGCTCAGCATGGGTTTAGATCAGGTAGATCATGTTTGACTAACTTACTAGACTTTCTGGAGTTTGTAACAGATAAGTAGATAAGGGAGAGAATGTAGATATAATTTAATTAGATTTTAGTAAAGCATTTGATAAGGTACCACACAGGAGACTAGTTCATAAATTAAAAATGATTAGGATATGTGGGGGTGTTTCAAATTGGATAGCTGAGTGGCTGAAAGACAGGAAGCAAAGGGTAGTGCTAAATGGTGTAAAGTCAGAGTGGAGGGATGTTATCAGTGGGGTTCCTCAGGGATCAGTTCTCGGCCCATTATTATTTGTCATATATATAAACGATCTTGGGGAGGCAGTTTATAATAAAGTGTCAATTTTTGCGGATGATACCAAATCAGCAGCTGTAGTTAAAGATATTGATGATAATTTTAAAGTGCAGGGGGATTTAAATAAATTGTTATCCTGGGCACATAAGTGGCAAATGACTTTCAACCTTGATAAGTGCAAAGTTATTAACATGGGAAAAGATAATAGAGAATTTAACTATGAAATGGATGGGCATTGGCTGAGCTCAGTAGAGGATGAGAAAGATCTAGGAGTAGTAATAGATAAGTCATTAAGGTTTTCTAAGCAGTGTTTTGAAGCAAGAAATAGGGCAAATAGAGTGCTGGGTTTTATTAAGAGAAATGTCAGTTACAAAAGTAAGGAGGTTATTCTTAAACTCTATAACTCTTATGTTAGGCCACATCTAGAGTACTGTATACAGGCATGGTCCGCACATTTTAGACACGATATTAACCTTCTCGAGTCAGTGCAACGGAGGGCAACAAAGATTATTCCTTCCCTGAGGCACCTTGAATATATAGATAGACTGAGGGTATTAAATATGTTCTCGTTCGAAAGGAGGTGTGTGAGAGGGGATATGATTGAGCTCTTTAAAAATTTTTCAGGGATAGATAAATTGGATGTTAGCAAGTTTTTTGAGTTAGATGATGGAAATCGGACTAGAGGTCACCACTTGAAAATTAAAAAGCAAGGGTGTAGGTTGGATTTAAGAAAATATTTTTTCACCAATAGAGTGGCTGCCCCAAGAGGTGACAAATCACCCCTTGGTAATCGCACCACTCTTGAAGAGGCTTACATAACATAACAACATAATTACATGGATGACAAAAGCCACAAGGACCTATCAAAGGTCATCCGCCTCCGTCAAAACTCACCCACAAAAAGCACCATCACCAGGGGAAGACAAAATCAAAGTCCCCCACAATATAATATAACAGATGACAAAAGCCACAAGGGCTCATCATAGGTCATCCGAGTCAAACAGCCTCTTTTTTAAGGCACCCAAACTCCTAGGAAAACTGCATCCAGAAACAGGGGTATCACCAATCAAGGCTTGTCAAGAACTAAATCATGCAGCTATAGATATATACAAACAATATTAATATATACAAAACTTAGGAACCATCACAACCTTCCCTTCCCATAAACTCATCCAACCTACTCTTAAATACATTTAGATTTGGACTACCTACTACCCTCTGCGGCAATTTGTTCCAAAAGTCTACCACTCTATTGGTGAAAAAATATTTTCTTAAATCCAACCTACACCCTTGCTTTTTAATTTTCAAGTGGTGACCTCTAGTCCGATTTCCATCATCTAACTCAAAAAACTTGCTAACATCCAATTTATCTATCCCTGAAAAATTTTTAAAGAGCTCAATCATATCCCCTCTCACACACCTCCTTTCGAACGAGAACATATTTAATACCCTCAGTCTATCTATATATTCAAGGTGCCTCAGGGAAGGAATAATCTTTGTTGCCCTCCGTTGCACTGACTCGAGAAGGTTAATATCGTGTCTAAAATGTGCGGACCATGCCTGTATACAGTACTCTAGATGTGGCCTAACATAAGAGTTATAGAGTTTAAGAATAACCTCCTTACTTTTGTAACTGACATTTCTCTTAATAAAACCCAGCACTCTATTTGCCCTATTTCTTGCTTCAAAACACTGCTTAGAAAACCTTAATGACTTATCTATTACTACTCCTAGATCTTTCTCATCCTCTACTGAGCTCAGCCAATGCCCATCCATTTCATAGTTAAATTCTCTATTATCTTTTCCCATGTTAATAACTTTGCACTTATCAAGGTTGAAAGTCATTTGCCACTTATGTGCCCAGGATAACAATTTATTTAAATCCCCCTGCACTTTAAAATTATCATCAATATCTTTAACTACAGCTGCTGATTTGGTATCATCCGCAAAAATTGACACTTTATTATAAACTGCCTCCCCAAGATCGTTTATATATATGACAAATAATAATGGGCCGAGAACTGATCCCTGAGGAACCCCACTGATAACATCCCTCCACTCTGACTTTACACCATTTAGCACTACCCTTTGCTTCCTGTCTTTCAGCCACTCAGCTATCCAATTTGAAACACCCCCACATATCCTAATCATTTTTAATTTATGAACTAGTCTCCTGTGTGGTACCTTATCAAATGCTTTACTAAAATCTAATTAAATTATATCTACATTCTCTCCCTTATCTACTTATCTGTTACAAACTCCAGAAAGTCTAGTAAGTTAGTCAAACATGATCTACCTGATCTAAACCCATGCTGAGCATCGCTGATTAACCCCTCCCTCTCTAGATGTTGGCAAATCCCTTTTTCTCAAGAATTTTACAGACTACAGGAGTTAGGCTAACCGGTCTAAAGTTATTTGGATCCTCTTTACTACCCTTCTTGAAAATGGGGACTACATTCGCTCTCTTCCAATCATCGGGTATTTCTCCATATTCCAATGACCTAGTATATAACTTGTCCAGAGCTATTGAGATACTTTCTACCCCTTCTTTAAGTATCCTAGAATGAATATTATCAGGCCCGGAGGCCTTGGTAGTATCTAAATCACCTATTAGTCCTTTTATCATCCTCCGATCCACACAAATGTTAGTAAACACCTCTTTTCCTGACCTATGAGTACTATACATAGGACTATTTAGTTTCTCTTTTGTAAATACTGATGCAAAATGACCATTTAGTACCTCAACTATTTCCTCATCAGTTTCTCTCACAAACCCTTCATATTTGATAGGTCCTATTTTAACTCTGCCACACTTGTTATTAATTTTATAGTAACTAAAGAACTTTCTAGGATCTTTGTTGCTATCCTGAGCTAATTTAATTTCTGACACCCTTTTGTTCTTCTTTATAATCTTATTTAACTCATTCCTAGCCATTCTATAATCACTTAAATTTTGAATATTATTTTCTACCTGTAATTTTTTATATGCCCTTTTCTTCTCTAAAATTTTTCTAGCTATCTCCTGATTCCACCATAATGGTTTCCTACTTTTGTTCCTAATGGTCTTCATTGGGATACATTGTTCTTGGACTACATTTATTATATGCTTGAAAGTATCCCACATCCCATAAGCATTTTTACCTCTGAATTCTATATCCCAGTCTACCAAATTTAGCAAGTTTCGAAGTTTTACATAATCTCCCTTATGAAAATTTGGAACTTTTTCAGCATTCTCAGTTATTTTACCCTTCTCAATTCCCAAGTTAAAACGAACTATCTGATGGTCACTATTTCCCAATGCTTCCCCAACAGTCAATTCTTGAACTAAATGATCACTGTTAGAAAGTACTAAATCTAATATATTGTCCCCCCTCGTTGGCTCATTAACAAATTGATTCAAAAAATTATCCTCAAAGCATTCTATGAACCTGCCACTTGTTCTATCCCTACCTATCATATTTTCCCAGTCCACAGAGTTTAAGTTGAAGTCCCCAATAATAACTGCATCTGTTTCACATCCCTTACTTATTTCCTTTATCATTAGTTCATCTATATCATCAGTCTGCCCAGGTGGCCTGTAAAAAGCTCCCAAATGCACCATTCTATTTTTACTGAACCTAATATCTATCCAAAGTGACTCAACTCCATCCTGCTTTATTGAAGTATTTAAACTTGAAACAATGTTGTTTTTTATATAGATAATTATTCCTCCACCAATCCTACCTGTCCTTTGACTAATGTACATATTATAGCCCTGTAAATCAAATTCACCTATAGTGTCACTAAATTCTATTTCATTAACCCATGATTCAGTAACGCATAATATATCTATATCCTCATTGCTAATATAACTAAATAGCTCATCCTTCTTGTTTCTAAGACTACGAGCATTTGTATAGAAACAATTTAACCCCCCTATCCCTGAAGCACCTCTTGAAACTTGAATGACCTCACCTCTATCGCCTTGGAACCTATTTCTGTTATCTGCCAAGTCCATTCTACTTTCAGTACTATAATGTCCTCTCATAATTCCCTGACCACTATTAGTATCTAGTTTCCCGCCCGCAAAGACCTAATAACACGATCATACTCCTCCCACATCACATCTACCCCCCTCCTACTCAAATGCAGTCCATCCATCGCATACATTTCTTTCATTCCAACAAACCTATCCCAAAACCTGTCACCAAGCCATGACTGAATCCACCTAAATATACCGCCATCGATCCCGTGTGATTAAACTTTGCTCAGAAGCCGTAAGTGTGGCACTCGATCAAAAGCCTTACTAAAGTCCAAGTATAAAATATCATAGTTTTCATCATTATCTGCTGCTTCATACACCTTACTATAAAAAGACAGCAAATTAGTCAGACAGGATTTACCCTTACTAAAGCCAAAGAGAAAAACCCAAGTAGGTCCACTGAAGAACCAAGAAGGCATAACTGTGGACGATGTCAAGGAAACATGTTGGCTCCTAATGAGACAATATGAGGATGTATTCAGCAAGTCAGTGATCCGGAAACATTCTTCTCAGCGGATGAGATACCAGGTCCAGTACAGCCTTTGTCTCTTAGCGACATTATCTTCTCACAGGACAACATAATTGAAGCCATAAAGGAACTGAAAATGAACGCACCAGCAGGCCTGGATGGGGTCCCAGCCATGATCCTTCTAAAATGCAGGAATGTGCTGTCATATCCCCTCCACAAACTATGGCGCCACTCACTCAACACAGGTACGATTCCTCTGGCTCTCAAGGAAGCTACCATCACTCCAATCTACAAGGGAAGGGACAAAGGCCTTTCTAAAAACTACAATCAGGTAATTTGAGAAAATTGTCCAAAACAAAATTACCCATTTCTTGGAAACCAACAACAGGCTCAACACAAACCAACACAGTTTCTGAAAAGGCAGGTCCTGTCTCTCAAAGCTGATAGCCCACTATGACTGGCTGCTACACAGTATGGCGGAGGGGGTAAATGTGGATGTCATCTTCCTAGACTTTGCAAAAGCCTTTGATAAAGTTGACCACAGCATCCTCCTCCACAAACTCTGAGGGCTAGGAAGAACTGGCAAGCTGGGTATGTGGCTGCACAGATTCCTCACATCCAGAACACAAGCAGTTGTCACTGAGGGACACAAATCAGACCACTCACCTATCCTTAACAGAGTGCCACAAGGCTCTGTACTGAGGATGCCAAACCATCCTCTCTCAGCCCCATGCCTTGGAGTGTTCCTCAGCGATGATTCACCTTCCGCCATTATATGGCCTCAACAGGCAGCAGAGCTAAATAAATGGCAGGGTGGATCCTCCACACCTTTAACACAAGGAAGCAGGATGTCATGCTGACCCTATGGAAGACCCTAGTAGAGCCGATTCTAGACTATTGCAGTCAGCTGTGGTCACCCCACAAAAAGGGAGACATACAAGACCTAGAATCAATTCAGAGTGACTTCAACAGAAATATAGAGGGTACAAAGCACCTAAACTACTGGGAACGGTTGAAAATCCTAGGCCTATACGCGCAGCAGAGGAGGAGATACAGGTAGTGCCATATATGTGTGGAAGGTTATGGAGAACTTGGTGCCAAACCCCACATACGACCTCAAACCAAGACCCAACAACCGTACAGGCCGCATATGCTCCAGGAGTGCCCTGCCCACAACTGCAACTGCACCTGCACAGATTAAGACCCTACTGGCAGCTAGTCTGAGCCACAGTGGGCCCCAGATAACATAACATAACATAATTTCATGGATGACAAAAGCCACAAGGGCCTATCAAAGGTCATCCGATCCATCAAATCCCACCCACATAATGCATCCATAGGATTTTGTCAGATCATGCATCTACAATATACAATTTAACAATCCATAGGAATGTCCAACCATGCATCTACAATATATAATTTAAAGCCTCCATAGGAGTCTGTCAAGAACAAAATCAAAGTCCCCCAAAATATAGAATAAAAAGAAACTGCATCCACAGGAATGAGTCAAGAAACATATCCACATACCAAAAAGTAAGGAATTAACCCTCCATCCCCATATAATCATCCAATCTGCGCTTGGAAACATTCAAGTTTGGGCTGTCTACAGTCTCAGGTGGCAAACTATTCCAATAATCCACCACTCTGTTAGTGAAAAAATATTTTCTAACATGCAGTCTACACCTCTGTTTTTTAATCAATATCTTTAAAATTCACATTAAAATAAGTGTTAAAACAAATTGTTGTTTATCATATATATAAATGATCTTCCAGAGATATTGAATTATGGTGGCAATATTTATTTTTATGCTGATGACACTAAACAAGACAGATTAAGAGTGACTTAGACAATGCAAAACTTCAAGAGGATATCAGTGCAATACATCAATGGTCTAAGAGATGGCTTTTACCATTCTACCCTCAAAAATGTAAGTTCAAGAGGATTGGTACCTGTAACACAAAAGAAGTGACCTACTGTCTGAGCAAAAGTTTGTGCAAAATAAACTCAGAAAAAGATCTTGGTGTGATAATAGATAATAAGAGACTTTTTAGAATATATGGCTCAGAAAATAAATATAGCAAACAGGCTGGTGGGGTTAATACAAAGGACATTTATATCTCTGGATGAGAAAAATTTTTAAGGGACCCTTTGTTGCTTTAGTGAGGCCTCATCTGGAGTACACTAAACAGGTATGGGCACCCTATTTAATCAAAGATATTGAGATAATCAAAAATGTGTAGAGGAGAGTCAGCAGGATTGTGCCATACTTGAAAGGTTCAACTTATGAGGAGAGATTGAGGAAGCTGGACTTAACACTTAGGTACAGGAGAGCAAGATAAGATATGATTGAGACTTTCAAGATACTGTCTGGAACATATGATCAGGAAGTTTGTGGAGATATCTTTAACTTAAGAGAAGATAGTGGTACTAGAAGACACTCAAAGAAAATATTCAAGGAGAGAATAAGATTAGCAAAGAGAACTAATTCTTTTGGTAAATATGTAGATTAGTGACTCATTTGAAAAAGCGGGGTTTTGTGGTAAATATTTTTGTTCACCCCTGCCGGAATATTCATGCGTGTTGAGTAGTCTGACATCAAACCCTGATGAGGTCTTTCCTAGAATTTTGAAAGAATGTAAGGATGTGTTAAGTGAGCCCCTAGCATGCATCTTTAGAAAATCATTGGAGAGTGGCATTGTGCCAGTGGCATGGAAGAAAGCCAATGTGATACCTATATTTAAGAAAGGGGATAAAACAAATATGTCTAATTACAGACCAGTAAGTTTGACATCAGTGGTAGGGAAAATTATGGAATCTATTATAGCAAGGAATATTAGAGATCACTTGGATAAGCATAAGTTGATAAAAGAATCACAGCATGGCTTTAGTAAGGGTAAATCCTGTCTGACTAATTTGCTGTCTTTTTATAGTAAGGTGTATGAAGCAGCAGATAATGATGAAAACTATGATATTTTATACTTGGACTTTAGTAAGGCTTTTGATCGAGTGCCACACTTACGACTTCTGAGCAAAGTTAAAGCACACGGGATCGATGGCAGTATATTTAGGTGGATTCAGTCATGGCTTGGTGACAGACAGCAAAGAGTTAGTATAGATGGAGTTAAATCTGAGTGTTAGCAGTGGAGTTCCGCAAAGATCTGTTTTGGGTCCATTGCTATTCTTAATTTATATTAATGATCTTGACATAGGTATAAGTAGTGACCTGAGTAAATTTGCTGATGATACTAAGCTAGGTAGGGCCATTAGGGATGATTCTGATGCTATTGTAATGCAGGAGGAATTGACCATTCTGTCCAATTGGGCCGAGAAATGGCAAATGAAGTTTAACATAGACAAATGTAGTGTACTTAGTATAGGTAGAAATAATCCATTTAATAGTTATAAATTAAATGTGAGAATTTTAGGGAGGACCGATTGTGAGAAGGACTTGGGTATTTTGGTAAGTTCAGACCTTCGTCCTAGAAAGCAATGCCTAAATGCTAAGAATAAAGCTAATAGGATATTGGGATTCATTAGGAGGAGTGTAAGCAATAAGAGTGCTGAAGTCATTCTAAAACTGTATCTGGCGCTAGTTAGGCCTCATCTAGACTATGCAGTACAATTTTGGTCACCATATTATAGGAAGGATATTGATTTGCTTGAGTCTGTGCAGAGAAGGATGACAAAGATGATTGGTGGGCTAAGGAACTTACCTTATGGTGAAAGGCTCAGAAAACTAAATCTAACATAACATAACATAATTACACGGATGACAAAAGCCACAAGGGCCTATCAAAGGTCATCCGCCTCCGTCAAAACCCACCCACAAAAAGCACCATCACCACGGGAAGACAAAATCAAAGTCCCCCACAATATAATATAACGGATGACAAAAGCCACAAGGGCTTATCATAGGTCATCCGAGTCAAGCGGCCTCTTTTTCAAGGCACCCAAACTCCCAGGAAAACTACATCCAGAGGATTGCATCCAGAAACAAGGGTATCACCAATCAAGGCTTTTCAAGAACTAAATCATGCAGCTATAGATATATACAAACAATATTAATATATACAAAACTTAGGAACCATCACAACCTTCCCTTCCCATAAACTCATCCAACCTACTCTTAAATACATTTAGATTTGGACTACCTACTACCCTCTGCAGCAATTTGTTCCAGAAGTCTACCACTCTATTGGTGAAAAAATATTTTCTTAAATCCAACCTACACCCTTGCTTTTTAATTTTCAAGTGGTGACCTCTAGTCCGATTTCCATCATCTAACTCAAAAAACTTGCTAACATCCAATTTATCTATCCCAGGAAAAATTTTAAACAGCTCAATCATATCCCCTCTCACACACCTCCTTTCGAACGAGAACATATTTAATACCCTCAGTCTATCTTCATATTCAAGGTGCCTCAGGGAAGGAATAATCTTTGTTGCCCTCCGTTGCACTGACTCAAGAAGGTTAATATCGTGTCTAAAATGTGGGGACCATGCCTGTATACAGTACTCTAGATGTGGCCTAACATAAGAGTTATAGAGTTTAAGAATAACCTCCTTACTTTTGTAACTGACATTTCTCTTAATAAAACCCAGCACTCTATTTGCCCTATTTCTTGCTTCAATACACTGCTTAGAAAACCTTAATGACTTATCTATTACTACTCCTAGATCTTTCTCATCCTCTACTGAGCTCAGCCAATGCCCATCCATTTCATAGTTAAATTCTCTATTATCTTTTCCCATGTTAATAACTTTGCACTTATCAAGGTTGAAAGTCATTTGCCACTTATGTGCCCAGGATAACAATTTATTTAAGTCCCCCTGCACTTTAAAATTATCATCAATATCTTTAACTACAGCTGCTAATTTGGTATCATCCGCAAAAATTGACACTTTATTATTAACTGCCTCCCCAAGATCGTTTATATAGATGACAAATAATAATGGACCGAGAACTGATCCCTGAGGAACCCCACTGATAACATCCCTCCACTCTGACTTTACACCATTTAGCACTACCCTTTGCTTCCTGTCTTTCAGCCACTCAGCTATCCAATTTGAAACACCCCCACATATCCCAATCATTTTTAATTTATGAACTAGTCTCCTGTGTGGTACCTTATCAAATGCTTTACTAAAATCTAAGTAAATTATATCTACATTCTCTCCCTTATCTACTTGATCTGTTACAAACTCCAGAAAGTCTAGTAAGTTAGTCAAACATGATCTACCTGATCTAAACCCATGCTGAGCATCGCTGATTAACCCCTCCCTCTCTAGATGTTGGCAAATCCCTTTTTTAACTATTTTCTCAAGAATTTTACAGACTACAGGAGTTAGGCTAACCGGTCTAAAGTTATTTGGATCCTCTTTACTACCCTTCTTGAAAATGGGGACTACATTCGCTCTCTTCCAATCATCGGGTATTTCTCCATATTCCAATGACCTAGTATATAACTTGTCCAGAGCTATTGAGATACTTTCTACCCCTTCTTTAAGTATCCTAGAATGAATATTATCAGGCCCGGAGGCCTTGGTAGTATCTAAATCACCTATTAGTCCTTTTATCATCCTCCGATCCACACAAATGTTAGTAAACACCTCTTTTCCTGACCTATGAGTACTATACATAGGACTATTTAGTTTCTCTTTTGTAAATACTGATGCAAAATGACCATTTAGTACCTCAACTATTTCCTCATCAGTTTCTCTCACAAACCCTTCATATTTGATAGGTCCTATTTTAACTCTGCCACACTTGTTATTAATTTTATAGTAACTAAAGAACTTTCTAGGATCTTTGTTGCTATCCTGAGCTAATTTAATTTCTGACACCCTTTTGTTCTTCTTTATAATCTTATTTAACTCATTCCTAGCCATTCTATAATCACTTAAATTTTGAATATTATTTTCTACCTGTAATTTTTTATATGCCCTTTTCTTCTCTGAAATTTTTCTAGCTATCTCCTGATTCCACCATAATGGTTTCCTACTTTTGTTCCTAATGGCCTTCATTGGGATACATTGTTCTTGGACTACATTTATTATATGCTTGAAAGTATCCCACATCCCATAAGCATTTTTACCTCTGAATTCTATATCCCAGTCTACCAAATTTAGCAAGCTTCGAAGTTTTACATAATCTCCCTTATGAAAATTTGGAACTTTTTCAGCATTCTCAGTTATTTTACCCTTCTCAATTCCCAAGTTAAAACGAACTATCTGATGGTCACTATTTCCCAATGCTTCCCCAACAGTCAATTCTTGAACTAAATGATCACTGTTAGAAAGTACTAAATCTAATATATTGTCCCCCCTCGTTGAATCGTTAACAAATTGATTCAAAAAATTATCCTCAAAGCATTCTATGAACCTGCCACTTGTTCTATCCCTACCTATCATATTTTCCCAGTCCACAGAGTTTAAGTTGAAGTCCCCAATAATAACTGCATCTGTTTCACATCCCTTACTTATTTCCCTTATCATTAGTTCATCTATATCATCAGTCTGCCCAGGTGGCCTGTAAAAAGCTCCCAAATGCACCATTCTATTTTTACTGAACCTAATATCTATCCAAAGTGACTCAACTCCATCCTGCTTTATTGAAGTATTTAAACTTAAAACAATGTTGTTTTTTATATAGATAATTATTCCTCCACCAATCCTACCTGTCCTTTGACTAATGTACATATTATAGCCCTGAAAATCAAATTCACTTATAGTGTCACTAAATTCTATTTCATTAACCCATGATTCAGTAACGCATAATATATCTATATCCTCATTGCTAATATAACTAAATAGCTCATCCTTCTTGTTTCTAAGACTACGAGCATTTGTATAGAAACAATTTAACCCCCCTATCCCTGAAGCACCTCTTGAAACTTGAATGACCTCACCTCTATCGCCTTGGAACCTATTTCTGTTATCTGCCAAGTCCATTCTACTTTCAGTACTATAATGTCCTCTCATAATTCCCTGACCACTATTAGTATCTAGTTTCCCGCCCGCAAAGACCTAATAACACGATCATACTCCTCCCACAACACATCTACCCCCCTCCTACTCAAATGCAGTCCATCCATCGCATACATTTCTTTCATTCCAACAAACCTATCCCACACATCCACAAACATGACACCTTCCATCTCACACATCCTCCTCACATAATCATTCAGCCCAATTGCACGAGACATCCATTCTACCCCAACATCCATTCTTGGAAGCACACCTGTCACAACACCTTTCATTCTACTTTCTTTCACCTTTTCAATCAACCTCTTGTACCTCTCACGTAACTCACATGCACCCACTTTCTTCACATCATTCACTCCTACATGTGTAATCACAACCGCATCCCTTGCACAGCCAGACACCAGTTCCTCATACCTATCAGACAGATCTCTCACTCCAGCACCCGGCAAACACACCCTCAAACCATTCAATCTACTTGCATTCAACTTCCTATCTAAATATCTAACTCGCGAATCACCCATCACAAGCACTTCAGTCAGACTCCTATTCCTAACCCCCACAGACCTAACTCCATCCCCACTCCTATTCTCATTCAAACTACCAGTCACTCGAACTCCACCCCCACCCCCATCAGTCATATCACTTCCAGTTACTTCCTCTCTTAGGGCACTGAATCTATTAGTCAAGCTAATAGGATCTGTGTCCCTCTGACTCACACACCTATTCTCCCCCTGGCTAACCACCTCAACAGAGGCAACCCTATTCTCACAAAGAACAGGAGAAGCCTCCCTAGCTTCATGTTTCCTAACCACTCTCCACTGTCCCCCATCCTCACTAGGCCTATTTCTAACTAATCTAAGGGGGCTAACTTCACTATCACTAGAACTATCACATCCTACCTCCTCCACTGGCCCTCTACCTTCACCTGAAACATCTAACTGGCCTACCTCACCACCTAACCTATTCCCAGCTCTAGGCCTAACACTAAGTTCCCTCCTGAGCTCAGCAACTAACCCCTCCAGCCTACATATCCTGTCTAAATCCTGCCTTCTCATCCCCTCTAAATCTACAATGCATTCACGCAGCCCACATACAACACATGTATACCCCTCACCTAATACACCACAACCAATGCATACATTCCGACACTCATGCTCACTTTCATCCCCAAACTCCATCACTTATTCAAACAAAGAAAGAATTTAAGTAGCAATAAGAAATAAAAAAAGAAGAGCAACTTAGCTTTCGCTGATTGTGGTGAGAAAAAAAAACAAAAAAAACAAACAAACTATAGAAAAATCTGAAAAATAGATCAACAGACTGAGAGCTCTATAAAACACGTGCTACCTGTTCGAAGGTCAGTCAAAAGGAGAAGAGTCAGAGGGGAATTGATTGAAGTCTTCAAATGGGTAAAAGGATATAATAAAGGGGATCTGGGTAAGGTTCTTATACTTAGTGAACATGACAGGACACGTAGCAATGGGTTTAAGCTTGATAAGTATAGGTTTAGGAAGGAGATTGGGAGGAATTGGTTTACAAATCGTGTGGTAGATGAATGGAATAGGCTCACTAGACATGTGATAGAAGCCTCCTCTCTGGGTAGTTTTAAGAATAGATTAGATAAATATATGGATGAAGCTGCTAGATGGGACTGACTTTTATTTTATGTACATATGTATATATTTTTCTAAGGAGTGGGGAGATTATATTTTGCGGTTGCATGAATGGACATAATCCTCTGGATGCATTTTATGTATATTGTAGATTAGATCTGACGAACTCCTGTAAAGGGTGACAATGTTGATGACTTTTCTCTGGTAAGAAATCTTTTGTGTGTTGACTGGAACAGGAGCTGCCAAGTGTAGGCCATGAATGGTCTTTTGCAGTCTCCTTCTTTTCTTATGTTCTTATGTTAACCCCACCCCCACCCCCATTATAATTCGCAAAATGATTAAAGGCGCTGACATGATTTGGTTAAATCATTCACCTCTGTAAACATTAGGACATTAGTCTATAAACAATTAGGATTATATACTGGGGGCTGTGCCCCCCAGACCCCCCCAAATTTAATGAAACTCAGGATCATCATAGTGTGGTCTCCCCATTGTGTTTACCCCCACACGAGCCGTCCCCTTAAATGTACTCCAAAAACATGAAACATTTTGGAACACAAACAAAATAGTACGTCCCAACATTTGAGTCGGTAATCTACATATTTACCATTCTTTTTGCAGCAGTGGTGAACAACTGGAATGCTATGCCTCAATATGTGGTGGAATCTAAGTAGGTTGAAGAGTTTAAAAAAAAACAGATAGAGCATGGAACTCTCAGAGAATGAAGTTAAATTATTGAGCAGAAAATGAGTCTGACGACTTGAAGAATGCAGCCTCAACACTGCCACAATAGAAACCAGAATATCAGACCTGGATGCAGAGGCCCAAGAAGGCATCTTCCGGAACAACATGAAATGTAAAATGAATCTTTACCCAGTAGTGATTAAAGAGGCATAGTTTGGAGAATAGTGCCTGATAAATTTGTACAAATCGGTAATGAACCATCAGGATCTTAACCAGTGCCTATACCATGACTATTCCTGGTAAATATGTAGATTTTTTTTTTTTTTTTTTTTTTTTTTTTTTTTTTTTTTTTTTTTTTTTTTTTTTTAATTGAAACGGGTGAACGATAATATTTACACAAAATAATTTTTTTACGGCCGTGCCGCTCGTCTACATGTTTGCCCAGGTTACTTTACTAAGTACGTACAGAGAAATCATTACTTGTAGTATTTCTAAAAATCTACTGTACGCAGCCTCTACAGACCTGCTTGAGAACTTTTTTTTTTTTTTTTTTTTTTGAAGAGTAGGAATATTTATTATAAACCTTAAAAAATATAGTATAAATCATTTGCCCCCCCCCCAAAAAAAAAACCAAAGTAATAAATATGTAGATTATCGGCGCGAACGATGGGACGTACTATTTCGTCCGTGTTCCAAAATGTTTCACGTTTGATGAGTACATTTAAGTTAACGGCTCGTGTGGGGCTAAACACAATGGGGGAACGGGAACTACACTACGATGATCCTGAATTTCATTAAATTAGGGGGGGGGGCACAGACCTGATGAACCACCGGTGAATGGCTACACATCAGACTGCAGAGCCACAATAGGAAAGGACTGTCCGGCAAATCGATGTCACGAACGACGAGTTGAGAAGAGTGACGCAGCGTTAGCGTGTCTTGATCTTGTTCCTGGGCAAGGGCTATTGTTTCCTGATCGATGGGGGCAGTGTGGGAGAGTTGCATGCCCGAAATCGCGGAAATGCGAGAGAGCGCGCCTGGTACGACGTTTGAGGAATCAGGAACATAGCGAATATTGTTCGTTAACTGCAGGATGAAGTCCAGATGACGAGTGTCAACTGCAGTGTGTACTGATGAAGTACTACGAGAAGAACAAGCACCGACAAAAGGCTTATGGTCTATGGTTTGATGTGCCATCAGAACCTCGCATATTTCGAACCACGTGATCGCATCGAAAGCGGAAAGATTGATTGATGTGTGGTTGGGGCCTCGGGCGCTGACATCCTGGTTTATAGCTGCAGGATGAGTAGTTGCCACAGGTGATGCACATGTGGTCGTGGAAGTTGAGGAAGCATGGCTCGCTAGCGTGGTCGAGGCAGTTGAGGTAAACGTCGTGGCTTGACTATTCATGGCTAAGGGGTGTATGCCTTTTGAAACTTCCGGTTAAGAAAAAAATGGAGGAGGTGGAAGTAAGATAAAAAACTTACAGCGAAAACAAAAGAGGGGCGGGGCTTAAGCCGAGCCAGAGTTAGTGTGAGAGAGAGAGAGAGAAGCGGCTGAGTCTGTAGTTGCCAAGCGTAATCTCACGTGGAAAGAATAATATAATTTTAACGCAACTAGACGTTAAACTATATTATACTTAATTGAATAAAATGAAAGGGTCTAGGGCACCAATTATAGCTATTATGCATAGGTGGGCGCGACAACGAAAAAATGTATCATGATAACCGATATATCGATAAGGATACCCTTATCGGCGATAACTGATAATCGATAACTGGCGATAAATTTATCGCCTGATAAGGTGATAACCGATAAATCGATACATCCAAAATTATAATACAATATTGACTATATATATATATATATATATATATATATATATATATATATATATATATATATATATATATCGTTATTTTATAATACAATAGTAAGAATATTTGAATACTGTTTCTTAGTTTCTTACCTGGTGAGGCTCTCCTTCATCTCCTCATAGATTTTAAGGATCCTCCTCCTAGCTCGGACCTACCTATTTCTACCCCCAAGGCACGCGCGGCTCGCCCCTGTGCTAAACTGGACCCCAAAACTGAAATTATCGATTATCGCTAGTTTTGAACCAAAAGTATCGGCGATACGGAAGAATCGATAACGCGAAAAAAATATCGCATAACCGATAACCCGATATGCTATTATGATTGGTTTAATGACAAAACTTGCCTAGATAGCAGCCATTAAACCTTGCTATATGAATTTAAAGATAAAAATGACTTGAAAGGGAAAACGTGATGAAGGGTAACTATTTCAACCGGGAAGGTTTCAAAATCACTAAGTCATAAATTTAACAAGATTTATTGAACAACAAATAATGGAATATGACTAATTTGAATTTGATAATACGGTTAATGAATATAATGTGTACTTATATATATTCAACATAATAAACATTATATATATATATATATATATATATATATATATATATATATATATATATATATATATATATATATATATATATATATATATATATTATATTGAATATAGGGAAATGGCCGATGATTATAAGGTTATGAGGAATAAGCTATATAAGGTGGATATTATAGTAAATAAGATATAAAATATGGGGGAATTCTATAAAATATAGTATAGTACTGCCATGGCGTTTTTGAAGTTATAAATCAGGAGAACTTGATGGTGCGCTGCTGAGATAAAAGTGATCGTTAATATGCACTCCGGACTCGGGGAAACGGGAAAGTCTATTCTGATTGGTTAATTTTGAATTGGTTGTACAAAGGTTTTGATTGGTTGGTGGTGTGGAGGAGTCCTACTTTGATTTTGAGGTAACCGTATTCGTATCAAAGGTCGTATAAAAATGGATTTTTGGGCGAGATGCATAATTTTCTCTTTAGGAACTTCGTAGGAGCTTGCAAAAATGTCAGCTGCTACAATTCATCGAAGAAAACAAATGAGATCTTTGCCATTCAAGATTCCCAAGCAGTGTCAACATGCTTGGGAACGCAGTTGTCCCGTACTTTGCATTAAAAAAGAACTACCAAGAAGACCGAAGAAGAACTACAACCGACTACAAGGAACAAACCCGATTAGACCAGTAACCCAATGAAGATCCCAATTCAACCAACGGGGACTAAGAAGAAACAGGAAGAGTGCTAAACATAAGTATAACACACACACGAATACAACCAATCAACAAGAAACTAATAAATATAAACGCACACACACACACACACACACACACATATATATATATATATATATATATATATATATATATATATATATATATATATATATATATATATATATATATATATATATATGAGAATGGATGGGGAGAAAGAAAAGTCCAGACACTACACAGAGCTCTTTATTGACGTTTCGCCTCTTGGCTTCCTCAGAATGGAACTAACAAGAGAGATGGAAGATCGCCGCTCGACCATTCGTAAAGTTAGTCTGGGTCGCGGTCACTTGCTCTCCCCCGGCCGTTTTCCCCTCGTCTCGACCCTTCCGCCTCTTCATTAATGAGCCTTGCCGCACCTGTCGCCAGCTTGAAGAAACCGTCCCGGTGATTTGTCGACCTATAGGAGAGAATATATGTAGCTTCAATAATCCTACGCTCACGTTTTGATAAACCTTTTTGAACTATACTCACCCCATCCCATTTGGGTAAATGCCCACATTCATCTATATGCACCACTAACGAGTTTGAAGTTCTATGTGCCCGGACGTCCCTCTTATGCTCACTAAGTCTAGTTGAATGGTCGAGCGGCGATCTTCCATCTCTCTTGTTAGTTCCATTCTGAGGAAGCCAAGAGGCGAAACGTCAATAAAGAGCTCTGTGTAGTGTCTGGACTTTTCTTTCTCCCCATCCATTCTCACCTATACGTCGAGTCTTTCATGATATATATATATATATATATATATATATATATATATATATATATATATATATATATATATATATATATATATATATATATATATATATATATATATATATATATGCCAGAAACATTAAAGAAACAAAAACATTAAAAATAAAGAAAGAGATTAGCTTGATCTCCAGGCAACTTTGCAAATCTTGCAACCCTAAGCCTTCCCTATTTTCACCACTATCCCGAACCTCACTATTCTTGTACACCACTCTCTCTCACACTTACCCCTTCCCTCAGGGGAAAAAAAGGGGAGAGACGGCCGATCATATGATTGGAAGCAACTCTGTTGTATCTTACGGATAAAGCATTTTTTTCATTTGCTTAGGAACGGACATTGAGCACCGCTGACGTAGAAAAACAGCCTATTCTGGAAGTCTTTCGGGGAATTTAGCTTCACCCCTCAGAAAGAGATTAATATTATTTCCTCCACCAGAGATTCATAATTCAATTAAGGCTTAAGCACCTCACTACTCCTATCCATCGTCCTGCGTAGGAACCTGCCTCGGATGTCTGCCATTCATTAATTTCGCTTTAACTATGTCCGCCACTTGGACCTACATAATTAAGGGCTTATGTGAAAACTGGTTTGAGGAATAGCCCACACCGGAAGCATAAGTCAAAGATTTTCTCGAAATTGAGGCTTAACTGCAAGTCCTGGACGGAGAAGAGATCCTCATCGCCCGGGGGACCAGGCCAGCTTCATAGAGGCAAGTAACACTTGTATCTATGTAGTTGGAAGCGGTTTGGACGTAAGTTCCCGGAGGGGCTGGCAAAACTTTAGCGGCCGTTGATTCGACTGCTATTGCCATCAAGTCCACCATAAGTCATCCCTTTTGAGGTTCCCATTCGAGATCCATCCCATCCATTCATCACCCATCATCCTGGCGGTATGTGAGCGGGGGACCAACTGGATAATCGATGGGAGCGTTTACTTCAATTTTCAACCTAACCTGACCTAACTGTTACCTCCTCTACCACCTCATCACTTCATTTTTCACCCAAAACACAGTAATTACACTTTTCTTACAGAGAAAGAAGAATAATTCAAGAAAGAAGAGGGAAAGAACACAACGAGACCATAGAGATCCTCACTAAGAGGGTCCCCCTATGGTATTATAGTTATTAGTGAGATTGATTTCAATTAATAATAAATCAGCTTAGATAGCTATTTAAAAAAAATACCATAAATTTGTTGAATTGGATGGAATAGTCGTCTGTTAATATTTAGGCCTAACGACTAACGTGAACTGAATTGAGAAAACTTCGGGTGCGATGTTTATAAGAAAACGCACGATAAACAAAATAAATATATTTATAAAATCAACGAATGCATAATGAGAGAATTGAATTAGGAAATAACTAGTGAGTGGGTATTACAATATATGAATGAATGATATAATTAAATTGAGAATTATTAAGGAATACCACGTTATGCAATGTATGAAAGTAATGAAAAGTAGAGTGAAATGTAAGGTGAAGAGAGGTTTAGGTATGGTAAAGTAACTAAAGTAAGGTATGATAAAGTAACTAAGGTAAGGTATGATAATAACTAAGGTAGCTATGATGGACTGTGAATTGGGATTGCAATGAGAGAAGTAACTAGAATTAAGAAATAACTACTCTCGTATGACAGTTTGCAGAGAATAAGTATGAGAGGACGAGGAATTAAACTAAGTATGATTTGTTTGGAGTTAAAATGATTAAATGGAGAAGGAATGATTACTGACCTTTATGCTAAGAATGACGAGAGACGAGTGAGGAATATTTGTGTTCAATGTGGTTGAGCTGAAAGCGTGTTAGTTTGTATGTTTGACTAAAGTAAGTGTTACCAAAAAGAATGTATCTTAGCCATGATTTTCGGATGGCAATTATATATTACAAAAGATATATTGAAAATACATATACAAAATATTTGAGATTTCGGATTGATTATTTATACATAACTAAGTTGAGATTTTACATAAGATTTAATAGAAATTGTAGAAATTAAATGGGAAAATCAATGGATAATTCTACATTGAATTTAAAAAGGAAAGTACGCTAATATTTATGTACAAGGTACATTACATTAAAATGATATTAGGTAATGGTAATATTTAAATTGATGCAATGGAATATTGATACATGTAATATTTTCTAGGAATGCCAGAGGGCATTGCTATATCCCTCTGGACCATACCTGGAATGAAAGCACCTGGACAAAGCAAACTTCGCGATACACTATTTGCTTAACTAAGAGTAGCCCTCATTAAACTGTCGTGGTTTCCTCTGGCTTCATCGTCATCTGTCGGGAAAGCAAGGATGTCGGCCAGCTCCAGTCCGAAGAGGGAGCCGAAGTTCTAAAATCTATAAATCTCGAAGCGAACACCCCCACAAATGGCAGCCAACCACAGCATTATCTGCCGCAAAGTTGAAAGTTGGGTTGGTGAACACACTGCTGACGAACTGAAAAAAGAAATCGAGAATCAACACTCATGGGCGAAGGTCAAAGAAGTAATAAAATTCGGCGACCACATTCATGAATTTAAAGTGACCTTTCTATCGACCGAAATGGCACACAAAGCCACAACAGAAGAACTCCCTGTTTTTAATTTGAGGATCCCTGGATCAACATCGAACAGGAAAAGTTCCATAGCATCCAGATGTGCTTTGTTCGTTACAAGCTGGAAACACACACCACGGCGAACTGCCCCGAAAAGGGAGAACTGTGGTGCAGCGAATGCGCCACAGAAGGATACCACTACGACACCTGCAAAGGCACAGAAAAAGATGTGTGAACTGCAAGGGCGGATATAGATCGACGGCCCTAAACTGCCCGAAGTGGAAATATATTATAAAGAAGATAGAGGAAGAAGAAAAGAAGAAAAAACTGAACACATACGCCAGCACCGTGAAGAAAATCGAAAGGACGCTACCACGATGGCATCCCCAACCCAAATTAACTATACTAATGACCTAAGTGCAAAAATCATGATTTGCATCACGCATGCAAACGTGGCTAACGCGGTAAAGCCTGGGTGCTATAACTAGGTTTTAAACGCGCTACTGAAGGCAAACAACCTGCCTACTGTCATTATGCCCGCGAACCCTAAATCCTCCAAGGTATTCAAGGATTCAGTCATCAGGAACAACACGAACGTGAAATCGGGACTAGAAGCTGTGATCGAAGCTCCCTCATCAGAGGAATCCGAGGAGGAAGAAGAAAGCAAGGATGACAATGGAGAAGAAAATAATGAAGAAACCACCTCTAAGGATAGTGACGAGGGCCCGTGCACTCGTACACGGGCTACAAAAGTAAATAAAAAAATCCTAGTCCTCAACTGAAGAATGAAAAGCCTGGGCACACCAAGAGTCCTCACAGGCCAATAAGAAAAAGAAGAATCAGAGAAAACAGGTAATTACGTCTCATCATGAAACCGAACGCACTAAGAATTCTGGAAATCAACACCAACGGCTGGACGACATAAAAGACTCTTTACGGAAACGCATTCAGAGAAATTGATGCAGATTTAATCTTAATTTCAGAACATGGGATCGACACTCGTAATTCTGAAATGAAACTCTGGAAGTACGACGTGTTAGTCACAAGTCACTCACAAGAGCGGTACGATGGTGCTGCTATTGCCATCAAAAAGGAATAAAGTACAAGCAGATTAGAAATTTCGAAGAATCCTATCTCGCGATTTAGGTCGAACTCGACATTGGAAAGCTGGTCATCGCTGCCGGGAACCAGCCGCCAAGGAGAGGATACTTACCGATCCATTATCTCTCTGGCTTATTTGGCAGAACAGCACCCACCATATTAATGGGGGATCTGAACGCCATATGTCGGGAATCTGGCTATAGGACCTTCAATGGAATTGGAAGGTGCCTAGACACTATGCTGGAACGAAACATGGTCCAGCGGATAGGCCTAGACTTTTCCACCTTTGTCCGAGGAAGAAGTGCCACAAAACCATTCATATATCTGGCCAATCGTCAGCTACCGTTCAATTACTACAATGAACCAGCCCAGGTACCATGTAGTGACAATATAGGAATCCTTCTTACCATCAACAGGAACCCTATACAAATCCCGGCTGTAGTTAGAAAAGACTACAAAAGAGTAGACTGGGCACGGTACGCGCACCTTCTCGAGGCCTACCATCCGCCCAACTTGGACGAGACAATTCTCGAGGAGATCCACGACCTTAATAACCATCTCATCAACGCGGATAGAGCTTGTGTCCTTCAAACCCAGTTTTAGTCCATCTCAACCTATAGGTGGACTGATTACATGAAAGAACAATATCGTGAGTTGAAAGTGATTTATGAAATCAACATCAGAAATGCATCGATTGCCTCAGTACAACGAAGTAAAGAGTTGATCTCTTTACCAGTTGATCCTCGAACAACAGTGGAGATGTTGTGACGATTCAAACAAGAACCTTGATCATAATGTACCTCCCAAAGATTTTGGAATAAAAACAGGCGTATCAAAGGATCAACTGGAAAAAAGAAGAAAATAAAAGTATAAAAAGAAGACGGAACCATCGAAATAGAAGACAGAATAGAAGAAATATTCCGACGTTATTGGGAGAAAATCTTCAGCATATCCTAAGGAAAAAACGAAGACTTTGATATAGAGTGCGAGAACAATATTGTAGACGAGCTTAACACATAAATATATAGGACGCACCCTCACCACCGGGTGGATATACTACGCGACGAAGACACCGCGATCACGGAAAGAGAACTACTCGGCGCGCTCCGCTCATTCCATCAGAAAGCTCTAGGACAATCGGAGCTTACGAGGCTAAACTTCGAAAAGGCTCCAGTTAACGCTATCGAAGGAACGAGAAGAATTTTTCACGCGTGTCTAAATACGGGATACTTTCCTGATGCTTATAAAACTGTAAAGATAATCTTTTTGCCGAAACACGGAAATGACCCAACGTTGAGAGAGAGCTACCGGCTAACTTCACTTCTAGAATTTGACGAGAAGCTCTTCGAGAAGATCCCCAACAAAGGACTGGTGTCTTCCTTGGAGGAGAACTCTATCTACAACCCATATCAATACGGGCTTAGAAAAAAAAGCGAAGTACCGAAATGGCGATAAATGTCATCACGGAAAATCTTGCCCAAATCAAACGGGAAAGGAGTTACGTGGACATTGTTTGTCAGGATGTTTCAAAGGCGTTTGGTAAGGTGTGGCAATGTGGCATGATCGCGGCAGGAATCGAAAGATCGAACAACTACGAAGCACAATGGAAGATCAGAACGAACCAAAAGATATTCAAAGTAGTCCCATTGGCAGGAGACTATTCTCAGATGTCAGGGTGGGGAATAGAGGCTATCCCTACACCATGGACGTATGGGAAGAATGTAAAAACCATCAGAAATTTGATAACAAACTAATTAAAACATAACAAACTAGATTCAAGGAAAAATCACCGATTTTGACCAACGCATAAGGAACAAGACTCGATTAAACCAAACCTGACGCGAAGAAAGAAGTCAAGAAGAAACAGAAAACACTGAATTACACAAAACAAAATAATTAAAATACAATGAAAACTAAGCACATATTTAAATTAATATATTACAAAATAACAGTAAAAACGCATTGCATATCCAAAACACATTAAAAATTATTAATACAAATAGCTTGAATGCCATAAAATAAAAACTATAACGAAGACAATAAAGGAAACACATGACAATATTATATATGAAAGTGATAGGCCTGACCACCAGGCGCCTAGCATCTCTTTGCACCATAACACACTTCTTTCTCTTTTCACCACTTGTCTATTATCCCCACACGCCCTTTTTTCCCCTACACCCACCCACTTCAATTCAGAATTCAAAAAGGGGAGAGATAGAAGAGTATTAAGTTGCGATCAAGTCTGGCTGTGGCAAAGGGGGAAAAGTGAAGATCAGGTTCTGGGAACCTCTCCCGCCAGACAATAATTGCTTTGAGCGGGAATTTCTCTTCACACGTTCAGAAGAGAGCGGCCAACGAGGGTAGTAGTCCCGCTACCCGAAGGGGCCGGCCCCTCGCGCGATCCATGGGAGAACCAAACCTACAAGACCCGCATTATAGAGTTTCTATTCGGAGGGCTCAACATCCTCATCATGAGGCTTATACACACTCCAAACGGATATGCTGCTATTTGCCACACGATGGAGGACGTGGAGCAGCTCCTCTCTGAAAAGGCCAAGATGACACTTCAGAAGATGTGGCTTGAAGCATCAGTACCTCAAGAGATCCTTGTTTGCCGAACCCTTACCCTCAGACGGCTTGACCCCCTTTTCACAGATAATTCCTGCGAAGAAATCAAGGAAGAGCTGACGAGGCAGCAGAAGTGGGTAAGAATTACCAAGGTTGAAAAATTCGGTAAGGACAACGACATAGTCAAGCTCGTCTTCGAGAGCATCAAGATGGCGGGTAGGGCCAGGAAGGAGGGCCTTTATAATCTGTCAGAGGCTAGAAGCTTAGTGTTCAAAGTGGCGTGATGGTGAGTAAAACTGCATTTGAAAAAGCTCAAAGTGTCTTAAGCACTTCAAAACAAAATGTGCTATATGCACAGACAGATATTAAATGGAGGCAGCTAAATAATTTAAATAATTACATAAATAATTGGGGGAGGAGGGGTGAGGTGATGACTTTGCCACACCCTAGCTTCGGCTGAATTGACGCGTCTGATCGACAGCCCAGCACACCTGTTACTTGCCTTAACCCGCGGGATTTAGGCCCTGGCAGCAAGTAGGGGGCGGTATACACTGCCACTCGACTAAGGCTCATAAGAGGAGGAAAGAGTGCCAGGCAGCGAGAACCTGTGTTGATAGAAGAGTGTTAGGTGGGTATGTGATAAAGAGAGGTAGAGATAGGTGATTCCACTAAAGAGTTGGGTGTGTGATCACCTATTATTATCATACCCTGGTGCTAGGTGATCTAGGGAAGGCATGCAGTCCACCAAGGTACCATGGATACCGGACTGAATTCTGTGCAGATGGGACCAGCCTTCCTGGTACAAAGTGAGGTAGGAAAGGTTGAAGGGAAAAAGATAGTGGTGGTAATAATAAATACAACTAGTAAATAATACATAAGAAATAATCATAAAAGATAAAGTAGCGCCTCAATTTTCTCAGTCCCCATCATGGTTCAACTTAACCCAGTGACAGGGGCTTTCCTAATTTTCACTCAGGGTAGGAGGACGTGGAAATCCCCTGGATACTAAGTGTAAGAGTAGTAATATGAAAAGGATAAGAATAAAGGAAAGGGGTCTTGCTATGTTGGTATTTGCTGTGAACTTAGTTTCGAGGAATAGGGCACCTCCCAAGATAATACGTCTATATGTATACATATATGTACGAGGGGCGGTCAATAAGTTTCGCGAATCGGTAGGGCAAAACAGAGTGAGGGGGATGGCTGTTTGTGTGGGTGTTAGGACAAGTTATGACAAGTCAGGACCTGTAGCCGCACGCTCCTGCCTCGTCTATTTAAGAAGCAGTAGCTGATCGCAGATCGTCAGTCACAAATCCTTCAACAATGGAGAAAGTTGAGCACCGCGCAGTGATCAAATTTTTGACCAAGGAAGGCAAGAATGCAAAAGAGATCGTTGAACGCATGGTTGCAGTGTACACCGACACCGCCCCTTCATATGCAACTATTGCTCGCTGGAATAGGGAGTTCCACCATGGTCGTGAGTCTCTTGAAGATGACCCCCGTCCATGACGACCGTCAAACGTGACCACCGAGGTCAATGTGGCCCGTGTGGAGAGGATCATCCTCGAAAATCGACGGGTGAAGGTCGAATAAATCGAGCGAGAACTTGGAATATCACATGGAAGTGTTATTAACATCATCCACGACAATTTGGCCATGACTAAGGTCTCTGCCCGTTGGGTCCCTAGAAACCTCACGCCCCATGATCGAATTCAACGTCGTCAAAGTTCGGAGGAGCTTCTGCTCCTGTACAACCAAGACCCGGCGGGATTCGAGTCACGTATAGTGACAGGTAATGAAACGTGGGTCCATCACTGGGGTTCCGAGACCAAGCTCGTAAACATGGCCTGGAAGCACAGGGGCTCTCCGACCCCCATCAAGTTCCGGACCTCACCCTCAGCGGGGAAGATCATGGCCACCATATTCTGGGATTCTGAGGGAGTGTTGATCGTGGACTATGCGCCTCGTGGAAAGACCATAACAGGCCAATATTACCCCGAGGAACTGGCTGGGTTGAAGAAGTGCATCCGTCAGAAGCGCCGTGGCAAGTTGACACGTGGTATCCTGCTCCTCCACGACAATGGCCCTGTCCACAAGGCCAGAGTTGCACAAGCTGCCCTGCGTGAGTGCGGATTCGAGGAGCTCAAACATCCCCCCTACAGTCCAGATCTGGCCCATAGCGACTACTTTTTATTCCGCCAGCTCAAGGCTGCACTGCGTGAACGCCGGTTTGGGGATGATGAAGATGTCCAGCTCGCCGTCCAGGAGTGGATTGAACAGCAGTCGGGAGATTTCTGGTTGTCGGGAATTCGAAGCCTCAGGGACAAGTGGCGCAAGTGCATTGAAGTCGAGGGTAGTTATATTGAAAAATAATAAAACACTTTTCCTCATATCTCCTTTCTTTATATCCGAATGGCAAAACTTATTAACCTCCCCTCGTATCTATTGGTAGGAAGGAAAGAGTTAAAAGCCACGAGAGTATGTGTATATGCAGTTATATATACATATAACCTCTAATGTATGTACACGTCTTTCACTACGTACAAGTACGTTCACTTCGTAAAAGTAATCCGGTGATTATGAGCTATAAGAGTGTGATTTTACTACAAGGGCCGATAGCGTTTAATGAGTTTATCAAGGTTCAGTTCACGGATAATATTTAAAGAGTGAAAACCCGAAATCTAATTTTAATTCGTCACTAGTTAACATATATATATACATACGAGAAATATAGGAAATGTAAATAAGAATAATACTGACAGATAATAGATAATTGGCATCGGCTAACGTTGATTACTTGTTAATTACCTTTTAAATAGGATACTATAAATCAGTTATACAGAAGAAATATTTAAAAGTCGGAAAGAAGGTCGATTAAGGGGAGATACAAACAAAGGTTGTTTGACCTTAAAGGGGGTCCTCGAGGAAGGGGAATCCTTTAGCAAGTGCGGTGTGGGGGAATGGAGAAGGAAAATGGTCGTGATTCTCAGCCGAATATCCTGATAGGGACAAGGATGAAGGGGAGGACCAGAAGACGATTTCACGATCTTGCTTGAAGACGGACGATGGCACCTCTGCTTCAGAGAAATGCAACCTCCAAAAATCGAGACTCTGACGCGGCTCGGCACGAAATCTCACACGAGAAACTGGAGATCCTTGAAGGGAGGGAGGGAGTCCAAATGAGACGAGAGGAATCCAGGCCAATCCTTCGGGGCTGAAACGATTCGAGGCTTGCTCTCAACAGAGTAAGCCTTCACAAAAGAGATGGATTTACCTGGTGAGATCCAACCTCGTTGGTATAAGCGAATACCAGGGACTTCGGGGAAATATACTCACGATCTGAAATGAAGGCGACGACATCTTAAACTCAATCTGCCAATCTTCGAAAAAACCCAGGGTATTTATATGACGGCCATTTTTTTTGGTCCCCAATCGCTAGAAGGTACAGACGTCTGTGAGAAGGCTTCCGGCGCCTAGAGGGATTAGCTTTTGTCTCCCGACACAAGTCTTAATGGTCTCCACCGATGTGGGTGGGAAACTTTCGGCTAGCATTTTCCCGACTACGGAGATTAGCATTTCATCAGCGAGGTGAAAGCTTTTAGCACCAACTTAATTAACTACACCTTTGAGGCGCTGACGGATATTCAAATTATTTCTTCTTTTATTTTTCTCTTTGGATTCAGAGCTTACTCCACGTGGAGTTATACTTTGGAGACATGAAAAGGGACGGAATTAAAGAAACAAATCAAGGAAGTATTCTTCTTGGCGTCCCTTTCCCTTACATGCCTCCCTTCCAAAGATTGCGTTTTTCCCGACACGAAGGGGTAGGAAAAAGGGCATCTCGACCAAAACCCATCGGTATTAAAATTCCGGCGGCCGCAGTGTCGGCTGAAATTTTAATACCGATGAGTTTTGTCGCCCGACACAAGTCTTAATGGTCTCCACCAATGTGGGTGGGAAACTTTCGGCTAGCATTTTCCCGACTACGGAGATTAGCATTTCATCGGCGAGGTGAAAGCTTTTAGCGCCCAACTTAATTAACTACACCTTTGAGGCGCTGACGGATATTCAAATTATTTCTTCTTTTATTTTTCTCTTTGGATTCAGAGCTTACTCCACGTGGAGTTATACTTAGAAGACATAAGGAGGAAAGGAATTCAAGAAACAAATCAATGAGGTATTCTTCTTGGCGTCCCCTTCCCTTACATTTCTTCCTTCTAAAGATGGCGTTTTCCTCGACACGAAGGGGAAGAAAAAAGGGCATCTCGACCAAAACCCATCGGTATTAAAATTTCAGCCGACACTGCGGCCGCTAAGGTACAGGATTTGCTCCGTTTGATCCCAGACGACGGATAAAATTTACACATAGATTTAGGTTAATGAGTAATTAATTACATAATTAAAATATTTAGTTTCATGTAAAAGCAATAACACAATTAGAATAAGGAATCAATCAAGCAGAGGGACAATCCAGGAAATAATAATAAAAAATAATAATGACAACACGTATATACAAGCAATAAACTAAAATGCGGGCGTACGCACACACGCACAAAATAAATTTTACATGGGAGAGCAACGAGATCGAATATATACAGGAACTTATAGGATGTATGGGGTTCTTCCCTTTGGGGGATGAGGGTCATCTACTTGATTGCTACTAAGACTGTCTGCTACACAGTTTTCACTACCTTTTAAATAAAAAAAATCGGAATTGATATTCCATTAATAGCAGACTCCAGCGCATAACCCTTTCCTTTTGGCTTTTACAATTTATTAAGTACGCCAGAGGACGGTGATCAGTTTCGATCACGAACTCCTGACCTATCAGATACATTTTAAACTTCCGGACACCAAAAATATTGCCAGAGCCTCAAGTTCTATTACTGCATAGTTTATCTCACGCGGCAACAGCTTCTGGCTTGCATTAGCGATAGGATAGCTATTCCCATCTTCTTCGTACTGCAGCAACACGCAACCGATGACATCGTTGCTGGCATCCGTACGGATTCCAAACAATTTGTTCGGGTTGGAGAGCAACAATATGGGGGCAGATATTAGCTTATCCTTAATTTGTTGGAAGTGGGAAATTGCCTTGGGGCTTCAAACAAGGGAATCTGGGGAGATTTCTTAAGGGGGGATTTCAAGGGGCACGCTAAGGCGGCAAAGTTGGGGACGAAGCGCCGGTAGAAGGAGGTTGAACTTAAGAAGGAACATAGCGGCTTCTTAGTACGGGGAAGGGGCATGTCTGAAATGGTTCTGCCTTTTTCTTGCTGGGGCGTTATTTGGTTCTCCCCAATGTGAAATCCAAGGTACTTGATAGTGTCGTAAGCAAAATGTCACTTGGAAGGACCCATGATAAGACCATGCTCTCGGAGCCTATTACAGAGGGAACGAAGGTAGATTAGATGTTCATCCCATGTGTGTGTAGCTACGTACACATTATTAAAATAGAATGGCACATTATTCAGACCATCTAAGAACAAATGTAGGCTCTTGTCTATCAAAGGGATCAGTTCGGTATCGAAAACCACCACGGCGTTAAGTTTTCGAAAGTCCACACACATTTGAAACGACTGATCTGGCTTCCGAACCATAGCATGGGGGAACAGTAATCTGAAGAGGAGGGTTCGATTATTTCTAATTTCAGTAAGTTTTCAACCTCCGCATTGAACGCTGATCGCAAATGAATGAGCCTGAGGTAGGCCTTTAACAACCGGGATAACTGGACTTTCTAATCGGGCTCCAGGTAGGGATTTAGAACGATCTCCTGGGGGGAGTCTTTATACGTTCTTGGGAGCAACAGGAGTGGGTAGTCATTATTAGCTTCTACGCAAACTATCTGGACTAGTTTAAGAGGCTCGGGGGGAGGGGATAAAAGGCTTCCATCACGGCCTCTTAATCCAGGGCAACAATATTGGTGATGCAGGCGCGATGGTGGTAATGTTTGAGCATGTTGACGTGAAACACTTTGTTACCGGAGGGCGTTTGGATGAGGTAGTCCACGGAGCCACGGGTTCGAGGGCAGAAAAGGGACCTTTCTATTGGGAAAGAAGTTTATTTGTTTCCGTGGGCAGGAGAAGCAGGACCTCGTCACCGGGCTTGAAACGTCTTTCTTTTGACTTAATGTCAAAATGGGTCCTGTCATAGGAGCGGGGGATACATAGAGAGCCCGTAGGGGAATGGTTAATAACGGAGGGGGAACGGAACAACAGTTCACCCTCAACGAGGTATGAGACCTCTTGTGAGCACGAACAGATTCGCGCTCGTTGGTCCTCGACTTTTCCCACAATGGCTGTAGGGAAGAACGCTCATTCTGGGCCTTAACAAAAGACTCGTTGTTCAGAGTCTCGCATTCGGGGGTAAAAGGGGGTTTTAAAGTCACGTGGGGTGCCGCGTTCTTTATGACTTGGGCCCTCGTGATGGCGGGCTGAGGAACGGTACTAGAAGAGAGAAGCGGGCTCTGGCCGACTAATATGTCGCAAAATTTAATAGGGGCTGCTACGGCGTGAGCCCACCGGTGAAATACTGGCATTCGATGAAACAACAGACCACTGGGAAGCGGTTGGCTCGTCCAAGTAGTCCTGGACTACTACAAATTTATCGTGATCGAGGCTCACTGGGGGCAGCAACTTTTCCTATACGGCGATGCACGTGCATCCCGTATCTCTGACCAGAGTTGAAACCCGGCAACCATTAACCGATTCAATTTCAAATTCCAGCCTACCGGGGGAGCTCTTGTTAAATAATAAAATAACTTGAGGTCCTGGGGGGCTATTCACTGGTGGGGAAGCAGACGTTTCGGGGCGAGCAGACGGAAGAAAAAGAGAGGGGCTTACTTCGTGGACTTGGTGACTGAGAGCAGAACGGAATGGAGAATTTTAGGGACAGTTCGTCCTCACATGCCCGGGGTTTCCGCAAGAAAACAGTCGATGGGTCGTCGGGGTGAATCCGACGCAGGGGGGTAAAAGACGGGTGGTTTAAAATCCCTAGGTTCAGACGTGGGATGATATTTCGGTTTGGAGGAACCTGGGACCTTTACAAATTTGGGAGCGTTCTCCGGGTGAAATTTAGGGAAGTGACCTTTACTCTTGGGGGAGGGAGGATGACTCTTCTTGGGATCTTAGGGTAGAGATTATGATTGGCCGCATGCAAATCCGCTTCTTTGATGCATTCTTTGAAGGAAGCAACTTGTCGGTCCTTCATGAATGCATTGATTTCAGAGGGCAGCGTAGCCAGTCAGACAGAGACTCATAGTCGCCGTTTACCTGGGCGGAGTCCAACCAAAACTGCAGACTTCTTCTGAGGGTGAATCCGAACTGGCGGTAAGTCTGGCCAGGTTGCAACCTTGCCTGACAAAACTTTGCCCTGTAGAAGTCCGGATTCATGTTGGTCGCAGCCAAGAGTTCGGACTTAAGGGTTGAATAGTTGAGGGTAGCTTCGGTAGGTAGCGAAATGAATATATCTCGCAGCTAAGTATTAAGGAGTGGCAAAAGTCGGGCGACTCCATCAGTTTGGATAGCCCAGTGATTTACCTCAAAAATCTTTTCGAAGTGAGTGAGGTAAGCATTGGAATTATCACTGTCCTTAAATGATGGGAGCTTTAAAGCGGGGATCTGGTAGGCTTCATTCCTGGAACTAACTGACGGGGGTTTCTAAGTTATTCCTATTTAACTCCCTTTCATGGTGCCTCACCCTTTCTCCTTCTTAAGCTTCTCTTCTTCTCTCCCCAGCTTCAGCTTCTCTTCTTCTCTCCTCAGCTTTAGCTTTTCTTCTTCTCTCCTCAGCTTTAGCTTCTCTTCTTCTCTGTTCAACTTCAGCTTCAGCTTCTCTTCTTCTCTCCTCACCTTCTCTTAGTTATTTCTTCTCTGCTCTTTCGTTTCTCTCCTCATCCTGAATATAAGCGACTAGCTCTTTATCGGAGAGACCAAGAAACTGACCCTGTTGCCTAAATCTCTCGAAGGACATCATCTTGTTTCCTTACGCGAGCCTTAGACACTCGACGCGTTCAAGAATTTTACGGCAAAGAAAATGGGGCTCTCGCAATAATTCCACAAAATTATAAATTTAATCTTACCCTGGTGATCACACACACGGGCAAAAGCAATAAATTATGACAAATATACTAATTCCTATATAATTACTTGATATAGGACCTCTTAATCCGACACGGGGATTACAAGGAGGGGAATTTGAAAGATTTTCTCCCAAAACACACACCAAAAAAATGGCTTGTTACTAAATATGGCCTCACGGGTGCCACAAAAGACTGATTACTCAAATTGAAATAAAAAAATTAGAAAAAATATATATTATCCTATTATAGGTTGTTAGGTAGTTATTACGCCAATACACTGGACATCTCTGGTTTCAATAAACCCCCAAACCTATATTTTTGTTATACAAGGGGAATGAAGTTAATCGCTAACGGGAAGTCCGAATTTGCAGACGAAATTTCTTTAGACCTAAGTTGGCAACGTCGTGGGAATACTGTATTAAAACAAAGAGATACGAAAAATATATATTATGGAATGAAAAGTTATGATTAAAAAGTGAAATTATAGTTTATGATTGGATTGAATTTTATGCGGTTGAATTAACTTTGCACGATTTACTGAGAATTAGAGTACACACAGGATGATTGACAAATATTAATTAGATTTTAGCCGAATGTTAAATGATTAAATATTCTAAATGTATGATAAATATTTATATGGATTGATAAATAGATTATATGAGCAAATAGATTGTATGGATTAAATTGGATACATAAATAGATTGTAATTTGGATACATAAATGGATTAAATAGATTGAATAAATAGATTATATAAATAGGTAATATAAATAATTGTATAAATAGATTACAACGGAGTTGGAAGGGTCTGAAAATGAGAGAAAGAATCACTTATTAAAAACGAGATTCTTTTGGAAAATATTTAGCTAAATATTACAATTTCATTATTACCTACCTGATTCCGATGAGCTGACCAAAGTGAATGAATGAGCATGTGATTTTATTTGAAAAGGCTCAAGAGATCGGCGTACCAATTACACGATTTAAGTTATGGTTGCCAACCCTTGTTGAGTGCTACAATACTACTCCACCGAGGGAAAAGCTCGCACAAGGTATTTGCAAAAAATCTTAGACTATATAGCGGCGAGGCCTCCTTACAACGCGTCCATAACAAGTTATAGTGCCAATTGGCTGACTCGGATTGCGGGTCAGGTGGAGATTAGAAGTGCCACTCGATTGATGCAGGAGATTGTCGCCAGCGAGGACCGGACCGTCGGGTGACGATTGTTCTGTACCTCCCGAAAAGGCAACAGTCGGGAGTTTCGCGTTGGTCGCTTGATGTTCTCTAGCTGCTGTCGAGTGGTCTTGCCATAAAAAGTGAAGCAGCAGCAGTTTGGAAGAAGAATTGGGGGGTGTAGAGATGGTTGGTGGAGGGTTTGCGAGTAAAGGGGTGCGAGGAAAAGTTGCAATTTGATTTGAAAGAGCCGAAGAAGGGTTCGGAAGTGGAGTTAGTTGGTTGGGAAGTGTTGAAGGAATAGTTAGGTGCGTCAGATAGGCTGGGATAACCGCTGGACCTATATAAGTGGAAGAAAAAGGTAGTGACTGTTCCAGGTGAACGGACTCTATAAAAGCTGGTTTCAGGCAATCAATGGAAAGTTGCAAGGATGTGCAAGTGGAATCGCCTTAGGTCTCTCCTTAGGTCTCTCCTTAGAAGGAGGCAGGCAGAGGCTTGGGAACTCCCGCATGAGTTGCCGGAAAGGGGAAGCAGTTGCAGGGAGACGAATAAAGAAGAGAGAGCTGGCGTAAGGAAAGAATGAACCATCAACAGTTAGTGTCGTGGTTCTGTCGACGAGCTTGCGGTGACGAGAATGGACGAGAATGTCGTGCGCAGAAAGGAAATCGAGGCACAAAATTGGAATGTCGACGTCGGCAATGATGAACGACCATGGGAAAACACGACGTAACCCGATAGAGAGATCGAGGATACGCTTTCCATAAGTCCTTATGTCCGATGAATTGGCAACTTTAAGGACCAGATGAGAAGGGGTGCAAGCTTTCTTGACTGAAGAGGCTGGAATGACACCTCATCGAGCGTCAGTGTCAACCAGGAAGGAGAAACCAGAGAGCGGGTCATAAACGCTTAAGGGAAGATCGACCTGATGAAGGGATGAGGTTGCAAAGGTAACAGACCCACGTATCACTTGCGAATTCAGTTTAAAGTTCCCTGTGCTGAAGGTGAAATTTGGGTAAGGGAACCCGTAGAGTTGTGCGCGATTTGAGGTGGTGAAGTTAGGGTATGTTGAGATTGGAGATTTTGATGGTACGAGCATGGCTTTGAGCATTTTTCTGCTTTTGCACCAAATTTGAGGTGGTACCAGCAAAAGCCTGAAGGTTGAGATATAGTAGTATGAGCAGCACGACCAGTATGAGGGTTAAAGTTGGTGGCATGAATTGATGCATGGTAAAAATTGCAAGGCTGTACACAGCGGACAGCGTTGCTCCCATAATTAGAGTGGTACCAGCAGCTACCCTGAGAGTTGTCAGGATAGGGGAAATTAGACGAAGGTTGAAAATGAACCTGCCTTGCCTCACCTCTTGTGCTGGAGTTCCCTCGTTGGTTTTGCCTTTTGCGGGAGGAGGAACGACTTCTGACTCCTCCGTCCTGCTCACGATGTTGCTCTCGGTGAAGACCCGTTCGGACCTTTAGGGCACGAATATCCATTTCAATCCTCTCTAGAACGGATAAAAGACCCGAAACATGGGAGGATTCATCCTGAGGGAGTCCTGGCCGGTTGTAAGGATCTCCGGCCGGTGACTTAACCTGAGAAATGGATATATGTGAGTGTTTATTTACATCGCTAAACGACCCATGGCCTTCATTTCCCCAGCTGATGAAAGGATTATTATACAGGGCGTTAGCCGCCTCTGCCATTTTCTCCACGTTCGATGTAGAGGTCATTAAAAGAAGGGGCTTAATTTGATCTGGCATCCCACGCATGAATATCTCAGTTATGAGTGGCTCGAATTGGTCGAGCAATGCTCCTCTGGATCTGCAAGAGCTTTGAGATGACTCAAAAAATGCGTGGGACGCCTGTCCCCCATTTTCTGCGTATCGAGAAGGATCCGCAGGTCCTCTATTTGTGATTTTTTAAATTCCTCCTTGAACGCCCTCTTGAACCTAACCCAAGAATCAGTAATTAACCCCATCCAGCAAAATATTCTTACAAACGAAAAAGATACTCAGAGGTAATTTCTGGGCTAAGGCGATCGTTCTATAGTCCTCAGGAACTGCTTGGTGTTGAAGGATGAGCTCCATCATTTCCCACCAGCCAATGGGATTTTGTGAGTCGAATGGTGGCAGTTGAACCATAGAGGGAATGGGAGGCGAATGCCAAAGAATGCTTGCTTGGGGGGGGGGGGGCGAAAGTAACATAACATAACTTAATTTCACGGATGACAACAGCCACAAGGGCCTATCAAAGGTCATCCGCATCCGTCAAAACCCACCCACAAAAAGCAACATCGCCAAGGGAGGACAAAATCAAAGTCCCCCACAATATAATATAACAGATGACAAAAGCCACAAGGGCCCATCATAGGTCATCCGAGTCAAACGGCCTCTTTTTTAAGGCACCCAAACTCCCAAGAAAACTACCTTCAGAGGATTGCGTCCAAGAACTAAATCATGCAGCTATAGATATATACAAACAATATTAATATATACACAACTTAGGAACCATCACAACCTTCCCTCCCCATAAACTCATCCAACCTACTCTTAAATACATTTAAATTTGGACTACCTACTACCCTCCACGGCAATTTGTTCCAGGAGTCTACCACTCTATTGGGGAAAAAATATTTTCTCAAATCCAACCTACACCCTTGCTTTTTAATTTTCAAGTGGTGACCTCTAGTCCGGTTTCCATCATCTAACTCAAAAAAAAAGCTAACATCCAATTTATCTATCCCATAAAATTTTTTAAAGAGCTCAATCATATCCCCTCTCACACACCTCCTTTCGAAGGCGAACATATTTAATACCCTCAGTCTATCTATATATTCAAGGTGCCTCAGGGAAGGAATAATCTTTGTTGCCCTCCGTTGCACTGACTTGAGAAGGTTAATTCGTGTCTAAAATGTGCGGACCATGCCTGTATACAGTACTCTAGATGTGGCCTAACATAAGAGTTATAGAGTTTAAGGATAACCTCCTTACTTTTGTAACTGACATTTCTCTTAATGAAAACCAGCACTCTATTTGCCCTATTTCTTGCTTCAATACACTGCTTAGAAAACCAAAATGACTTATCTATTACTACTCCTAGATTTTTCTCATCCTCTACTGAGCTCAGCCAATGCCCATCCATTTCATAGTTAAATTCTCGAATAGGTCATCGTTTTTACTGGGGAAGATGCTTGCGTAGTTGTAATTGTCTCCGATGTGGGGGCGTAGCTTTGGGCTCTGTCGTAATCCATTTATAAAATATTAAAAGTGTGTGTGTGTGTGTGTGTGTGTGTGTGTGCGCGCGCGCACACACAAATCCAATTCACCCGCTTGAAGATAAAAAAAAAAATGAAAAAAATGATCGAATTTTGATCACTCTTTGTCCTTACTTCTGTATTAATAATTAATTCTATTAAATTGCTAAGGGAGAAACTTAAGGATTGTCAAGGCAAATTTTGGATTGAGAACGAGCACGTGTCGAAAATGAAAGTTCACGCGAGAAAAAAATGGAACGAGTGAGGCGGGCTGAGTTGACCGAAAAAATGCAACACGTGACGGTGAAAATTAATTTATTATTACGAATGAATGAATGGATTGGAGATAATTAAACTAGTGTGGGCACCATTTATAGGTTTTGGCTGATTATTGAGGCGATATGCTAAATACCTCTGGTCACAATAAACCCCCAAACCTATATTTTTGTTATACAATGGGAATGAAGTTAATCGCTAACGGGAAGTCCGAATTTGCAGACGAAATTTCCTTAGGCCTAAGTCGGCAACGTCATGGGAATACTGATTTAAAACAAAGAGATACGAAAAATATATATTATGGAATGAAAAGTTATGATTAAAAAGTGAAATTATAGTTTATGATTAGATGAATTTTATGCGGTTGAACTAACTTTGCACGAGTTAATGAGAATTAGAGTACACATATGATGATTGACAAATATTTTAGTTGAATGTTAAATGATTAAATATTATAAATGTATGATAAATATTTATATGGATTGCTGAATAGATTATATGAGCAAATAGATTATATAGTTAAATGGATTGGGTAAATATTAATATAGATTGATATATATAAATAGATTCTATGGATTAAATTGGATACATAAAAAAATTGTAATTTGGATACATAAATTAATTAAATAGATTGAATAAATAGACTATATAAATAGGTAATATAAATTATTATATAAATAGATTACAACGGAGTTAGGAGGGTCTGTAAATCGGAGAAAGAATCACGTATTAAAAATGAGATTCTTTTGGGAAATATTTAGCTAAATATTACAATTTCATTATTACAGACCTGATTCCGATCAGCCGAACAAAGTGAATGAATGAACATGTGATTATATATATATATATATATATATATATATATATATATATGTAGAGGAATAGGTCACCTCCCCAGACAATACGACTATATATACATATATGTTTCTATTGGTTGGGAGGATAGAGATAAACGCCACAAGAATATGTATATATACAGTTATATACACATATATCCTATAATGTACGTACGCGTCCTTTGCTACGTACAAGTACGTTCACTTCGTAAAAGTAATCCGTTGATTATGAGGTATAAAAGTGCGATTTTACTATAGGGGCCGATAGCTTATAATGAGTTTACTAAGTTGCAGTTCAAGGATATATTTAAACAGTTAAAACCCCAAATATAATTTTAATAAGTCACTAGTTAACATATATATATATATATATATATATATATATATATATATATATATATATATATATATATATTATATATATATACTGATACTGACAGAACATGGATAATGGACATCGGGTAACGTTGATTACTTGTTAATTAGCTTTTAAATGGGATACTATAAATCAGTTATACAGAAGGAATATTCAAAAGTCGGAAAGCGGATCGATTAACAGCAGATACAAGCAAGGGTCGTTTTACCTCAAAGGGGTCCTCGAAGAAGGGGATTCTTTAAGCGAGACGGTGCGGGGGAATGAAAACTGAAAATGGTCGTGATTCTCGGCCGAATATCAATATCCTGATGGGGACGAGGATGAAGGGAAGGGTTGGCCAGAAGACGATTTCACGATCCTCCTTGAAGACGGACGATGGCACCTCTGCTCCTAAGAAGTGCAACCTCCAAAAATCGAGACTCTGATGTGGCTCGGCACGAAATCTCACACGGGAAACTGGAGATCCTTGAGGGGAGGGAGGGAGTCCAAATGAGACGAGAGGAATCCAGGCCAATCCTTCGGGGCTGAAACGATTCGAGGCTAACTCTGAACAGAGTAATCCTTCACAAAAGAGTTGGATCTACCTGATGAGATCCAACCTCGATGGTATAAGCGAATACTAGGGACTTGGAGGAAACAGCCTCACGATCTGAGCCGAAGGCGACTACATCTCAAACTCAATCTGCTGATTTTTGAAAAACCCAGGGTATTTATATGACGGCCATTGTTTTTTTTGGTGTTTAATCGCTAGAAGGCACGCGTCTATGAGAAGGCGTGCGTAGCCACTGACATTTGTTATGTATCTATTTTATAGGGTAGATATTATAATCCAGGTTAACCACGAAGTAGGTTACTAGTACAGGGTGTCTACACCTTAGATTCTTACTAGCTATTACTTTATTATACCTATTTCAAAATAATATAGTCGGTACTCACCAATGGGCTATGAAAAAGATTTATAAAGTTAAAAAAATTAAATGCGGGGGTCTAGCTAAATAATACCTAATGGAAATATAATTGTTTGCAAGATTGGTCAGGTGTGGGCCCTGGAGAGATTTATTTTTTTTCTTTAATTGATGCTACCTACTTTATTTCATTTATTAGAATATACCTTGAAATATGTTTGTTGTTAAATGCAATATACCTATTTTCATTACAGTTTGAATTAGAGATTTTGCCATTTATTTTTTTTAAGTACCTGGAAAACCAATGGAATTTTGAAATTTGATATTAGTAGATCCCCTGTAGTATCTAAGAATCCCATTGTACTCAGCCTTATTAAATAAAATTGAATTAAATATTGTAGGGGTGGGAAGATGTATCAGAGAAAAATTCCTTCCACGCGATAATATAAATAGCCCATTAAATTACCAACTCAGGACGGACTCGCCGTAACGTGATGGCTAGAGTGCTGGCATTTAGATACAAAGTCCCCCGATCGAAACTCCCAAGTCTACAATTTTTACGAATAAAATTCACGAAAGAAAACGGAAATCAAAGAAAACGATTTCAAGGGCTAACTCATCTCAACTCATCAAATCATCAAGCAGCAAGAAGAAATCAACACGTCAAGTTAATTGGAAGTTGCATCAAGAAAGGAAGGATACGAAGATCAAGAACTAACCCAGTCAACTTAAAGAAGAAGGAATCTCCGCCAACAAATATATCACCACAAGATAAAAGGAAGACAAATGTTTCAAGGGGCAACGTCAAAAAGAAATAAATAGATTCGAGTATAGAAAAAAATCAAGATGAGCAAGAATAATATGGATAAATAAATAAGATATATAATAAGGATATGCCCCTCCCCTCCATAACTACACCTTTGAGGCACTGACGGATATTCAAATTCTTTCTTCTTTTATTTTTCTCCTTAGATTCAGAGCTTACTCCACGCGGAGTTATACTTAGGAGACATGGGGAGGAAATGATTTCAATAAACAAACCAAGGGGGTATTCTTCTTGGCGTCCCTTTCCCTTACACCTGATGTTTGTGGTTGAAGGGTTTAAAAGTGAATGTGCCAGAATAAGGTAACAGGATTGTGTGAGAGAATGGGGTGCTGTATGATATTAGATTCTGCTATTACCCATTTTGAAGTACACTATTTTAAGAAATCTACGATGTATCTTGAAAGATAGTGAGGAAGCAGATGTATGCCCTCTGGCATACATAACGAATACTTAATTGGTAGCTTCACCAAATTCCGGATTTTGCTACTTCTATAGTAGGGCGATAAGTCAGCGCGGTTGTTTGCTGCTATGCCCGCCAGGGGGCGATTCCAGTCATTGTTACGATTTACTTTGTGTGAGACGCTGCTGCCATCTTGGAAAGTTTTGAAATCATGAGTTAATTGTATTTATTTGCCGTTGTAGACCTGTTAGCTCTAGTACTTGTAAGTAGTGAAGATGTGGACTCCTGCTATTTAAGTGAATAAGTTATAATGTGTGTTAAATAAGCGAAGCCAGCATATGATAACTATATGTTACTTGGGGAGGGACGCTATAATAATCTAGAAATTGCAAATTTAGCCTTAAGCCTCACAATGCACGCGTTAATTTCTAAAATTACTTAAAAGTTATAGCAATAATTACGTAAATAATCCACTAATTTAAAGTAATAGTGCATTTACGCTACAATAAACTTAACTATTATCGAATGATTTTATTATTCATAGTATTCTATACGTGTGTAAACAAACGAGGACGATTAAGCTTAACAAGATTGCGATCGTCTAAAATTGTCAGAAATGACGTCCTTGAACACATGTTTTTTATACGGCAATAGCTCCTCCATTCGGCCCAAATATTCTCAAATATATATTTTTTATTTTTATGTCGTTAACCTTGTATCGCCGCTGATCTATCGGTTATCGGCTAATTTGCATATCGGTGCAACCCTAATCTATGGTATTGTTTATCCATAGATAACTGTTTATCATAACTGTAATATTAAAAGTCGTGACTACGATACGCACCCTAAACTACACCTTCACCGATGCCTTGGGTTGATCAAATCATCTCTGGCTAGTTATTACGGTAGAATTATATTTTATTGTCGTTTATCATCATCACTAACTCTATAAGACCTTTGATAGGCCCTTGTAGCTTTTGTCATCCGTGAAATTATGTTATGTTATGTTATAATTTAAGAAGGGTATTTTTTTGAGTATTTGAATAATAATTTCATCTTAGTTTGGTAATGACATGTTTTTTATCAAAGTTATTTCTAATAATTCTTTTATAATATAAAAACAAAATGGTGAAGTTTAGAAATATATATAAATATCGAAATTTTGCGAATTTTTAAAAACCTAAATAGTTAAGTTCAGAAAATTGATTTATATGTCTTCTTCTATAACTATATTTTAGCAACGTGATATTTTGAAAGGGGAGAAATTTAGTTTAGACTTCCTTTTTAAAATTATTATAATTGATGAAGTTCAGAAAATTTATAAAAATTTAACCATTGCTGTTTTTTTATAGATTTTAAATTTTAATTTTAGTAGCGAAGCCATTGCCTGGTAAATTTATTAGACATGGGTTCAAAGACAACAATAAAATCTAATTAATAATACTGTACTGTTATTCATATGATTACAAATGGAGTATTACTTTTCCAAAAAGGCCCGCAGCCTCCTAAAGTGTGTTTCTTGCCAGGAAGCTCTGGTAGAAGGCAACACCCTTATGCTCTCAGTGCAGGTGGCCGACCCCGACAAGCTACCAGAGACCTTCAGAGATACGATTGAATTCCAGGACCGCAGCGCTCTCCTCTACCCTTCAAACGAGTGCATCCATATGGCCATGATGGCTGTGGAAGTCTTCAAGGCGATTACAACACCAGGTGAAAGTAGGGCCAAGTTTTTGATGACCTTCTCTTCAGAAGAAGTGTTCCTGAGGTTCTAAAAGGAAATAATCAGCAATAACTTAGGCATGTCCCTGCTGGACTTTGAAAAGGGTTGCAGTCTGGTCAACACCGTTGTTCCTGCCATCGCCAGGTCTCTCTTCCATGTCATGGGCAAAAATATGGTGTCAAAAGCTAAAATTCATGCCCATGCAAAAGTCAAAAGAAGAGTCATAAAAAGAGGTAATCTGGATACACCCGAGAAAGCTACCACGAGCAAAGTGATTACAAGAAGAAGAAACTTTCTAGTGAGAAAAAGTCCTAAGTCAATTTAAGTGTGCGTAGCCACTGACATTTGTTATGTATCTATTTTATAGGGTAGATATTATAATCCAGGTTAACTACGAAGTAGGTTACTAGTACAGGGTGTCTACACCTTAGATTCTTACTAGCTATTACTTTATTATACCTATTTCAAAATAATATAGTCGGTACTCACCAATGGGCTATGAAAAAGATTTATAAAGTTAAAAAAAAATTAAATGTGGGGGTCTAGCTAAATAATACCTAATGGAAATATAATTGTTTGCAAGATTGGTCAGGTGTGGGCCCTGGAGAGATTTATTTTTTTCTTTAATTGATGCTACCTACTTTATTTCATTTATTAGAATATACCTTGAAATATGTTTGTTGTTAAATGCAATATACCTATTTTTCATTACAGTTTTAATTAGAGATTTTGCCATTTATTTTTTTTAAGTACCTGGAAAACCAATGGAATTTTGAAATTTGATATTAGTAGATCCCCTGTAGTATCTAAGAATCCCATTGTACTCAGCCTTATTAAATAAAATTGAATTGAATATTGTAGGGGTGCGAAGATATATCAGAGAAAAATTCCTTCCACGCGATAATATAAATAGCCCATTAAATTACCAACTCAGGACGGACTCGCCGTAACGTGATGGCTAGAGTGCTGGCATTTAGATACAAAGTCCCCCGATCGAAACTCCCAAGTCCACAATTTTTACGAATAAAATTCACGAAAGAAAACGGAAATCAAAGAAAACGATTTCAAGGGCTAACTCATCTCAACTCATCAAATCATCAAGCAGCAAGAAGAAATCAACACGTCAAGTTAATTGGAAGTTGCATCAAGAAAGGAAGGATACGAAGATCAAGAACTAACCCAGTCAACTTAAAGAAGAAGGAATCTCCGCCAACAAATATATCACCACAAGATAAAAGGAAGACAAATGTTTCAAGGGGCAACGTCAAAAAGAAAAAAATAGATTCGAGTATAGAAAAAAATCAAGATGAGCAAGAATAATATGGATAAATAAATAAGATATATAATAAGGATATGCCCCTTCCCTCCATAAATGGAGACCCTCAAAAGGCCGAACAATCTTCTGATCTTCGTTACAGGTGCTGCTGGGAACATCAGGAGATCTGGGAAGGAGAGAGCTAAGGGGGGAGGGGATTTATTATAACTTTACTTTACTTTTTTTTATTAATATCATTCTTCATCTTGAGATTTCTATATTCGAATCTATTTATTTCTTCTTGTTTGAAGTTGCCCCTTGAAACATTTGTCTTTCATTTATCTGACTCTTGGTATGAGGAGAGTAGTAGCCCTCCCTCCCCGGCGTTCGAGTCTGCGGTATGAGTGGAGTTAATTGAGTGGGATTGAGGAGAGAGAACGAACGAAGTCTTGTCTCTTAATCAATGAGTAATAGCATCTCCTTCCCGGATCTCCTGAAGTTCCCAGCAGCACCTTTTCTTAATCTCTAGTAGGAGAGCAGGTGCAGTTGTAACGAAGATCAGAAGATTGTTCGGCCTTTTGAGGGTCACCAGTTATGGGCGGGGCGGCATATCCTTATTATATATCTTATTTATTTATCCATATTATTCTTGCTCATCTTGATTTTTTCTATATTCGAATCTATTTATTTCTTCTTGACTGAAGTTGCCCCTTGAAACATTTGTCTTCCTTTTATCTTGTGGTGATATTCTTGTTAACAAAGATTCCTTCTTCTTTAAGTTGACTATACATCTTCGCACCCCTACAATATAACCAACATCGGTTATAAATATAAGTTTTTTTTTATTTTTCATTAAATAAGTCACACTTTCGTTCGTCACACCGAATCTGTTCGTCGAATAAAAATTTGACTTCACAGCTCGAAGTACATTGGTCCCAGGCTGCTTCATCACAAATTTGGGGTGAATATCTTTGAGCTACCAATCAAGTATTCGTTATCTATGCCTCTGGGCATTTCTATAATAAAATCCTCCTGGGAAACTTAAATATATATTATGTATAAAATTCAAATCATTCATTTATTTTACTTAACTTTTGTCAATTAAATCATTCATGTAATTTATGTATAACAATAATTCATTCATTTATTTTACTTAACTTTTGTGAATTCAATCATTCAATTAATTTATGCCTAACCTTTTGCAATTCAATCATTCATTTATTTTATGTAACCTTTAATAATTCAATCATTCTGTGACGAGAAAATGATTTTACTTAACGCAAAGATACCATAAAAGGTACGTTCACAACGCTATACGCTGTACACAACCTTGTAACCACTATTATGCTTTTTCCCACACTGCGCCTAGTAGTCTGTCAAAGCATAATGGAACTTTCACCCAATCTACTCAAAGGTGTTGATATCACAACAAATATGGCGCACAGGCTGTAAAATGCCTACAACCTTGCACATATTTGCAACCAGTACCTCTACCTTAACCTAATCTCACCTCTCCACTCCTCACACATCACTCTTCATCATCAAACTTGTCAAATCCTCAATCAAATATTCATTCTTCAACTTCTACCTCAAATTCTCCTTCTTTAAACTAGAAAGGCATGGGACAAAACGGTCTACATCCCCTGCCTACACCTCATTTCCTCAGGTAGGTCCTCCATTTCGTATTTTTTACCCAATTTCTGGTTTTTCATTCCTGGTGGACACTGGTGCTGAATGCAGTGTCATACCAATTTCTAAGGCCGACAAAGCTTCTGCTCCTTATTATTTAGTTCTGAAGGCAGCCAATTTGACCAGTATTAAGACTATGGAAGGCGTAACCTTCAAGTCTCACTCGGTCTCCGTCGAGTATTTCGATGGACTTTCATCATGGCCGAGATAGATTCTCCAATATTGGGCCTCGACTTTCTTTCGGCTCATGACCTCTTGGTCGATTCTCGTCAACGCAAGCTTGTCGACAGCAAAACTCTCCTCACTGTCTCATTTCGTACTCACCTTCTCATAGTTCCATCCTCTCTATTCGTCTCCCATCCACCGAACCACCGTTTCAGCGCCTTCTTTAGAAGTTTCCTGAGTTCACCCTTCCACCTTCGAAGGTGCATTGGATAGAGATAACAGGATGTCATGTATTCTCACGGCCACGCCGTTTAGTACCTGATAAACTCTCTGCTATGCATAATGAATTCAAATTCATGATAGATGCTGGCATTTGTAGGCCTTCCTTTTCTCCGTGGGCCTCTCCACTTCACATTGTGCCCAAATCCACGCCGGAGGAATTCAGAGCAGTTGGGGATTACAGAGCTCTTAATGTTGTAACAATTCCTGATCGCTATTCTTTGCCGTACTTAGCCGATTTCACCTCGTCTCTCCATGGCTGTACATTTTTTTCTCGCTTGGATCTGGTTCGTACTTTCAACCATATCCCTACTCACCAAGATGATGGCGCAAAAACTAACATCACCACTCCGTTTGGTGCTTTTGAAATGGTCAAAATGCCATATGGATTGCGTAACTCTGGTCAAACTTTCCAACACTTTATGGATCAAGTCCTTAGGGGTCTTCCTTTCGTATTTTGCTACATCGATGACCTCCTAATATCATCTTCCTCACTGGAAGAACACCTTTCTCACCTTTGGCAAGTTTTTTTTTCGTCTTCAGGAGTACGGTATCGTACTAAACGCCTCCAAGTGCCTCTTTGGTGTCCCGCAACTCTCATTCTTAGGGCACCATGTCTCGAGCGCAGGGATTAGCCCACTCAAAGATAAAGTTACCGCGATGCGAAACTTTTTTCGTCATACATCACGCAAGCAACTCAGGAGTTTCTGTGGCATGGTAAATTTATATCACAGATTCATCCATAAATGTGGCCAGGTCATGCAACCTACCAACTCTATATGCTCACCAAGACCCTAAAGAACTCTCCTCTTGAATGGTCTGTTGAGGCGTGCGATTCGTTCTCTCGCACCAAAGAGGCTATTGCCCGCGCTGTGGAATTGGCTCATCCTTCTCCAGGCGCCCTCATCAGCGTCGCCTCTGATGCATCCTCAACCCACGCAGGTGCAACTTTTCAGCAGGAAATTGATGACCAATGGCAACCTCTTGCTTTCTTCTCTCGCGTTCTTACAGACCCTCAAAAGAGATATTGAACGTTCTCGCGAAACTCCTCGGAATATATCTCGCTGTCCGCCACTTCTGCCATCATTTTGAGGGGCGTGAATTTACCATTTTTACTGACCATAAGCCCTTGGTCGGTGCATGTTCGTCTCGTAGTACCTCGTCAGTACACACTGCAGTTGACACTCGTCATCTTGACTTCATCCTGCAGATGACGAACGATATTCGCTACGTTCCTGGAAATTCAAACGTCGTAGAGGACGCGCTCTCTCGCATTTCAGCGATTTCGTGCATGCAACTCTCCTAAACTACTCTAATCGATCATGCAACAATAGCGCTTGCCCAGGAACAAGCTGAAGACACGCAACCCCTGCGCCACTCTTCTCAACTCGTCGTTCGCGAGATCGACTTGCTGGACAGTACTTCCAGGCGCATCCTGGTTGACTATTCAATTTCTGACTGTCATCGTCCTCTCATTCCTTTCGGTTGCCGTCGGCACATTTTCGACTGAATTCATGGTCTCTCTCATCTTGGCGTCAATGCCTCACGCAAGCTCGTTGCACAACGCGTCGTTTGGCCTGGTATGAATACTGACGTGGCCAAATGGACTTGCTCATGCCTGCCATGCCAGCGTGCTAAGGTCCACCGCCACACAAAAGCTGCTCTGGTCCCTTTTCCTCTTCCTTCGTCACATTTTGACACCGTTCACGCCGATCTAGTAGGACCTCTTCCTTACTCCCGTGGTTGCAATTATCTTTTCACCATGATCGATCGTTTTACTCGCTGGCTAGAGGCGGTTCCTATCTCGGACATCAGAGCTTCCACTGTCACCCGAGCCTTCGTCTCAGCATGGGTTGCTCGTTTTGGTGTTCCCTCAACGATCATGACTGATCGTGGCAGCCAGTCTGAATCCCACCAATGGGATGCACTCATGTCAGTCCTTGGCTCCTTTCGCCTTCGTACTACATGCTATCACCCCCAGAGTAACTCTAAGGTAGAACGTTTGCATCGGACCATCAAAGCAAGCTTACGCTCCACCGATCCAAACATAACTTGGGTGGACAAGCTACCTTTGATTCTCTTTGGCATTCACTCCTCCTTGAAAGAGGATTTGGCTTGCTCTGCAGCGGATTTAGTTTACGGTACTCTACTTCGTCTACCCTGTTAAATCCTTTCTTCCTCTGACCGACATCTACCTTCTCACCTAGATCCTTCTTCATACGTACACAATCTTGTACTGGTGATCGCTGAAGTTAAGCCAACTGCCCCTTGAGTGCCTGCTAATTATAAAACCTTCGTACCGAAGGAGATGACATCATGCTCCCATGTTTTCGTCCGTTGCGATTTAACTCGCACTTCGTTGCAACCAGTCTATGACGGACCCTTTCTCGTCATCTCCATGAAGCCGAAATTCCTCGTCCTAAAGCTTGGCACCAGGAAAGATACTGTCTTTATCGACCGTCTGAAAACCGCTTATACCGAAAATGTTCATCTAGAACCACTATCACCTCATTCTCCTCCTACTATACCCCTTTATGGTACAGTAATCCCCCAAAGCAACCTCAATCCCACTCTTTTAACCACCCCTGCTACTCCAACTCCACCTTCCGTGTCACTCCGTCAGCGGAGAACAGGACTCAAGACTCCCACACCCCGCTTGCTGCCATCTCGGAAGGAACCAACAAGCAAATCACCTTCACTCCACCAACCTTCTCTCGTTCAACGCTACTGGCACTGCCACAGCGAATCTGTGTCCCCGTACCCGCATCCAAACCAATGGCACTGTCATCACGCGCTCCGGCCGCGTCGGTACTTGGACTTGTAATCTCAAAATAGAAAAGGGGGCTAACCTTTTTAGGGGGGAGTTATAGCAATGCCCTCTGGGTATTCCTATAATAAAATCCTTCTCGGAAACTTAAATATATATTATGTATAAAATTCAAATCGTTCATTTAATTTATGTATAACTTAATAATTCATTCATTTATTTTACTTAACTTTTGTCAATTCAATCATTCAATTAATTTATGCATAACTTTTTGCAATTCAATCATTCATTTATTTTATGTAACCTTTAATAATTCAATCATTCCGTGACGAGAAACTAATTTCATTTAACGCACAGATACAAACAACATCTCTTAGAATTTCACGCACATACAAACACGCATTTGACCACTTGCGAAATAACGCGAAATGACTCTCATTTGTATTCTCGTCGCCGTCATATTAAGGTCAGTTAAAAAATTCCTTCTTCACTTATTCTCTAAAATTACCCCATACTAGAGAGAGATCCTAATTTCCATTCACACTTTCATTACAGCCTCAATTTACAATTATAGTCGCTACATCAAAATCATTTCCACATTCAACATCCATTTACAAAATTTATACGGCACACTTCATCTCCTGACGCGAAGTTATTTTCAACGCAAGTTCAACCTTGCCTAATTCAACGTAATTCAACTTATTATAATCTGTTTTGTTAATCTCTAATATATATGTTATTTTCTTTAAAAACTCGTTGCATTTATTTCCCATCCCACGTGAGAAGTGTTTATTTTGTCCTACATTGTTCATAATTCAAAATCCTTTCAATCAATCAAAATTTAGGCGTGAAGAATATTGTATAGGGTGGGGCAGAGCAACTTACTTATTTTAATTTGGCACCATGAAACGATGGTTGCTCCGAGGAGGGTGAGGGTAGGTACATTCGAGAGGGCGGGGCGTAAAGTTGTACTGTAGCTCTGCTTCACTTTGTTTAATTAGCATCATGTAGTGGACGAAGGTGGAGCATGCGTTCGCTGTCGAGGGATACTTTTCTACCGGTCGCTCAATCATCGTCACGTAACGTGCATTCCGTACACATTTCAATATTGCGCCCCGTGGTCGTGTTCCTGGCCGGCAGTCAATTGTTTGATGGGTAAACAACTTCAGGGAAACTGGTGATGTAAAGAAAAAAAAAACTGGGCTTCCACGAACAGCAAGGCCATCCCAAAACATTGACGCGGTAAGGCACTCTGTTTTGCGCTTCCCTTAGCGCTCTGCCTGCAAACATGCAGCTGCTGTTGGGTTGTCTGCTCGTTTTGTGAGGCGAATCCTTCATGAAGAACTAAAATTTCATCCCTACAAATTGGCTGTGGTGCAGGAATTTAATCCACGCGATTTGGTTGCTCGAGAAAATGCATGTGAGGCGCGTCTTGGCATTCCTCACGACACACTTGTTTTCTTCAGTGATGAGGCTCACTTCCATCTTTCGGGATGTGTAAATAAGCAGAACATGCGCTATTGGAGCCCCAATAACCCCAAACAACTTCATCATCGGGCAGTTTCGGTGACTTATGACCGTTATGTCCACATGATTCAGGAGTTTTTCCTGCCAACACTCAACCAGATGAATGTGCGAGATGTATGGTTCCAGCAGGACGGTGCTACGGCACACACAGCGCACGTGTTAATGACGGCAACACTTCACAGGACGCCTTATATCCTTGAGGGGCGATCTGCAGTGGCCAGCACGGTCACCTGATTTAGTACCCTGCGACTATTTTTTATAGGGCTATCTAAAATCACTAGTTTACAACGATCGTCCTAGGACCCTGGCTCACCTGAAGAACAACATTCGTCGAGCTGTCGCCAACATACCCGTCGATATGCTGGAAAGAGTTAAACGAAACTTCCGAGTTCGATTAACGCAGTGTATTGAGAATAATGGACACCATCTGCCTGACATCATCTTCAAAACGGAGAAAACATAAAATTTAAATGTTGTACTTGATGCTAGTCAAATAATTAAATATATATCTGCATTACTTTTGTTTTAATTGAATTTCTAAATAAACAAGTTGCTCTGCCTCACCCTGTACTTGCGGAATAGCTTTGATAAATTAATACCATACAGCTCTGTCTTGGTTAGCAGCCACGTACAGTCTCGTACGCCCTGTCCCACCTCCCAACGGCTTCCAGCTTCGAACGCAACGCGTTACATCTCTACCCAGCCTCGGCCGTATCTAAGGCCATAGTTCTCGCCCGACAGACGATAGACACGGACATGCATCTATCACTTGGGTATCGACTTTGTTCTCTTCTAGAGTAACCCCTCATTCAATTCTCAGTGAGGTTAAAGAAGGAATTTGCAAGTGGAAAATTGCAGGGCCCCGCTTACTCGTCGTATCCAAAGCCTCCAGTCAATTAGATATGCGATGAAGCCCCCTGTACCTGCCTACCATAGCAGTGGCACCACCAGTCGCGCAAGCCATAATCTTACCCATTGGATTATTTTTTCTTGGAAAATTGTTTCCCCTTAGTATCTGTCACAAGACTGCGGGCAAAAAGCATTTCTTTCCTCTCTGAGTTCACCCCATTATCATCCAAAAACCTAACATAAGCCACAAGAAGGGCTTGATTATCACTTACAGATGCTTCATCAATTTGAAATGCAAAATTCTTGTCTTTTAAAAGTGCAACCAATTGATTTTCCACACCCTTTGCCATTTCATCAATTACTTCCGTAATTGGTTTGGAATTCTGTTGAATCACAGTAGAAATTACCATAGATACTGCATGCAAAATCAAATATTTACAAATAGTATGGGGTTTTCCGGTTTTTGCTATTAGCTTGGAAATATCATAAGATGCATTTAAACCTTTGTCTTATTTTGCCTTTCCTTGGCTAAGCATAGAATCAATGGTGTTCCTTCCGTGGAAAATACCATGAAGCTTCTTAAAATAATCTAAGGGTTTGTCTTTCTTAGCCTTGTTTGTGCTTATTCTCCAGATGTTTGAGGCACTTACTTGGGCGCATGCTTTCACTAGAAAGCTCTGTCATACATACAAAACACTGCAACTGGAGACTGTATAAAACCGTATGCTAAAAACTCGCTTGAGTATTAACATTTCTTCTTCACCTTATGAGCCATGGGTAATCTGTAGAATATAAATATATGTATGTATATATATATATATATATATATATATATATATATATATATATATATATATATATATATATATATATATATATATATATATATATACTCGTATATAATGAGTTGTAAATACAACTAAATTTTCTTAGTTTCCTTGAAAACCTCAAATAAAATAATCCACTCAATTTTAGATCGCATAGGTGCAGGGCGGGATGTGTTCCATATCACCTTAAGAAACAGTTAATAACTTTTAGAGTTTATGAATGCTGGTATTCACATTTGGCATTATGCTTATGACACCATTTAAACACATAATGGACATAAATGTAAGCAAATATTACCACCAGAAAACGTAATATTTATTGAAACAATAAATAGTTCGTATAATCAACGCCACACAACTGCAATGCAGGCGCGCGATGATGTCATTAGCAATTAATTAAAGAGAAATAAAGTAATCGTTAGAGATGGTATATCAACTAGAAATACGACACAGTAAAAGGTGCACGTACAAATATCTTTATTGGTAGCATATATTTTATAAATATTATGTTTAGGGGCACCATATATTAGTTTTTTATGATAATTGAAAAGATACTCACCAAAATTAAAAAAATACTGCAAACAAACAAGATTCGCACGGAGCAGAAATGGTACAACTTGAAACATGGATACTGACTGACTGAGTTAGCAACTGCAACGAGTATTGGGGCCGTGGGTGTGTAACATAGATACAACGCTGCTAAACATATAACTAATTTTTTTTTTAGAGCCTATCTGGCGACTACCAACTTGGGCACAAGTCGCTGCACTCATGACAGCCTAGCACTAGGCTACTTTAAAATAAGAATGAAAAACAATAACAACAACAATAAGGGAAAATCGTAACAAGGAAGCAAGCTCCTAAGTGGAAGGGAGGTCCCCCAGGCGCAGGAACGTGTGACCTACAAAGAAAACAACATAAACTAGTTAAATAAAAGGAAGAAGGCCGGCCTCCCCCCAAAAGTCTACAAGTCCACCAGTCAATGTGCACGCACTCGTCCGGAGTACAAGGGCCAGATGATAGAGACCCTGCCTATTCCGGTAGCGGGACAGATAAAGTGCGCGAAGATCACCCAGACTGGGAAATTCGACAAGAATGTGTCGAACAGTCTGGGGGACGACGCAAGCGTCACAATGGGGCGCAGGCGAGCGGTCCACCAAACGGCGATGCGTCACATGAGTATGCCCGATTCGGAGACGACAGGAAGCGACCTGAAGCCGTAGCGAAATTGGGGGATAGGTCCATGGGAACAGTCGAGGCGCATTGACACGCAACTTTAAGTTCCCCTGGACCGTCTCCCAACTTCTTTGCCAAGCAGTCCGAAGAGCTGTGCGTATTTCTGCAATGTAATCGGTGTGTGGAAGAGCAAAACGCTGGTCCTCGCGGACTCTTTGGCGCGCTCATCACCCGCAATTCCTACATGTCCAGGAACCCAGCAGAAGATAATCTCGACATCCACTCGGCTCACTAAAATCGTGGCATCACGGATATCGCAGAGATTCCAATGCCCCGAGAGAACCCAGGGCGCTCTGTGAGTCGCTATAAATCACGATCCGGTCTCCGAACCTTGCACGTCACGAATTTCCCGCACCGAGTCGTGTATTGTCACTAACCCAGCCGTGAAGACAGACGCAGCTCCCGGTAGAGCCCCGCTGACTTCAAGCAGAGGCGATACGGCGTGGAAACCGACCCCCTCTTGGGACTTGGAGGCATCCGTATACACTGACACGAGGTGTGCTCCAAAAAGACCAAACGCAATACTCCCGGCGCTGCACATACTTTGGGAGCAGAGGCGTGGCGACAAATTGCCAACGGTGGTACCCTCCAGGGTGGCGTCCTGGGCAGAACCAGGGGCGCCACCGGCCCGAGAGCTACATCTAGCTCTCGAAAGATTTTCCTAGCCTTAAACACAAAGGGCTTAATGTATGAGTTGTGGCTGTCAGCGGCATAAGCAAAGTCGAGATCAGCTGCGGATACTTTGAGAGCCGTTGGCGACAAAGGGAGACGCTGCGCTCGTGCATACAAACGAGTAGCGCACTGTGCATGGCGCATAGATAATGGCATTTCTCCAGCTTCAACAAGCAGGCTCTCAATAGGGAAAGTGCGGAAGGCACCGGTCACCAAGCGAAGGCCGGTGTGGTAGATCGAGTTCACTTCCGCAATAGACGTTGGGCTGCGGATGCATAAAACTCACATCCGTAGTCAAGCTTCGAACGAACAAAGGATCGATAAAAAAGTAAGGCAGTAATGGCTACTGCCTTACTGTCGAACAGTCTGGGGGACGACGCAAGCGTCACAATAGGGCGCAGGCGAGCGGTCCACCAAACGGCGATGCGTCACATGAGTATGCCCGATTTGGAGACGACAGAAAGCGACCTGAAGCCGTCGCGGAATTAGGGGATAGGTCCATGGGAACAGTCGAGGCGCATTGACGTTCAACCCAAGCGCTGAACGTCAGAGAACGATTTTTTTTAAGGGGCTATCTGGCGACTGCCCACTTGGGCATAAGTTGCCGCAATCACAAAGCCTAGCTCTAGGCTACTTTAAAATAAAAAAAATATGAAAACAAAACAAAGATAAGAAGGGGAGAGACAACAATTAGGAAGCAAGCTCCGGCGCCGAAGGGAGGTCCCCCTCCCCCCGGGATAGGACGTGCGACCTACAAAGAAAACAACAATAACATAAAAACAACAACAAAACCTAGTTACATTTAAGACAGAGGGCCGGTCTCCGCCCAAAGTGTACCAGTTAATTCGCACGCACTCGTCACAAGTGCAAGGAACAGGCGGTAGCGACATCTGCCCAAACCCGGTACCGAGACAGGTAACGTGCGCGAAGATCGCCCAGACTGGGCATTCAACAATAATGTGCCGAACAGTCTGGGAGCCAAAGCAGTCTTGCCAGTAGGGCGCTGGCGAGCGCTCCATCAAATGGCAGTGCGTCCCGCGAGTGTGCCCAATTCGGAGACGACAGAGGGCAACCTGAAGCCTTTGCGGCATTGAGGGGTAGGTCCATGAAATCAGTCACGGCGCAATGGCAGGCAACTTTAAGTTCCCTTCGACCGTCTCCCACCTTTTTTGCCAAGCAGCCCGAAGAGCTGCCCGTATTCCTGCCATGTAGTCGGTCCGAGGAAGAGCGAAACGCTGGCATAGTAGTATAGTCCTCGCGGACTCTTTAGCGCGATGATTCCCCGCAATTCCTACATGTCCAGGAACCCAGCAGAAGTTAATCCCGATAAACGCCTGGCTCGCCAAAACCGTGGCATCACGGATATCGCGAACCAGGGGATGCGGAGATTCCAATGCCCCGAGATTCCTCAGGGCGCTTTGTGAGTCGCTATAGATGACAATCCGGTCTCTGAACTGGGCACTACCTGTAATCTCCCGTACCCAGTGGTGTATTGCCACCAGCTTGGCCGTGGAGACAGACGCAGCGGCTGGCAGAGCCCCGCTGACTTCAAACAGAGGGTATATGGCGTGGAAGCCGACCCCCTCTTTGGCCTTGGAGCCATCCGTATACACTAGCACGGTTCCAGGGTGACACGAGGTGTGCTCCACCTAGCTCGAACACAATCCTCCCGGCGATTCAACCACTTCCAGGTGCACCCCATTAAGAAACAAATCTGGGTCGCAGTGGAGCCATGGATGGCGGCAGAAGTGCACCACCTTAGTCTTGGCAAAAGAAAACCGAAACCTGTGCGTTTCTCCATATCAAGAGACGACCTCATCTACCGACCTAAACTCCTTGACTGAGATTGAGAATTAGGTCATTTCCTGAAATGCAGGCCACCACGCCAGGAACCACCGAGGTGGGCTCTCAGGCGGCAGCTACCCAGAAAATGATATTTGAATGGGAAAGTGATCACTACCATGGAGGCCATCGACCACCCTCCAATCAAAATCACGCTGTTTCATCCCGAGAGCACAAAGATACGTCAAGGCAAGAAAATGAAGCAGTTCTCGGACAGTGATGCGTAAACTCATCCACATTTAGGACACCTATCTTAAGCTACTCGATCAGATCGGTAAAGACTTGTCCCCTGGGATTTATTGAGTAGTCTCCCCAGAAAGGATGTCTGCCGTTCAGATCTCTAAGTAAGAGAAAGGGCCTCGGCAACCCTGCCACGACGCGGCGGAATGTTTACAGAAATAACAGTATACCTCCTATCCAGGTGAAGCTGCACAGCCACTGCCTGAAAGGAGGTATCTAAAGTGAAAAAAAGAACGGAGACATCATGCCGGGTGTAAACTGCGCATCCATCAGCCCGGTCCCCATCCCATGCTGGTGGCGCGCACCTAGCATGGTCTCCGGCAGAAACATAGCTAACGGGGAAAGGGACGAGACGAGCCTCCGCAGCTCCTCCCAGCTAGCCCGGAGTCCATGGCAATTCCAATGAAGGAATATGACCTCCAGGCCTAGCTCGGAGGAGGGCAGGGGCCCTCTTTGAAGAGAGAAGACCCTCACGGGAATGGCCGTACGCTTCCCGGAGGCAGAACCCCTGGCGCTGTCGCCTTCGAGTACTTATTGGGGTCTCTTGGGCTCGCCATGCGAGTCTTTTCCTTCCTCCGCCTCGAAACCTTAGGCGGGCGTTGCAGCTTCGGAGGCGAGGGGCCCTCTTTTCGAGGATCCACCCAGCCCACCACTAATCGTGGGCGAAGGAGCCGAAGATCCTTTGTTGCTCTCCACCTTTCGGGGGGCAGCTTTAGGAATCCTGGAAGATGGCCTGGCGACCAACTTCATGGGTGTTGCCTTCTGTGAGTCTACCGACTCAGTGGAAGCGCGTGGCTGTTTCGTCTTACGGGAAACGGTCACGCTGGGGTAAGGGAGGGGAGGCGTAGCACTGGCTGGGTGTAAACCCTTTGTGCCAACAGCTTTACCAGGGAAGCGCCTGGGTTGAGTAGAACCCGCAGAAGGGCTCCGAATGGTCGCGGAAACAACCGTGCTCGTTGTCCTGGTTGGGCCAGGAGCAGAGGGCGTCTTTCTCAGCATTGAGGCGTAAGACGTTCCAGGCAGCGCTGGACGCGCTAGGACCATGTCATTAGCCTCGCGAAATGAGATACGATCCTGGGCCTGAACGGCCAGGATTTCTTTCTCAAGCAGATATGCACCACATTGCTTCGAAGAAGCGGGGTGCGGCTCTCCGCAATTGACACACTTGGTCACACATGATTTGGACTTTTCGTGTGCAGCCTTGGAGCATTTTACACAGACTTCAGATGAACCCGACTTTGCACATCTACATCAGCGATTCGTATAGCCGAAGCGGTGACAGTAATAACACCTCCGCGGCAGTGGCACGAATGCCTTAACACGGTATCGGTACCAACCGGCACGCACCGACTCAGGAAGCTTCTCGCAGTCGAATGTGACGAAGAGTGTAGGGGTGGGTCTAGAGACCCCTCCCTGTTTTCTCATCGCTCGACCTTGACCGCCCCGTGGTCGGCCAGCTCTAGAGTGATATCTTCTATGGAGCAGTCCACCTGTTTCCTCGCATAAACTACTCCTTTCACAAACTTCATGGTAGAGTGCGGCGCCACACTCACCGGGGTGCCATCAAGTGTCCGAAGGACACTTATCTTGGTATCCTCGGAGGAATCCGCCGCATTCGCCAGAAAGCTCCCATCCGAGAAACGGGTCACCTTCGGGTCTCTACCAATTATACCAGCTAAGGCACTCCTCTGATGGATCATGTTGCATTCAGTGGAGCGCCTAACTAAAAGCGTTTGACACCAGCGGGCTCGAAAACGCCAGGTAATTTCTGAATGAGGGGCCCCGACGTAATCGAGGCTCCGCTCTGCGCACTTTTGGTCTTATTTGGAGATTCCCCGCCAGGGCCCGAACGTGCCGATCTTGGCTTGGTCGCGGCCTCGTCCATCCCTGCGGCCCCCATAGAGGGAGAAGAACTCGGAGTCTTTTTTGTCTTCTTTTTAGGAGAGGAGGGTGGGGAATAGACCTGCTTCTCCCCTCCCCCAGCAGGAGCCCCCAGCCAGATGGGCCGGCCTCTACAAGGTCCTTACCCGAGATGTTAAAGGTCCCAGCAGTCGTGAGGGCACCAGGCGGAGGAGGAGACCCCTCCCCTCCTTGTGCTGACTTAGCAGCCCGACCCTTCTGGTGAGGGCTCCGCACAGGAAAGACTCGGGCTCGCTGTTTGATGCCGAGGCCGACTCTGCCACCACCTTTTGAGGCTGGGCTGCATCAGGAAGCATGTCATCTCATGGTGGGGGCTCCATTTGCTCCCCCTTCCCGGACATCGCAGATAATGTCCGTCTCGTGCATGTTTTTGGAGGGAGGGGGCATAGGGCTTCACCCCCGCTAGATTTAATATTTGGGCCAGCAGGTCTCTAGAGGAAAGCGGCCGATGGGGCCTTTCTTCCCTCTTCCCGCTAAGGGGGTTTGTCCTACCGAGCCGCTTCAACGTCGAGCTGTCAGTTATGCGCTGCCTACTGGCTTTCTTGGCAGGCCCCTGTGAAAGCAAAGGCGGGACTGCAAGATTTGAGCTGGAGTCACGTGGTGCTCCAAGGAAGGGGGTGATGGGGAGCCCACTGCATCCATAGGCACTGGGAAATAGTAAGCCTCCTCTCCGGTTGAAGAGTAATGGAGGGTCCCCTGGGAAACCACAGAAGGTGGGGGACCTACATTTTTCTGTGGAGCTGCCTGAGGGCGGCTCCGTTGTTTTTAAAGGAAAAATGGAGAGATTTTGGTTTTAGAAAGTTTTCATCATTGGGCATGACCTTTTTTTTCACGGGATGCAAACGCTAATCACCTTCCGCAGTAGCCCGCTCTGCGAAGGGAGTACAGGCCTGGCAGTCCCTCAGCATGGCGGCTCCACCTTGGACGTGGCGTAAAATGGATAGTGTTTGAAAATAGAAAGGAAGAGGAGGTGAGGAAGATGTGGGTGGGGATCATTGTCACCTCCACCCTGTCCCAATCCGGGATAGTTGGCTGAGAAGGTCAGCATCTACCCTGTGAAATTAGAGGCTGACCAGAGAAAGTTGTGGGAGGTTGTATGAAAAGCGAGGAAACACAAGTGTCTGAAGGAAGGAGAAGAGCCTAAGCTGGGGTCAGACGGGGTACAGAGTCCCGTCAGCAAGGCAAATCGCTGCGCACCTTAAGGGGGTATAACTAACAAATCATTAAAATGTTGTATATCGAAAAAAAAAGAAACTCAATGTTTTATGATTAGTAACCCGTAAATAGTTGCTTGTCACTAGATTAACAGATTATGGAGAACTACATATAGTTAAATATGCCATATTGTCAAAAGGTTTCCTGACCACTGGAAGGTAGCGAAAATGATATTCATTCCTAGAGCCGGTAAACCACCGGACAGTCCAGCTAACTTCAGGCCTATATCTCTCTTAGAATTTTCAGGGAAAGTCTTGGAGAAGATATTGGCCAACAGGGTAAATACGTTCCTCGAGAATAACAATGCTGATAACAACCAGCAGCATGGCTTCCGAGTGAAGCGAGGAACGGACACGGCGCTAGCCGTGATTACCGAGAAGTTAGCCTAAGTAAAATCTGAAAAACGCCACGCAAATCTGGTGCTACGTGATGTCGAAAAGGCCTTTGAAAAATTATGGAGGAGAGGCCTACAATACAAGATCTTACAACTGGGCCTCAATCCCATACTTGAAAGGATCCTTTGTGATTACGTAATGGACAGGAGGGCGTTTCTGAGATCAAAGGTTATAATGGCCCTGAGTGCGAGCTCGAGGCGGTTGCATGTCCCTTGCTCTATAACATTTACACCATCGACCTTCCCCGACCTCTGATTGAAGGTTCCTTGTACGTCCAATTTGCGGACGACATAACAATGATATGTACGACGCCTTATCGGAATGCCAATTTCATGGCACAGAGTACGGCGGTGGAAATCGAAAACATCAACTCTTTCGAGAGAAGATGGAAGATATCCACCAATTCCCCAAAGTTCCGTGTAATTCCATTATTCCAACGGACACTGGCAGACATCAGTGTGGGGGATGCACGCATCCCATACCGCACGGAGGGCACGGTTCTGGAACTTCGTATTACGACTGGTGGGTAGGTATGGGAGTCATGTAGCAAAAACTAGACAGAATGCACGGAGGGACTTGGGTCAATTTTTCAAATTCGTAAACCTAAGCACCTTTAACAAATTTAAAATCTATAATGCGTGCATTCGTTCAAAATTCCTGTATCCCCCGGTCCCTATAAACGCAGTTTCCAAGAACCAAGTCCTTAAACTGCAAAGGGTCCAGAATAAGGCAGTCTACATCATTACAGGAGCCCGAAGGAGAGAAGGAAGAAGGCAGAGTGAACTCCATGGTGAACTGGGGATGACCCCCATAAACGTTGAGCTTCACCTCAGAGCAACCAAAATCTGGGACAAGGTGCACCGGCACCTCCCTCCCGAGTTTGTGCTCGGGCACATAGACTTTGACAACATTGGACGAGCAATATCCTTTAAAAGCAGAAGACTTCCGATTGACTTTGACGTAAAACCAAGGTTCACTTAAAATAAAACCCCACTTCACAACACAAATCACAAACAAAGCCAAGCGAAATTAATCACTATATTAGTAATTGTTAATATTAGTTTTTGCTAAAAACTTTCCCCCCAATTTTTGTGCGAAAAATCACCAAAAACTAAACAAACAAACACCAAAGTCTGGGTGTAAAATACCCGGACAAGAAGATGCAAATCTTCAACAAGCCACGTAGAGTAAAAAATACCTACTACTACTAAGGCTTGAATGCCTAGCGCATTATCAGATAATATATATATATATATATCGTCACAAAAAATATAACCAAAACGCAAAGAAAGCCAGAGATGCCCTTTCACCAGGAATCCGTCTTTCATACTTCTTTTCATTTTAGCTTTCCTATTAATTTCCCAACTATTTCTCCTACTATATTCCTCACTTTATATGTCCAATGTCAAAAGGCCGATAATCAGATAATTTTCGAATTACTATAATAATTTTATAAGAAAATTAAGCTCTGTGGCCCCCTCACTCCTAAAAGTTTTCTGTGGCCCACCAGAAATTTGCCATAACTCCAGGTTGGGAATAGCTGTTACGAGAATGAATGCTTGATTGCGGGCATTTAGCTCCGGGGTTCGAGTACGTTCAGCATATCTTTTATACCTTATCTATATATTGCCTGTTATTCTTGCTTCTCCTCTTCTGGCAGTTACTACATGCCATACTGAGTTGCTTGACTCACCTTTTACAATTCTCTAGCATGCTTATTTATTAGGTATTGGTCTTTTGTGCCTAACAATTTCTCCTGCATTCTTTTTTTGAGGGAATTTGCATACAATAAAGGGATAAAACAAACATTTTTATACAACATTATTATATCTTCCTTAATAAAATAAACTCACAGATATTGCTCATAAATGATTTATAAAGGTAACACAATAAGATTAATAGACGTCAACTAAAATATAAGATTTGTATTATTAATTACATTTGTATGACCATAATTCGAAATTAATAAAAGTCGTATAAGGCACAACACCAAATTAGGCCAAAGACCACAGAAATCTGGCTCGGAAATAACTGGCTCAAATGGAAGATTCGACAACCGAATGAAAACTCAATTATAAAATAAAAGGCCTAAAGTTAGGTGCATGCCTTCAAACGACCCTGAGAGAAAGAAAACATCTAAATAAAGATAAAATATTTAACCATACCACACTAACCCACGTATTATTCGTAATATAGGGCTTATAAAAATATTCAACGGCTATTTATTATCATGGCAGAAGAGTGTCTGGCCAAGCAGACCTTTGCTCACGCAGCGGGGTACGATAATCTTACAACTAAAAATAGGGGAAAAACTAATTGAATTTAACTGGGCGATCTTTGATCTTTTTTTTTTAAGGAACTGAACCAATATTAAATCAACATTTGGGTTTCGGGGTGCGCATTACTCGAAAGTGGGAGTGAAGGCAATGCCACGGAGGTTGTGAGACAACATCGCAAATTTCCATGAGACCATAACACCGCCATAACGTATCGATAAAACCTTCCGGGTGTCTGAGAGCGACAGGGCAAAGAAGTATAACAACTCAACCTAAGCATCTTTCAGCTGACAACGTCAACTTCCCTGGGTGAGGCAGTAATGGGGCTTTCACATAAGTTCAGAGGATGGTCAGTTTCATGGAGTAGACGGTCAGCGTCAAAATTGGCTTCACGTACAGCGTCTTGATACGCTCCCATGTTTCTCTTCTTGTATCTCACCTGCGGGATAAATATAAAATTTAATACTAAGCAAACGGTAGTATTTTTTTTAAGGGGTTATCCACCCGGCGTAGAAGCGTGCGACCTAGAATGAAAACAATAACAAAAACAACAACAAAACCTAGTTAAATAAAAGGGAGAAGGCCGGCCTCCCCCCAAAAGTCTATCAGTCCACCAGTCAAGGTGCACGCAGTCGTCCCAAGTACAAGGGACAGGCGGTAGCGACCTCGCCCATCCCGGTACCGGGACAGGTAACGTGCGCGAAGATCGCAAACAGTAGTAAAAATTAACTTTTGCAAGGAAGGGTAATAACCGCTGATGCTAAAGGGGTGAGAGCCGCCGAAATAATTCTTCGTCCCATTTGTAGAGATTAAAAAAAACAAAACGACGAAATAAGGAAATGAACAAGCCCCCCCCCCCATTTAGCCCTTTTCAAGCCAAATACAGTGGGTCAAATAATTATCCATAAGGTTCTAGAAAAATGTATATAAAATTCATTACACTTAGGAACATCAGAATACAATGTAACTTGCAATAAATAGAACACATAAATATGTAACAGAAAATAACTTAAAACTATTAAAGTATAATACTACAAGAGGAGTGGTTTTGCCACTCCTCCTTAGAGGAGCTTGCACTTCGCAGGCAGAGCTTCAGTCTGTGACGTACAGCCTATCTGGCTCTAGCAATGAAATTTTGGTTCAAAAACTTTTAGGTTTCCAGTACCTTCTAATAATTTACTCTTGCCAAGAGTAAATTATTATAAGGTACTGGACCAAGGCTTAAAGTTAGGCCTTAGAAGGACAAGAGATCTAGGTTTTTTTTCAGATCCATACTTATTTTCTAGGCCTAAAGGCAACAAAAAAATTAGAATTCTTTTTAATAAATGAAAAAAAATGAAAAACATCAAATATTTTTTTCATATAAATCTAAAAGCAAAACTAAATTTTAATACATTTTATGAACTTCATGATTTGTAATTATTTTGTTTAAATTCCCAAACATTTGATAATCATATTTATGTTTGCTGAACTTAGAAAAAACTTTTAGAAAAGTTTCAAATATAAGAAAAAAAATCAGTCCTGCAGGCTATTTTTTTCAACTGTAAAGAAAATCTTAAAAAGAACTTGGATAAAAGCTTCAAATATACCTAGATGACTGACAAACTAAAATTGAAACTTAAAAAAACTATTCAGATGTAAAAAAGTATTCATAACATGACATGAAAAATAAAGTTAATATTTTGTGGAGAGTCCATTGTTAAACAGAACAGCTCCAAAATGTCTCTTGTAGGATGAGGGCTGCCTTTCTCCTACTTTAATTTCAAACTCTTGCCATTGGGCCACTCAGTTGATTGGCTTGACATATGCTTAGGGTCATTATCGAGCCGAAACATCCACCATATAGAGTTTTCTGGCGGAGCTACTGAGATGATTTTCCTTCTATGAAGTGAAGCAGCCACAAACCATTATACTACCCACTCACATGCTTCACTATTGGCAGTGTTTTTACCTGCAGCGAAACGCCAGGTCTAGGTGTCGCTTTTTTTTTTCAAAAGTTCATAAAATGACCATGGGACCTATGGTTATTCACTCAGGAGATTTGAAATCTGCAATCGAATTTAGCGCTGGGTGGCGCCATCTAGTGGCAGAAGCCTCATTTAGCCATTCAAAGGCCCTTGTAAGTGATTTGAACCAGGGGAAACCATCAATGCAATAACCATTTATCATCTTATCACAAAATACCGTAGGTCATTGAAGGGACTTTCCCTCTTGTTCTGTTTGTAGGCAGTATTTATTAGGTTCCCACCAAATAAACTTATAGTAGTTATTGCCGAATATTTTTATTTTTGTTTCACCTGATGAAAGATTTTTTTTGAGATAATGGTTCTTCAACGCGATTCTTTGCCAGCAGCGGAACCCTTCATGCATGGTACTTGTGGAGTCCTCTTCACAATATGTTGAACCTTGTTGCCAGTTCTTCAACCAATTCTTTCCTTGTTGTTTGAAGCTAGCACAAGGCATTATTTCCCTTGGAAGAGCGGCCCTCCTGTAACCTTTGCCAGCCTCATACTCTTAAAATGGCGTTTGACGTGAAAAGAATGTCCTTTAACCTTTGATGATATTCTGATGAGATGTTTACTCAGTGTTTTCTTGTGTCAGAATGACTGCTGGCAATGCCCAATAAGCTCTCATACTTGTGTATGAATGATCTGGAACAATGTAGACATGCTTCAAAACGGAGTTATCGATCAGGACATTGTGACCCCCCCTTATTTTTTAAGGTTATGTGTATGAATACTCTTTTGCATACCTTTGCATTGCAGCTGCACCCAGCATGGTATCCTGCAAAAAGATAGCTAACAGGAAATAGGAAGAGACGAGCCTCCACAGCTCCTTCCAGTTGGCCTGGAGGATATGCAGGGACCCTCTTTGAAGAGAAGACCTTCATGGGAATGTTTGTATACTTCCTAGAAGCAGAATTACAGGCGATGTTGGCCAAACAAGGCCTTGTCACCTTCGAGGAATTATCAGGGGAGGTTGGACTAGCTATGCAAGTCATTTCCTCCCTACACCTCAAAATCTTCGGCAGGCAGGGCAGCTTGGGAGGGAGGTTCCTCCTTTAAAGGATCCTTTGTCTCTGAGCCACCCAGTCCAGCCTTGGGTAGGGGTGTAGGAGCTGAAGCTCCTTAGGTGCTGTCCTCCTTTCGGGGGTGGAGGGGCAGCTTTAGCAACCCTAGAGGACAGCCTCATGACCACTTTCAGGGGTGTTGCCTCCAGTAAGTCTAACTTGGTGGACAGGCGCAGCATTTTCACCTTACGAAAAACGTCCATACAGGGGGATGGGGGCTCCTTAGTTTTAGCCGAGACTAGTGTGAACCTTCTATGCCCTCAGCTCTACCAGGGAAGCACACCTGGGTGGAGTAGATTGTGCCTTTTTACCTTTGAGGCATAAGATGTCCAATTTATTTTCACTGTGGTAGCCCATCTGGCGACTGCCTACTTGGGCATAAGTCACCGTACACCACACGGCCTACTACTAGCCTACATTAGAAAACAAATAACAGAACATATAATATGTAACTAACAAATAATGAGAAAAGGCAAGAAGCATGCTTCGGCGTCAAGGGTAGGCCCGCCTCGCCTCGGTGCAGTAACATGCGGCCTACAAAAAAGCACGAAAAGAGGTCAAATAAAGTGGAGGAGGCCAACTTCCTCCAAAAAGTCGTAAAGTACAGAAGTCAGTGTTGGACGAATCCGTCCCGAGTACAAGGGACAAGCGGTAGCGAAGATCAGCCAGACTGGGACATTCAACAAGAATGTGCCGAACAATCTGGGGGACAACGCAGTGTTCACAGTAGGAGGCAGGCGCGCGCTCCATCAAATGGCGGTGCGTCCCGCGAGTGTGTCCAATTCAGAGACAACAGAAAGCAACCTGAAACCGTCGCGGCATTGGGGGGTAGGTCCATGGGAACAGTCGCGGCGCAATGGCACGCAACTTTAAGTTCCATTTGACCGTCTCCTATCTTTTTAGCCAAAGCAGGCTGTATTCCTGCCATGTAGTCGGTGTGACGAAGAGCGAAATGCTGGTCCAGTCACACAGTACTCATGGACTCTCTTGCGCTCTCATTCCCCGCAATTTCTACATGTCCAGGAACCCAGCAGAAAATAATCTCGACATCCGCCCGGCTCCCAAAACCGTGGCGTCACGGATATCGCAAACCAGAGAGTGCAGAGATTCCAATACCCCGAGAGGACTCAGGGCGCTTTGTGAGTCAATATAAATCACAATCTGGTCTCCGAACTGTGCACATCGTGTAATCTCCCGTACCGAGTGGTGTATTGCCACCAGCTCGGCTGTGAAAACAGATGCAGCGCCTGGTAGAGCCCCGCTGACTTGGAGCCATCCGTATACACTGGCACAGTTCCAGCATGACACGTGGTGAGCACCAAAAAGGCCGAACGCAATAATCCCGGCGCTGCAGAGTCGTGGCGACAAATAGTCAAAAGTGGTGGGCAGGTAGCACGCACCCAGCATGGTCTCTTCCAAAAGATAGCTAAAGGAGAACGGGACGAACTGAGCCTCCGCAACTCCTCCCAATTGGGCCGGAATCCACGGCAATTCCATTGAAGCAACATTCCCTACAAGCCTAGCTCGGAGGAGATGCTGGGGGCACTTTTCGAAGAGAAGACCCTCACAGAGATGACCGCACGCTTCCCAGGGGCAGAACTCAGGGCGCTGTCGCCTTCGAGGACTTATTGGGGGAGGTTGGGGTAACCATGCAAGTTTTTTCCTCCCTCTGCCTTGAAGCCTTAGGCAAACGGGGCGGGGATCCCTCTTTTGGATGATCCACCATTTCAGAACCACCCAGCCTACCACTGGGTGTAGGCATAGGGGCCGAAGCTCCTTTCAGGGACTCGGAAACTGGAGGGGTCAGGAGCAGATGGTGTCTTTTTCAACATTGAGGCATAGGACGTCCCAGACAGCGCCAGGACCAAGTCCTTAGCCTCGTGAAATGAAAGACAATCCTGAGCCTGAACGGCCAGGATTTCCTTCTCAAGGAGATACGCACCCCATTGGTTCGAATAAGCGGGCTGAGGCTCTCTGCAATTGACACACTTGGTCTTATTGTGTGTGGCCTTGGAGCAACTAACACAGACTTCGGGTACCCTGACTTTGCGCATCTACAAGAGCGATTAGTATGCCTGAAGCGGTGACAGTAATAGCACCTCTGCGGCAGTGGCACGAATGCTTTCACGCGGTAGCGCTACCAACCAGCATGCACTGACTCATGGAGATTATTACAGTCAAACGTGATGAAGAGTTTAGGAGTGGGTTTCGAGGCTCCTACCTTTTTTTCTCATCACACGTTCGACCTTGACCGCCCCACGGTGGGCCAGCTCTAAAGTGGTCATCTATGGAGTAGTCCACAAGTTCCCTGGCATAAACTACTCCTTTGACGAAGTTAATGGTACAGTGCGACGTCACACTCACCGGTGTGCCATATAGTGTCTGAAGGGGACTAATCATGGCCGCCTGGGGCGGAGGGGGGCGATGCATTCGCCAATAGGTGACTGTCCGAGAAACAAGTCACCTTCGACTCTCTACCAATCACGCTAGCTAAGGCTCTCCTCTGATGGATCATGTTGGCCTCCATGTGCCCCCCCCCAACGGACATCACAGGTCCCATCATCTGTAGTCGGGTGTAAGAGAGGGGGGGGGGGGGCACATATGGTGAACCCTTCTAGGTTAAAAATTCGAGCCTGCAGGTCTTTGGAGGAAGAGGCCGACTAGCCCTGTTGTTCTGGGCTGTCTGCCTTTCTTGGCAGTCCCCTTATAAAGTAAAGGGGCGACTTCCGCTGGAAAGAGGGAAGCACCTGAGGGCACCTCCAGAGGAGGTGAGGCATCTGTAGGCAAAGGAGAGGGAGACTTCCTCCTCTCCTGTTCAAGTTTTTGAGGTACCCCTGAGAAAGCACGGGGGAGGGGTGGCTCCATTATTTCGGAGCTGCCCGAGGGTGGCTCCGTCGCTGGTGAAGTTTTATTTTTTACATCATCGGGCATGGAGACCCTATTCGTTGTATGGAAAGCAAACGCTAATCAACCACCGCAGTAGCCCGCTCTGGGTGAGGTGCGTACAGGGATGGTAGAGCAAGGTGTCACCATTTTAGGCCACCCCTCCAGCCTGGTGACCTGGCAGCTCCACCTTGGGCATGGGGTAAAAAGATATATAGTGAAGTGAAAAGGAAAGGGGATGTGAGGAAGGTATGGATAGGGATGGAGCAGGTTGTTAAAAACTCACCATCCCAAACTGGAGCTCAGGGGTTAGGGAACATTGACCCTCCCCACGATCCGGGATAGTTGGCCGAGAAGGTGGTCAGCATCGAACCTGTGAAATTAGAGGCCGACCAGAGAAAGTTGTGGGAGAGGTTTTAGGGGAGAAACACAAGCTGTCTGAGTCCCGTCAGCAGGGCGGCCAGAAAGGCAAATCGCTGCATAAGATGTCCAGGGCAGCGCGAGGCGCAGCATGACTAAGTCCTAAGCTTCACAAAATGAGATCAGATTTGTAGCCTGAATGGCCAGGATGTTGTTCTCCAGGAGATACGCATCACATTGCTGTGAAGCTGGGTTTATTCACTCCACAATTGACAAAGAGTATAGTGGTGGGCCTCAAGGCCTCGGCACATTTTCTCATCACACATTTAATTTTGCCTGCTTCATTGTCATCAAGTTCTAAGGTGATGTCTTCTATGGAGTAGTCAAAGAGTTCCCTGGCATAAACCACTCCTTTCACGAAGTTCATGGTAAAGTGCTGCATCATACTCACTGACAAGCCCTTAAGTGTCTATTCGAAGGACACTAATCATGTCCACTAGGAATCCAACACATCCGCCAAAATCTCCTATCCGAGAAATGGGTTACCTTCATCTCTCTACCAATTAAGCTAGCTAATGCTTTCCTCTGATTGATCATGTTGCCCTCAGTGGAGTGAATGTGAAAGTGTTTGAAGGCACCTACCCTCAGGGCCAGACATGCTAATCTTGGCCTAATTTGTTGACAAAGTGGTAGTGGACCTGTTCCTCCACAAAGCCCACCTTTAGCCTACATTTTCTTCTTCCTGTCTTTTCTTTTTCGGGGAGAGGGGGGTGAACCTGCTTCTCTCCACTGCAGGAAGTAGCTGGACAGACTAGCCTCAGCAAGATCCTTCTTAGAGATGAAGGTCTTGGCTGTCAAAGAGGAAGCAGCCAGGGAGGAGGTTACCTCTGGGACCAAGCCTATCTCAGGGGGGCTTCCATTCCACATCAAGAGGCATCTCAGATCACAATCGAGGACTGCCTTGTGTTTCGTCAATCCCTGCAAGAAATTAGGGGGCACAGACTGACAGGGCCTGGTCTCCCTTGGGGGGTTGGCCCTATCTAGCCTCCCCCAATGGAGGGAGCAATTTTGGGCCACCCTGTGATAGGAAAGGAGGGAATGCTGCTGGTAGAGAGATGGAGTCATCTGAGGGCGCCTCCAAAGAATGGGGTGAGGGGAAAGCCACTGCACCCATAGTAGAATAGGGGCCCCTGAAAAGTACAGGGAGGCAATGTCCTTTTCAGAGGCGGAGCTGCACAAGTGACCCCAAAGAGAGCAAACAGGAAGCCTCTTTGCTGCATAGTGATGGTGAGAGAGGAGCTCCTTAACCATTTGAAGAGGTGTCTCAGGTTACCTCATCCTCCCAGACACCCAGGGAGGGTGAGGTAGTGCTGGGTAGCAGATCCCCATGCACATTCTACTTTCGCAATGTATTGTCACCATAATTTAGAAAGAGAAAAAAAGGGCACATGCAAAGTAGATACTATGACCCTGCAATGATTTGGGAGGTCATGAGAAAAGTCTCCATCAGATCAGAAAATTCCAGAATGTGATCATTTACACATACTCAGCCAACAGGTTGAGCGTTGGTGGACTATCCCAACCTGACCCACCATTCAGGTGTAATTGTCCTGGAACTTTAGCTATAAAGAATGGTAGGATGGTGCTGGCATAGCCACCTTATATGTGTACTGGAGGAAGGTGAGCTGAGTCGATGGTCCAGCAAACCCCATACCTAGCCAGCATAGCTCATAAGAGAATGAAAGAGTGCCAGGCAGTCATAACCTATTATTATCATCACCTGGTGCTAGTTGATCTCAGGATGGCATGCAGTCCACCATGGCCCAACAACTGAACTCTGTCCAGGTGGGAACAGTCATACTAGTAGAAAGTGCAGGGATAGACAATAATAATAAAACAATAATTATAATTAATACTAATAAATATAAATAAATAATCGATAAACTACTAATAAATGTGCCTAATACATACCTCACAGTATACATTGCCACTCAACTAAGGACCTCTAAGAGGATGAAAGCGCACTGAGCAGCCAAAACCTCTGTGGACAGGAGCGCAAGTTTGGAAGGTGCTATGTAATAAAGAGAAGTAGAGAGGCGGGTCCACTAGTGAGTAGAGTGGGTGATCACCTATTATTATCATACCCCAGTGCTAGGTGATACTGGGATGGTGTGCAGTCCACCCAGGCACCGTGTCTAATGAACAGAACAAAGTGCAGTTACACAAAGGTTGAAGGGGATAATTGCAATAATAATAAATAAAAGGTAAAGTTATGTCTCCAGGACATCAGCTCCTTTAACCATAAGCTAGCTACCAACATAGAATTCACTCTACAATCTTTATTGACCATTTTTAGTACTAGAACCGAGTGACAACTGTAGACAATGCAAGTTACAAACAGCCAATTTGGGTACAGAGCCTTCACTTACTAAACTTTAATAAATTTTAACAGAGGCAACCGATAGTATAAACCTGGGGTAAAAATGAAACCAAAACAACAACGAAAGATTTGGCTTACATGAAACTTCTTCAAGAAAGGTTGCAAACTTTCTGTTGGTAAGAGAGATGAAACTGAAGATCCATACCAGCAAACTTGGGCATGTACTTTGCATGAATCTTTTATTTTCAAGTGTGTAACCTGTAAAAACAATGTCTCTTAATGAAGATATACATTATAACAATTAATTGATATCAAGTTGAATGATAATGTGATAAGTGATTTTACCCATCCTTACTAATAGGGTCATGAGTTGGCTTTAGATCCATTATGAAATTCTTGGCTGTAATGGAATGAAAATTTTAATTGAGAAAAATGGTATAACAAACAAAGGCATTCTCATTCAGGAAGGAATGAGAAAAGGATGAAGATAAAATGAGTGATAAGGCTGGAGGATTAGATCAGTTAGTTAGAAAGAATAATTCTAGAAGATTGGTTTCAAAGTGATGACTATATTGTCGGTACTTCCAGCATGAGTACAGGTTTTAGCAAGACGAAAAGTGGAAAAATAACTCAAGGCAAGAGTAAATTTTTGTTTTTAATTCAAGAAGGGGTCTCCACTGGTGCCTGCCAAAAATAAATGCATGCTCGTATGTAGGAGGGAAGCTGACATCACTCCTATATCTGAATATACACCCAGCACACAAAGAGCTAAATACAGTGGAACACATCCCAAGCACAAGGCAAAGTGGTAGTGGCTCCAATAATGTGTGAAGATTTCCAAATTTTTTATAATGCCTATCTGGCAACTACCTACAAGGGCATGAGTCACCATACACAATCTCTAAGCCAATACTAGGCTACTTTTAAAATTAAAATAAGTAAAAATAATGAAAAAGGAAGCAAGATTCAGCATCAGGGGGAGGATCACCAATCCTCTGTGCAACATCATGCAACCAGATCTATAAAGAGTTGAATAAAATGGAGGTCACCCTCTTCCACAAATCCATCCCAAATACAAAGGACAAGCAGGGGCGACCCCAGGACATGTAATATGTGTGAAGATCCCCCAGGCTGGGACATTCAACCAGAATGTGCCGAACAGTCTGGTGGACAAAGCAATAAGGTACAAGGAAGTGCCAGTATGCTAATTCAAAGACATCTCTACATTGGGGAGTAGGTTCATAGGAAAGGTTGTGGCCCAATGGCACTCAACTTTACTTTCCCCTCAGATGTCTCTGCATCTATTTGGCCAGGCACTCTGGAGGGCGATTCCCACCATGTAATCAATATGAGGATGCGTGCAATGCTGGCTTTGTCACTCAGTTCCCAGACTCTTTGGTACCCTCATTCCCAAATGGAGATTATACTGTGACATCATGGATACCATGAACCAGAGGGGGTATAGATTCTAATGACCTGAGAAACTCAGGGGGTTTGGTGAGTCTTTAAAGATCACAATCCAGTCTCTGAACCGGGTCCAATGTGGTATCTCCCCGGAGCAGAGTCAGAGCAACAAATAGTCAAAGGTGGCACTCTCCAAAGTGGCATCCTGTGCAAAACCAGACACACTAACAGCGAGAGATTTATTAAAAAAAAATTTAGCAGTCAATTTGACACTGCCTACTAGGGAAAAAGTTACTGTAATCACACTGCACCCTAATACTAGGCTAGAGAAAAAAGATGTAAAAAGCAAATATCAAAGATAAAACAAAAAGTAAAGTCCCCCAATCTATAACAAAATCAAAACAAAAGGAATAGGCCAACCTCCTCCAAAAAGTCAGATAGTCCATGAACCCATCCCAAATACAAGGAACAAGGGAGAGGTAATGTGCAACATATGAAGATAACCCATATTCTCTTTAAAATTAGATTAGGAGCCCATCTGGCGATGCCTACTTGGGGCATAAGTCGCAGTAGTCACCATAGCCCACTAATAGTCTATATTAAAAAAATAAATAATGCTAAAAAAACAAGGAAAACAGAGCAAAAAGGCAATAAGGACTAAAAAAATAATAATTGAGGAGCCTATCTGGCGACTGCCCACTTGGTCATAAGTCGCTGCAATCATGACAGCCTAGAACTAGGCTACTTTAAAATAAGAATATGAAAACACAACAACGATAAAAAGGGAAGATGGCAACAATTGGGAAGCAAACTCTGGCATTGGGGGGATATCCCCCTCGCCCTGGTGCAGGAGTGTGCCACCTACAAAGCAAAACAATAACAAAACCTAGTTAAATAAAGGAGAGAGGCTAGCCTACCTCCAAAAGTGTGTAAGTCCACCAGTCAATGTGCACGAACTCGTCTTGAGTACAAGGGACAGGCGGTGGCGACTCCACCCATCCCGGTACTGGGACAGGTAACATGAGGAGAGATCGCCCAAACTGGGACATTCAACAAGAATGTGCTGAACAGTGTGGGGGACAACGCAGTCTTCACAGTAGGGCGTTGGCGAGCGCAACATTAAATGATAGTGCATCGAGGCGAGTGTGCCCAATTCGGAGACGACAGAAAGCAACCTGAAACCCTCGCGGCAATGGGGGATAGGTCCATGGGAACAGTCGCGGTGCAATGGCGGGCAACTTTAAGTCCCCTTTGACCATCTCCCATCTTCTTTGCCAAGCAGTCCGTATTCCTGCAATGTAGTCGGTGTGTGGAAGAGCAAAAGGCTAGTCCAGTCACAGGACTTTTTGGCGCGCTTATTCCCCACAATTCCTACATGTCCAGGAATCCTGCAGAAGATAATCTTGGCATCTGCCCCGGCTTGTGTAGCATCACGGATATCGCGAACCATGGGATGTGGAGATTCCAATGCCCCGAGAGCACCCAGGGCGCTTTGTGAGTCACTATGGATCACTGTCATAGAATGCCCCCCTTTTTGTTCTAAGAGTGCTAATATATTGATATCTTAAAGAATAGAGCCGTTGGAAACACGTAAGGATATAGAGAAACGCACAATAATTCCCCAAATAAACTTATATTATCATAAACAAGAATTAATTCAATTAGTTTGACCCTCTAAAATTGGTTAATTCCGCTATACACATCGATATATAAGATTTAGGCTTACAGACTCTACTGGAGTTTAAATACCTCAGGAATGTTATTGTCTCACGACGCGTGCCGCCTGGCCAGATGTAGGTGGGCGGGATTAGGAGATCCTTTTGGCGAGGGTAGCAGCTGGGGTGTCCACACGGTATTCCGGGGGGGGGGGGGGTGTACACCAAGGTAGTCATGGTCTCTCTGGCGAGAGTGAGTCGAATTTGGTTCTTAAACCAAGTTAACTTGGAGTGCGGTGTGACCACCGAGCAACGAGCTCGAGGGGGAGCTTTTCTCCTTCGTTACTTAATTCCTCATGGGCGAGGACTGAACTCGTGGAGGGTCTTCTTCAAGGGCGACAATCGATGAGGGGATGTTTCTCTGATGAGAATAAGTTACTTAAAGTTCGGTTTGGTAACCAAGAACTAGCTTGAGGATGAGCTTCTTCTTAGTTCCAGTCTTCTTCAAGGGTGAGTATAACGGAGGGGACTTTCTCTGACAAGAATAAGTTGAACTTGGTTCCTCAACCAAGTTAACTTATAAGTTCAGGGGGGCCACCGAGTAATGGGCTCGAGGGTGAGCCTTTTCCTTCCTCTTTCCTTAATTCCTCAAGGATGAGGAATACCCCTGGTGTTTAAGATGCACCAGGATATGAGGAGTCTCTCTGACGAGAGTAAGTTGAACTTAACAAAGTTAACTTAACGTTTGGTTTGATAACCAGGGACTAGCTCGAGGATGAGCTGCTTCTTAGCCCCTTAAGGTAGGTAGCCCTGCCTCTCTTGCAGGGTAGTTCTTGGTCTGGCGAGCCAAGTAAACTACCAATCCAGTCTAGGTAGCTCAGTGTCTTAATTCCGAGGACTTCGTCACCTGGAGACTGACGTATTCTACCTCGATTTTCCTCAGTGTTCCTCATTTATACCTAGTCACCCCACTGGGAGAGTGGTAAGAGAGGAAGGGGCTTGAGGACGGCCCAGGAGGGTTCTTATGCCAAACAGTTTTTCTCACCAAGTCTTACATCGGCTCCTCGTTAGCCTTCGAGCTTGGGAGAAACACGCCTCCAATTTCTTATTTGACGTGAAATCGAATCTCACTCTCCTGGGGGAGATCTTGCATTTTAACCATTAGGTCTTTCATAGAGCCGAGTGGTGCAGCGCTGCGGCTACGCGCTTGCCCCGACGGTGCCTGGGGCCGGATGTCTTTGCGGTAACCGCCTCGTGACTCCACCACGAGAGAACAGGGGCGGGGACGATTCTTCTACAATCACAATCCAGTCTCCGAACTGGGCACAATGCATAATCTCCTGTACCGAGGTGGGGTATTGCCATCAGTTCGGCCATGAAGACAGGCGCCCGGTAGAACCCCGCTGACTGCAAACAGAGGGGATACGGCAAGGAAACCGACCTCCTCTCCAGACTTGGAGCCATCCGTATACATTGGCACGGTTCCAATGTGACACAAGATGTGCTCCAAAAAGGCCGAATGCAATACTCCCGGCGCTTTACACAAGCTTTGATAGCAGAGGCGTGGCGGTAAATAGCCAAAGGTGGTACCCTTCAGGGTGGCGTTCTGGGCAGAACCAGGGGCGCCACTGGCCCGAGAGCTATATCTACCTCTCGAAGGAGTTTCCTGGACGTAAATCTAAAGGGCTTAGAGTATGACTGGCATCTCTGGGTGGTATAGGCACAGTCAAAATCAGCTGCGGATGCAGTGAGAGCGTTTGGCAACTGAGGGAGGTGCCAGGCTCACACGTACAGACGAATAATGCAAGGTACACAGCATAGAGCAAGTGGCATCTCCCCAGCATTGACTAGTAGGCTCTCAATGGGGGAAGTGCGGAAGGCACTGGTCACCAGGTGAAGGCCAGTATTGTGGATTGAGTCCACCTTCCACAATACATGCTCAGCTGTGGATGCATAAAACTCACATCCGCAGTTGAGCTTCGAATGAACCAAGGATTGATAAAAAAGGCAGTAGCCCTATCAGTGCCCCCGAGCACTGAATGTCACAGAACAGAGAATATCCATGGCGCAGGTACAAGAGACCCTAAGGGTGCGAATATGAGCATCCCAGGTGAGGCATCAGTCAAATACAAGACCAAGGAAATGTTCCAATTCAACCACTTCCAGCCATACCCCATTAAGAAACAAGTCAGTCAGGGTGGAACCAGGGATGGGAGCAATAGTGCACCACCTTAGTCTTTGCTAAGGAAAGCCAAAGCCTGTGTGCTTCGGCATATCAAGAGACAGGGTTCAATGCTTGTTGGAGTAGACGTGGTATCTGGGCCGTGCCAAAAGACTTTGTAAGGTCATCTATATAGAGCGTAGCGAGAACATCTTCCGGCAGCATCGAGGTGATGCTCTTGATGCTCAGGGCAAATAGTGCGACACTGATGGCACCCTCTTCCTGCTTCACTGAGGAGGAGAGGGCCCCCCCCCCCCAGATCTAAAGATTGGGAGGTGTCCCCTCGCCCCCATTGTGTGGGGAGACTCAATGATACTGTATTGCCATGAGGTATCATAGGCCTTCTCCAGATCAAAAAACACTGGTGTAGTGCTGTCTATAAAGGAAGGCCTGGCAGATGGCATTTTCAGGTTGGAGCAGAGAATCCAATGTGGAGTGGAATTTGCAGAAGCTGCACTGTGCAGATGACAGATGGCATCCACTGTCCAGAAAGGCGGCTAATCTAACATTTACCAATTTCTCCATCAACTTGCACATGCAGGAAGTTAGAGAGATTGGGTGGAAACCAGTTGGGGTAGAGTGATCTCTCCCCAGTTTGCAAAAAGCAAGCACAGTACATTCACTAGGAATCATGGAGGATCCCCTCTACCCAGAGGGTATAGTCAGAGAAAAAGGAATGCTGAGATAGAGTGAGAAGGAAATGCACCAACAACTTACCCCAGCTTCTCAAAGAGTTCAAATCAACCCAGTAGTGTGACATTCTTAATTTGCATCCTGCCCAGTTACCTAGTGGAACAGACTACACAGCGTACCAGCCCCTTGCGAGGGTGTAAAGTGAGAAATGGAGAAAGAACTGCATTTGGTCCCAAGAAGAAGCGAGAATGGTCAAAGGTTGGATGAAATAAGAGCTACTTAAAAATCTGCATATATGGCTAAGATGCTGCACCATTTTTCATTGACCAATCTATAAAATTTTAAAACACCCTTTGCTGCACATGGAAAAACCTAAATACCATGGAAACAGGATGCAAAGATAAAGAAATTATGAAGAAAGAAAAGTCTGGTTATAAACAATATTTTTTTAAAATGGGAACACTTCTGCCCTGGTGTTATAAAATGAGGGAACTTTTATAAAGTTAAGAAATAAGGGAGAGGGGCTGACTAACTAAAAATTATATGATTAGTAAAAATTAGGGAGGATGATTGCTATAGCAACCTTGTCAAGCTGTAAAAGCTACTAGAGCCGTTAAGGTATGCTAAGCCTTGATTCATACAAACACCAGAGTTGTCAAATGAATAAACTATAATTTCCTTCTTAAGGAAGCTATTTGTAACAAGAATATGCTCACCTTAGCGGGCCACCAGGGAAGATCATCGATTTTCCCCCAGACAATGTCGCCAACCTTGAGCAATCCTTCAGTAACCTCACAACTGTCAACATCATGCCAGCCAAAATTCATGAAGAGAAGAGCAGCATCTTCTTCACCTTGTTCCATACACCCAGTTGCTATGCAGGGAAAGTCAGGAATGTCACTAACCTCATCACTCGACTGGTTTTGGTCATTCACAATTTCAGTTTCTGAAGTTACTTTTAAGAAATTGACATTACTTTCCTCACATGATGCTTTGGTATTTGTAGAAGTTACAGAAGTTGTATTATTAATATAGTCAGTAGGTTGTGGAGAGCTAGATGAATTGGTATCACATTTAGAGTCGGGTAACTGTGACAAGTCAGGATGGTTTGCAGTCCCAAGATCGTCACAAGGTGAAAGATCATCTTTAGTGGCTGGGTCGCTGGGATCACAAGCGACATAACTTGCTTTACTAACACGTTTGATGGAGATAGAGAGTTTGTGACGAGTGTTCTGAAAGATATTTTGTCTTGAGGGTGAGGCGGCATTGACTGAGGAATCAGTTAAAAGCTGGTCTGGAGAGTTGGGCACTTTCCAAATGCAATCAACTGCAGTTTTCTCTGTGGATATGTCCATATTAGTCATCTCAGTGAGTGGCCCACTGTCTTCCTTAGGAGTTCCAACCTCACTGGGAGAATTCCCCGGCTCTGCATTCTCATCTGACTTATGCTTTCGATCTTGTTTACGCTTCTTTTTGTGTTTCACTTTATGCTTGTGCTTCCTTGACTGTGAACGCAAGAAACTTTCCATACTTGCCCTGGGTGACATCATTCCAGAAAATATAGGAGAGGATCCTCCAAAACGGCCAGGTGATCCCCCACCAAATCGCCCTGGAGAAGCCCCACCAAATCGCCCTGGAGAAGCCCCACCAAATCGCCCTGGAGAAGCACCGCCAAATCGCCCTGGAGAAGTGCCGCCAAACCTCCCTGGTGAAGCACCTCCAAACCTCCCAGGGGAAAAGCCACTTAGCCTAGCAGGGGACATACCACCAAGCCTCACAGGGGATTTGCCACCAAATTTAGATTTATGACTCAGGAGCATTGAGGATGCAGGAACACTGATCAATGCTTTCTTTTGGGCTTCTTTTTTAGCTCTTTTGAGTGCTTTCCTCGCTGCCTTTGTTATAATATTTTTATTTTTTTTGGAGACTTCAGCTTGTGCCTCAGATTCAGTTGAGTCATTTTCAGACACTGTACTCTTGGCAGGGATCTTCAAGACTGTTCCTTTACCGGGTCCAAATGAAATTTTCAAAATTGGTGTTGTCCTTGGCTTATCTGAGTCAGTATTGCTATCAACTTCTTCGGATGACAGAGTGGTTGTGTCTTTAATCTCCTCAGAGGTTTTTAATTTTTTATTTTCATCAAAGACTGTCTCATCCCAAAGGTCTTCCATTGAACCAATTGATCTCTTCTTCCTTAGGTTCATTTTATCTGAACTCTCCACTGTCTTTGAAGTTAATGGAAGGATTGTTAATTTTGTTAATGGCTGACTAAATCCTTCTGTAGACTCTACTTGTGAAGATAGTGAAGGGCTAAATTTTGAGGAATTTTCAACTTCTTCCTCCAATTTCTTGGTAGAGTCGTTAACTTTTTTTACTTTAGTTGCATCACTTTCTTTCCTTTCCACCAAAGTCTCTATAGCAAGATGACATGTGGATGATGCCATTTTCACGGCTGTTGGCTCTTCTCCCTTATCTTCAAAACTACCTCTACTCCTTGTTCTAATCCCACAATCTTTTGCCTCACCATTTGGTAAACTATTGGTAGAGATTGTCATTTTAGGAATTTTTCCTCTACTTTTTTTCAATGTTGAGCCAGGAATTAATTTAAGTCTGGGGAGTCTTCCTTCAATATCTATATTTTCTTCACTTTCAGAATAGGTGCAGTAACTTAAAATTGCTTGAGTTTGGATTGCCTTTGAAGTGATGTTATCATTTGGTAAAGAGCTGATCCCAGCAGTGGTTGCTGTTTCAATATCACTTGCTTTTAACTTCACTAACTTTGGGACTAATACAGAATTAATAGTTTGAGAAGTTTGTGTTTTGTCATTTATTTCTTTAGGATTACTGCTTACAGAATTACATTGATTGATCTGACGTGTTTCTCTTGCAAAACGAGTATCTCTACACTTGCGATTATTATAATTATTTTGGTTGAGAGAATTTGGATCATTGCTTAGAGACAGATTATTAATGGTGGTGTTAGAAACAGCAGTAGTCATAACAGTATGACTATTAATAGTAGTAGTAGGAGTATTAGAATTCTGATTTGGAAGAGCATCCGCATGACATAAGAGTTTGTTGCTATTTGAAACTTGTGTCATCTTTCCAAGTTTACTAAAACCAACTTTCTCTGACTTTTCATTGCAAATGGCTTGACAATTAGAGCAAAGAACCTGTCTTGGTCTTAACCGAACAGTCATACGTGCATTTTTCTGTTTTGTTCCAAGTTTTGTCTTTTTGGGTGAGTGATTTTGAAATTTATTTTGTTCTGTGTCATTATTTGGCAAATAGGTGTGCCTTTGCTTCAAAGAAAATAATTTATCAATTAGTGGATCATCATCTGATGAGGGGAGGTTCTTGGAATAGACACCACAAGGCAATGGTCTGAAAATAAAAGTAATTTGATACAAGCGAAATATTAAAGGTTGTTTCATTAAATTTTTTAAACAACAAAAAAAAGTTAGAAATATGAAGATTTTAGAAGTTTTGCCAATGATCTGCACTCATTTTGAGACCTTTAATTTCCATGTGAACCTACAGTTTAACATAGGCATCAAACCAATGGTATCTACCATGGAGAAGTTTTTATGCTCTAATAGTAGTAGTAAATTATAACTAAGGAACTCTACCCACCTCTTAACCAGGCCTCCATTAAATACATAAAACAAGGCTTCTTTTAGATACCATTCCACAAGAAACATCCCTCCTAAATTACACATGGGAAACCCTGGCTAGACTCCAAAATAAAAAAAGTACCACCCTGTGTGACAACTGCAACCACTGTCACCAGGAATCAGACTACATCAACCTGCCCAACAATTGTAAGCTTTAAAAAAATCATCTACAAAAATTGGGCTTGATCTTTTGAGAAAACCTAAGCCATGGGAAACTGTAAGATTTCAAAGAATAAAAATAATGAAAATGGGTAAGATAATAAATATAAGCAAAGAAGAGAATCTCGATGAGATACATTATGAAAAGCTGGGTGGTGTAGACTAGAGTATGTAATAAGGAAGAATAAGGATAGGCGAGTCAACTAAGAAGGGTGGGTGATTACCTATTATCACACCCTGGCACTAGAAAAAAAAAACCCTGCTATGGGTTAACAAATCTTCACTCATTTAAGATAAATAATTTATCAGTGGAGAGCTACAGTATACCATGGGTATCTAGTGTATGACAGCCACTGTGATGGCATCTAGAAACAGGACCATTTGACAAATTGTCATGCCAGATGCGCCTTAACTTTGCTCTAATTGGAAGCAGTGCCTGGCACAAGGAAGGTGAGGTATATCTAGCATGGATGTTTTCATAGAAACATGGGTGTTACCCCTTGCTACAACACCCCCTTAGAGGACAAAGGAAAGTGGTGGAAGATATAAAGTAACAAGTCCTGCAAACAGTGGGGCAAGTGTGGGCAGTGAGGCCATGCCAGAGGATGCTATTTTTTTTTAATAACAGTCTTTCCTGGTGAGTGACCATATGGGCATACATCACAAAAATCGAATCAACCTATTACTAGGCTCTATTAAAATAAAAATCAAACATCCTGCTAGTGCCCGAGCATTCAACCAACCTCAAGAATGGAGGAGGCCAACTTCCTCCAAAATGTTAGTCAGTCCAGAGCTACGATTGCACATTTTTCTTTTTCATTGTGGTAAGCCATCTGGCGACTACCTACTTGGGCATAAGTCACCGTACACAACACAGCCCACTACTAGGCTATATTAAAAAACAAATAACAAAATGTAACTAATAAATAACAATGATAAAAAAAATTAAAGAGAAAAAGCAAAGGACAAGAAGGAAGTATGCTCTAGCATTGGGGGTAGGCCCACCTCCACTCGGCGCAGGAGGCCAGCCTCTTCAAAAAAAGTCATAAAGACGACAAGTCAGTGTTCACGAATGTCGCAAGTACAAGGGAAAAGAGATGCGACCCTGCTCTAAGATTGCACAAATCTGTCACAAGTACTAGAGACAAGCGATAGCAACTCCACTTGTCCTGGTACTGGTAACATGCATAAAGATCCCCCAGACTGGGACACTTAAGTAGAATGTGCCAAAAAGTCTCTGAGACAACACAGTCATCACAAAGGTGCAGACATTTTTTTTTTTTTAAAAGAGCTCATCTGGCGACTGCCTACTTGGGCATTAGTCGCTGTATTCAACATTGCCTAAAAGAAGATGCTAAAAAAACAAATAAAAAAACCATCAATAAAACAAAACAAGCTCAAGCGTCGGCGGGAGGTTCGCCCTCCCCCGGCGCAGGAAGATGCAACCTACTAACCCCCCCCCCCCAAACACAACTATTTAGATAAAGGGAAGAAGGCAGGCATCATCTAAAAAGTCTGAAAATCCACAGGTCCTGGGACACAAACTAGTCTAGAGTACAAGGGACAGGTAACATACATGGAGATTGCACAAACTGGGACATTCAACAAGAATGTGCCGAACAGTCTACGGGACAACGCAGTCTTCACAGTAGGGCGCAGGTGAACACTCAATCAAATGGAGGTGCATCCCGCGAGTGTGTCCACTTCGGGGAGACGACAGAAAGCAACCTGAAGCCTTCGTGGCATTGGGGAGGGGGGGAAGTAGGTCCATGGGAACAGTCGCGGCACAATGGCACGCAACTTTATGTTCCGTTTGACCGTCTCCCATCTTCTTTGCCAAGTAGCCCGTATTCCTGCCATGTAGTTGGTGTGAGGAAGAGTGAAAGACTGGTCTGGTTGCAGAGTCATCACAGACTGTTTGACGTGCTCATTAGCTGCAATTCCTACATGTCCAGGAACCCAGCAGACAAAAATCTTGACATCCGCCTGGCTTGCCAAAACTGTGGCATCACGGATATAGGGAACCAGGGGATGTGGAGATTCCAATCCTCCCGAGAGCACTCAGGGCGCTTTGTGAGTCGCTATAGATCACAATCAAGTCTCCAAACGGGGCATGCCGTGTAATCTCCTGTACTGAGTGGTGTATTGCCACCAACTCAGCCGTGAAAACAAGCGCCTGACACAAGGTGTGCTGCAAAAAGGTTGAACGCAATACTTTGGGCACTGTAGAAGCTTTGGGAGCAGAGGCGTGGTGACAAATAGCCAAAGGTGGTACCCTCCAGGTTGGCATCCTGGGCAGAACCAGGGGCACCACCGGCTCTAGAGCTATACCTAGCTCTCGAAGGAGTTTCCTGGCCCTAAACCCAAAGGACTTAAGGTATGACTGGTGTCTCTCGGCAGCATAGACCGTCAAAATCAGCTGTGGATGCAGTGAGAGTGGTTGGCAATTGAGGGAGCCACCGGGCATGCATGTACATGCGAATAATGCACTGTACATGGTGTAGAGTGAGTGTCATTTCCCCAGCATCAACTAGTAGGCTCTCAATGGGGAAAGTGTGGAAGGCACCAGTCACCAGGCGAAGGCCAGTGTGGTGGATCGAGTCCACCTTCCGCAATACATGCTCAGCTGCAGATGCATAAAACTTTCATCCGTAGTCGAGCTTTGAACGAGCAACAGATTGATAAAAAAGTTGTTTTTTTTTTGTGAGCTCATCTGGCGACTGCCTACTTGGGCATTAGTCGCCGTATTAAAACTGGCCTAGTTCTAGGCTACTTTAAAATGAGATTAAAGAGAGAAAAAAACAACAACACCCCAAAAGGGGGAAAGGAAGCAAGCTGGTGCGTCGGGGAGAGGTCCCCCCGGCGCAGGAGCGTGCAACTAAAGAAAAAAAAAAAAAAAAACCAAATGCAAAAAAACAACAAAAAACCCCCAAACAAACCTTGCTTAAATAATAGGGAGAAGGCCGGCCTCCCCCAAGAAGTCAACAAGTCCACAAGTCAGTGTGCACGAATCTGTCCCAAGCACAAGGGACAGGCGGTAGCGACCCCGCCCATCCCGGTACTGGGACAGGTATCGTGCGCGAAGATCACCCAGACTGGGACATTCGACAAGAATGTGCCGAACAGTCTGGGGGACGACGCAGTCGTTGCAATAGGGCGCAGGCGAGCGCTCCATCAGATAGTGATGCGTCACACGAGTGTGTCCGATTCGGAGACGACAGAAAGCAACCTGAAGCCGCCGCGGCATTGGGGGATAGGTCCATGGGAACAGTCGCGGCGCAATGGCACGCAACTTTAAGTTCCCTTCGACCGTCTCCCATCTTCTTTGCCAAGCAGTCCGAAGAGCTGCCCGTATTCCTGCCATGTAGTCTGTGTGAGGAAGAGCGAAACGCTGGTCCGGTCGCAGAGTCCTCGCGGACTCTTTGGCGCCCTCATTCCCCGCAATTCCTACATGTCCAGGAACCCAGCAGAAGATAATCTCGACATCTGCCCGGCTCGCCAAAACCGTGGCGTCACGGATATCGCGAACCAGGGGATGCGGAGATTCCAATGCCCCGAGAGCACTCAGGGGATTTGTGAGTCGCTATAGATCACAATCCGGTCTCCGAACCGGGCACGTCGCGTAATCTCCCGTACCGAGTGGTGTATTGCCACCAGCTCGGCCGTGAAGACAGACGCAGCGCCTGGTAGAGCCCCGCTGACTTCAAACAGAGGGGATACGGCATGGAAGTCGACCCCCTCTTGGGACTTGGAGCCATCCGTATACACTGGCACGGTACCAGCGTGACACGATGTGTGCTCCAAAAAGGTCGAACGCAATACTCCCGGCGCAGTACAAGCTTTGGGAGCAGAGGCGTGGCGACAAATAGCCAAATGTGGTACCCTCCAGGGTGGCGTCCTGGGCAGAACCAGGGGCGCCACCGGCCCGAGAGCTATTCTACCTCTCGAAGGAGTTTCCTGGCACTAAACCCAAAGGGCTTAGGGTATGACTGGCGTCTCTCAGCGGCATAGGCACCATCGAGATCAGCTGCGGATGCAGTGAGAGCTGTTGGCGACTGAGGGAGGCGCCGGGCTCGCGCGTACAGGCGAGTGATGCACTGCACGCGGCGCAGAGCGAGTGGCATCTCCCCAGCATCGACCAACAGGCTCTCAATGGGGGAAGTGCGGAAGGCACCGGTCGCAAGGCGAAGGCCGGTGTGGTGGATTGAATCCACCTTCCGCAATAAACGCTCGGCTGCGGATGCATAAAACTCGCATCCGTAGTCGAGCTTCGAGCGAACAAAGGATCGATAAAAAAGTAAGGCGGTAGCCCTATCAGCGCCCCAAGCGCTGAACGTCACGGAACGGAGAATGTCCATGGCGCGGGTACAAGAGACCCTAAGGCTGCGAATATGAGCCTCCCAGGTGAGGCGTCGGTCGAATACAAGACCAAGGAAACGGTGCGACTCAACCACATCCAGGCGCACCCCATTAAGAAACAAATCTGGGTCGGGGTGAAGCCGTGGATGGCGGCAGAAGTGCACCACCTTAGTCTTGGCCAAAGAAAACCGAAACCTGTGCGCTTCGGCATAGCGAGAGACGCGGTTCAATGCCTGTTGGAGTCGACGCTCCAGAGTTGGCATCTGAGCCGCGCCAAAAGAGATCGAAAGGTCGTCCACGTAGAGCGTAGCGAGAACATCTTCTGGCAGAACCGAGGTGATGCCGTTGATGCTCAGGGCAAAGAGTGTGACACTGAGGACACTTCCCTGCGGGACACCCTCTTCCTGCTCCTTTGGGGCAGAGAGGGCTCCCCCCACCCGTACGCGGAATCGACGATCTCGCAAAAATTCAGATATAAACATTGGGAGGCGTCCCCTCGCCCCCATCGTGTGGAGAGTCTCCATGATACCGTATCGCCATGCGGTATCATAGGCCTTCTCCAGATCAAAAAACACCGTGGCGTAGTGCTGTCTACGAAGGAAAGCCTCGCAGACGGCATTTTCCAGTCTGAGCAGAGCATCCGACGTGGAGTGAAACTTACGGAAGCCGCACTGTGCAGAAGACAGATGACCTCCGCTGTCCAGGAAATAGGCTAATCTAACATTTACCAATTTCTCCATCAACTTGCACACGCAAGAGGTTAGAGAGATTGGGCGGAAACCGGTCGGAGTAGAGTGATCTCTCCCCGGCTTGCGAAAGGCGAGCACAGTAGCGATTCGCCAAGAGTCTGGGAGAAGACCTTCCACCCAGATCCTGTCAACAGATCTAACAGAAAGGTCATGCCTCGCTCACCCAGGTGTCGAAGCATGGCGTATGGGACATCGTCCGGACCATGGGCGGTGTCCGCGCACGAAGCGAGAGCGGAACGCAACTCACTCACAGTAAACTTGTCGTTGAAGGGTTCTCCGCCTCTGGAGGTAAAGTCCAGCCGGCGGCCTTCCGCAACATGACGACGTGCATTGAATGCTGGCGGAGCAGCATCACGGCTAGAGAATGCGGAGAAAGCGGTCGCTAAGGATTCCGCCACGGACGCGGGGTCCGAGATTGCGGTCCCATTCTCCTGGAGAACGGGAGGGGGGTCCTGCGAGAACTTGCCCCGAATCCTTTTGACTCGCTTCCACACCTCAGCTAAAGGGGTCTTCCCGTTAAGTGAAGACACGTATGCCCGCCAAGAAGAGCGGCGGGCGTGCTTCGAAATATACCGGAACCTAGCCCTAGCCCGACGAAATTCAGCGACAGTGAAATCGTTCGGGCGGCGCTTATAGCGCATGTAGGCATAACGCTTCTGTTTGAGGGCCGTCTCACACTCGGCTGACCACCATGGGAGTGGTCGGCGTGCAAAACGGCCAGACAAATAAAAAAGTAAGGCAGTAGCCCTATCAGCGCCCAAAGAGCTGAACGTCACAGAATGGAGAATATCCATTGCGCGGGTACAAGAGACCCTAAGGCTGCGAATATGCGCCTCCCAGGTGAGGCGCTGGCCAAATACAAAACTAAGTAAACAGTACGATTCAACCACTTCCAGGCATACCCCATTAAGAAACAAGTCTGAGTCAGGGTGGAGCCGTGGATAGCAGCAGAAGTGCACTACCTTAGTCTTGGCCAAGAAAAACTGAAACCTGTGTCCATCATAGCGAGAGATGTGGTTCAATGCCTGTTAGAGTCTACATCTGGGCCGCGCCAAAGAAGATCGAAAGGTCATCCACGTAGAGCGTACCGAGAACATCTTCCGTCAGCACCGAGGTGATGCTGTTGATGCTCAGGGCAGAGTGTGACAGTGAGGACACTTCCCCGCGGCTCCCCCCACCCGTACATGGAATAGACTATCTCAAAAAAATTTATCTATAAAGATTGGGAGGCATCCCCTCGCCCCCCATCGTGTGGAGAGTCTCCATGATACTGTATCGCCATGCAGTATCATAGGCCTTCTCCAGATCAAAAAACACTGGCGTAGTGCTGTCTATGAAGGAAGGCCCGGCAGATGGCATTTTCCAGTCGGAGCAGATCATCTGACGTGGAGTGGAACTTGCGGAAGCCACACTGTGCAGAAAGATAGATGGCCTCCGCTGTGCATAAAAAAAAGGCTAATCTAACATTAACTAATTGGGCAGAAACTAGCAGTAGCGATGTGGTGGATGGGAATGGGTTTTTTTTCATATAAAATTCATTTCCATGTCATTATTGAATGTTTTTTTTTTTCTTTCCAGGCGCCATATTCTGGAAAGAGAGTAATCTTGTAAATTACCCCTGTATTCAAAGCTAACTATTTATTATCGTTAATTAATAAAGGCCAATAGTATTTGACAAAGGTTCAAGGCCGTGTTCTGTCTGACTTGGTTGAGTTTAAAATAGTACAGCTTTAATGAAGGAGGGCTTATAATAGCCACGCAAGCGTGATAAGGTCACTTATCTTCCATCAAGCTCAGAGGCGCCACTTGTTTGTAAGTCCTAGGCATTTTGCTCGCTCGAGTGGTGGCTTGTTGGCCCCCTACCCCTTGCCCCTTTTGTACCACGTGAGGCCTTTCCTTTGGTTATTTATATATTGACTGTTGTAGTCTAGATATTTTGGGGGGGGTTGTTTGATTTTACATAGAATTGTTTCTTAGGATTGATTGCCAATATTCATAATTAGGATTTATTTATTTTTGATTGTCTATATAGGAAATTTAGCTGTATATTTTTGTGTGAATAGTATGAAATCTCCAATTTAATCACCCCTCTCTATTGTAAATAGTATTGTAGTTTTTTTTTTTGTAAGTAAAGGGACTGTATATACAATCCATTTCATTCTCCTTTGATTTCTCATGTCCGAATTGGGGGGGAAATGGATTGGATCAATTGGGATTAGTCTAGATTTCCGGCTCGCTACAGCGATTTGCCAGGAATCTGGGAGCAGATCCTCCACCCAGATCCTGTGGAACAAATCTAACAGAAAGGACCTGCCTCATTCACCCAGGTGTCGAAGCATGGCATACGGGACATCGTCCAGACCATGGGCGGTGTCTAAGCATGAAGCAAGAGCAGAGCACAACTCACTCACAGTAAATCTGTTGTTGAAAGGTTCTCCACCTCTGGAGGTGGCCTTTCGCAACATCACGATGTGCATTGAATGCTGGCGGAGCAGCATCATGGCTAGTGGCTAGAGAATGCGGAGAAAGTGGTTGCGAAGGATTCCGCCATGGACACGGGGTCCGAGATTGCGGTCCTGCGAGAACTTGCCCCAAATCCTTTCAACTCGCTTCCACACCTCTGCTAGAGGGGTCTTCCCATTAAGCGAAGACACATATGCCCGCCGAGAAGAGCGGCGGGCATGCTTTGAAATATACCGGAACCTAGCCCTAGGCCGATGAAATTCACAGACAGTGAAATCGTTCGGGCAGCGCTTATAGTGCATGTAGTCATAACGCTTCTGTTTGAGGGCCATCTCACACTCAACCGACCACCACGGAAGTGGTCGGTGTGCAAAATGGCCAGATGTTCTGGGAATAGTAGTCAGGCCCGCGGCGATGAGGTTGCTGGAGCAGAACTCAACAGCCTCATCTACCGACCTAAACTCCTCGACTGAGATAGAGAATTCAGTGATCACTACCATGGAGGTTATTGACCACCCCCCAATCAAAATCAGGTTGTGCATCTGGAGAGCACAGAGATAGATCAAGGAAAGAAAATGAAGCAGTTCTCAGGCAGTGATGCGTAAACTCATCCACATTTAGGACACCTATCTCAAGCACTTCGATCAGATCAGCAAGGACTTGTCCCCTGGGATTTATTAAGTAGTCTCCCCAGAGAGGATGTCTGCCATTCAGATCTCCAAGGAAGAGAAAGGGCCTCGGCAACCGTTCCACTACGCAGTAGAAGTTCCCCGCGTCGAAGTCAGCTGACGGTGGAATGTACGCAGAAATAACAGTATACCTTCTAACGAGGTGAAGCTGCACAGCCGCTGCCTGGAAGGAGGTATCTAAAGTGAAAAGAAGAACGGAGACATCTAGATATGATTTAACTACTATTAGCTATGTGATTTGACTAATGTTATGTACCCCCCAGGTGTCAGTCGACCATCATCCTTTTTCACTTCATTCATTACATAATTGTGTACTATTTGAATGTGAGGGGGAGGGGGGCCGATACTTAATTGAGTATATACAAATTATTTCTTTACCTGTATACAGTTAAAAAATTTTATTATCTATTGGCGAATTATATTAAGCATAGATAACTTTGTATACGCTTTATTATGTATTCAAATGTATTGCGTCACTCGTTATTAAATTCATGTTGTGAAAAAGAATTTTATAGCCAGCATCCTTTTGAGTACTGAATAAACGATAAAGGAGAGTATTGACTTTTATTTAACATCATGCTGGGTGTAAACCCAGCATGATGTTGTGGTGGTGGGGTCACAAAACCCTTATACCCTGGGAGGGTGAGTAGGGGGCACGCGCTTAGCATGGTCTCCTGCAGAAAAATAGCTAACGGGGAATGGGATGAGATGAGCCTCCGCAGCTCCTCCCAGTTGGCCCGGAGTCCGTGGTAGCTTTAAGGACCCAGGAAGCTGGCATGGCGACCAACTTCAGGGGTGTTGCCTCCTGTGAGTCTAATGACTTGGTGGAGGTGCGTGGCCATTTTGCCTTACAGGAAACGGTCACGCTGGTGGAAGGAGGGGGGAATCCCTGGTTTTAGCCGGGGCTGGGAGTGAACCCCTTTTTGCCACCAGCTTTACCAGGGTAGCGCCCGGGTTGAGTAGAACCTGCAGAAGGGCTCTGAAGGGGCATGGAAACAACCGTGCTCGTTGGCCTGGATGGGCCAGGAGCATAGGGTTTCTTTCTTAGCATTGAGGGTGGGCGCGCCAGGACCAAGTCCTTAGCGGAATGAGGGACGATCCTGGGTGTGAACGGCCAGGATTTCTTTCAAGGAGATATGTACCACATTGCTTCAAAGAAGCGGGGTGTGGCTCTCCGCAATGACACACTTGGCCACACATGATTTGGACTTGTGGTGTGCGGCCTTGGAGCAATTTACACAGACTTCAGGTGACCCCAACTTTGCACATCAACACAAGCGATTTGTATTGCCGAAGCGGTGACACGAATGCCTTCACACAGTAGCGATACCAACTGGCATGCTCCAACTCAGGAAGCGTCACAGTTGAATGTGACAAAGAGTATAAGGGTGAGTCTCGAGACCCCTCCCTATTTTCTCATCACAAGTTCAACCTTGACTGCTACATGGTCTGCCAGTTCTAAGGTGATGTCCTCTATGGAGTAGCCCGCGAGTTTCCTCACATAAACTACTCCTTTCATCAAGTTCATACTAGAGTGCGGCATCACACTCACAGGTGTGCCATTAAGTGTCCGAAGGGCACTAATCATGATGCTTAATGAGGGATTTGATGCATTCACCAAAAGGCTCCCATCCGAGAAACGGGTCACCTTCGGCTCTCTACCAATCATACTAGCTAAAACTCTCCTCTGATGGATCATGTTGCCCTTAGCTAACATGGTGCCATCAGTGGAGTGAATAATGAGGAAGTGTTTGAAGCCAGCAGGATAAAAAATGCTGGGTAATCTCTGAATGAGGGGCCCCAATGTAATCGAGGCTTCGCTCTGCACACTAGCACTTTTGAACTTAGTCGGGGGGCAGAGGGGCCTGATGTGTAGATCCTGGCTTGGTCACTTACTGAAGTGGCAGCAGGCCCATCAATCCCCGCAGCCCCCACAGATGGAGAGGCCCCCCCCTTTTTTTTAATTTTTAAGAACCCGCTTCTCCCCTCCACCTGCAGGAACCCCCAGGTCCTGCGACTGCCAGGACCTTCTCCGAGATGGAGAAGGTCCTGGCAGTCGCAGAGGCACCGGTCTGAGGAGATCCCTCCCCTCCTTATACTGCCTTGAAAACCCTAGCCATTTGAGGAGGACCTTGCATAGGGGTGGACTCGGGTTCAGTTCTTGGCACTGTGCCCAGATTCGCTCCCATGAAAGGCCCTACCGTCTGAGGCTGGGTTGCCTCAAGGACCATGTCTATCTCAGGTAAGGCCTCCAGTTGGCCATCCCCCCCAAGGACATCACAGGTCCCATTGGCAGCGCTGTCACAAGTCGAGTCTGGGAAGGCATAGGCCTTGACCCCAGCAAGGTTCAACATTCTCGCCAGCAGGTCTGTTGAGGGAAGCGACCGATGGGACCTTGCTTCCCTCTGCCCCCTAAGGGGATTTGCCCTACCAAGCCGCTTCAATGAGGAGTGGTTGGCTATGGGCTGCCTGCTGGCTTTCTTGGCAGTCCCCTTGGAAAATAAAGGAGGGACTGCTACTGGGAAGAGGGAGGTGCTTTCGACAAGGGGGTGAGGGGGAGTCCCCTACACCCATGGGCGAATGAGAGGAGTAAGCCCCCTCTCTGGTTAGAAAGATTTGGAGGGTCTCCTGTGAGAGCACAGGGGGGGGGATGCATTTTTTTGTGGAGCTGCACAAGGTCCCATTGGCAGGGGAGATTTTTTTTTTTGTATCATCATTGGGAATAGTGACCATATTTTTCTTACAGGAAGCAATCGTTCACCGCCCATTGCTGTAGCCGCCACTGCAAGGGGTGCGCACAGGCCTGGCAGAGCCAGGTGCCACCATTCAAGGCCACCCTTCCAGTCTGGTAGTCCCTAAGCATGGCGGCTCCACCTTGGACATGGCGTAAAATGTATAGTGTTTGAAAATAGAACGGAAGAGGAGGTGAGGAAGATATGGGTGGGGATAAAGCAGGTTATTTAAAAACCCATCTCAAACCGGAGCTCAGGGGTTGAGGGATCATTGTCCCCTCCCCCCCGATCCTGGATAGTTGGCTGAGAAGAAGGTCGGCATCTACCCTGAGAAAATAGAGGATGAACAGAGAAAGAAGAGGTTGTAGGGGAAGTGAGGAAGTAGGGGAGAAATACAGGCAATCTGAAAGAAAGAGAAAAGGCTAAGCTGGGTTCGGATGGGGTGCTGAGTCCCATTAGCACGGCGGAGAGGAAGGCACATCGCCGTGCCCCTTATGGAGCAAAGGTACAGGAAAAAAACATCAAACATGAGCAAGTCCATGCGAATGGTTGTGGTACAATGACATTGTCTTTAAGTTTCTGTTAGTGTGAAAGAGAATGAAACTGGTCTGGTCACCCAGTCTTCGAGGACTCTTTCCCTGCATTTCATTATGTCGTGGAGCCCAGGGGAAGATACTCTCAACAACAGTGGCATCGAGCATTCAAAACAGGTGGATAGAGATATTCCAATACTCAGAGAGCAATCCAGGAACTTTGTGAACCGATATAGATCATGATTCAGTCTCCAAAATGGGCAAAATGCACTAGCTCAGCTGTAAAGGCACAGTGCCACTGACTTGAAACAAAAAAAGATGCTATGTAAGCCGTACCTGCCTGGGACTTTGAGTAACCTACTGAGCAGGAGTCTGAGGATAATTAGAATCTCCTCAGCTTCCCTGTGAAATTATATCATCATTGTCATCATCATCAGTGAACTACACAGGCAACATCATCTACAGTCATCATTCTTCAATCAAAACAAAACTATCTCCAGGTGAGTAAACATTATACAATAAAATAATTTAATGTGTTCTGATACTTTATTTCGTACTGTATGTGTATGAACATGACAAAAGATAACTTCTTGAATTAATATGGGGAGCGTATTACGATGTTTGGGAAGGGTTGGGGGTGTTTTGGGGGGTAGCATCAAATATCCACATTTTTGTTCAATATTCGCAGGGGTCCGTGGACCATATATATATATATATATATATATATATATATATATATATATATATATATATATATATATATATATATATAGACATTTTCATTGTAATCTATTTGGGGAGTTTTTAAAAAATAATGTAGGTTATATATGTCTCCTTTGCTGCCAGAAACGGACTTTTGTTTACTCAGCAGTATTGGCCTGAATGAGGGATTATGAAAAGCTTAGAGACTTGCTGAATCAGGTTAACCGAGATTTAGAATTCTGTGGTAAGATTACTAACAAGATGTATACTTTTTAAGAGTATATTAAACATGGTAATCCAAGAGCAGAATATCCCAATGAAGATCATTTGGAAGAAATTTAGGAAACCATTATGGTGGAATCATGAGATAGCTAAGAAAATTTCTAAAGAAAAGAGCATTCCAAAGATTACAGGGGAAAGGTACTGCTGAAAATCTCAATCATTATAGGGTCACTAGGAATGAATTAAAATAATTAAGAAAAGCAAAAGGGTAGCAGAAATTACTTTAGCTAAAAATAATAAAGATCCATGAAAATTCTTTAGCTATTTTAAATCAATAACAAATCTAGCAGAGACAAAATATTAAATATGAAGGGTTTACGGAAAAATCTGATAAGGAAATAGTTACAGTAATTAATGATGATTTTGCTTCAGGACATACAAAGAGAACCAAACAGTTTAATTTGTGATAGTTCAAGGTCAGAGGATGAGGTATTGAATACCATTAAGGTAGATAGGGAAATCATTACAGGGTTTATAATTAATTTGTATACTAGAAAAACATCTGGCCCAGATGGCATTCATTCTAGGTTATAAAGATGTGGAATTTGGAGAAATACCTAGATTGAAAGGTAGCAAATGTAGTGTCAATTTTTAAGAAGGGAAGTAAAGAGGACCTAAAAAACTTTAGACCAGTAAGCTTAACATCTATAGTTTGTAAAATTCTTAAGGTATTTTTTTTTAAGAGCTCATCTGGCGACTGCCTACTTGGGCACAAGTTGCCGTACTCCACATGGCCTAATACTAGGTTATAACAAATAACTATAAAAAATAATGAGAAAAAGCAAGAGGAGAAGAAGGAAACATGCAACCTACAAAAAGCACAAAAAAGGTCAAATAAAGGGGAGAAGGCCAACCCCCTCAATGCACACAAACTCATCCCAAGTACAAGGGATAAGCGGTAGCGACCCTGCTGGTAGGTAACGTTGTGGTGGAGTGAATGTGAATGTTTGGAGGGCCATTCTCCCACCCCTTTTCCGATACCCTCTCCCTCTTCCTGTAAGAATGTGTGTGAATGGAGATAAATTTTTTTATATATATTTATTATGAATTTCATGTTTTGTTAAGAAATTTTTTCCCTCTAGGACGTAGTTTTGATATATCAGTCTATTGCAAATAAAGAGCCACTCAAATATTCTGTTAGATTGTACTTGTCTTGTAATAATCTTTTAATAAGGGTGACTGAGATTGTAAGATTTGCAATATTAAAATCGAATATACCTGGTATGTCACAAATTTATTGTGAGTCCTGATAGGATGGAAAGGTTTTATATAACCTCAATACGCGACAAGATCGCATTATTATATGAGCTCGGAGGCCAGGCCTTTAAAAGTCATATGCAATTTGTGCCCACACGAGTGGCAGCCAACAAGACTCTTCCCCGGGGAACGGCAAACCCTTCTTTGTCTCTTGGTATGGTTGTAGGTAATTTGTAAATATTTTGGTAATACTTCAGATTCCGGGCGCATGGTAGATGGCGCTGTTAGTTGGCTACAATTTTGGGCTCCAGCATATCTTTTATGACGTCAGACGGTAGCGTCAGATGTGACAATCATTGCGTTATATATATTTTTTTTTGTTTTGAGGATTTGTAACTTTTAGTCTATTATTTACTAAATATCTGCGCTCTGCTCATTTATAGTTTTTTCTAAGTTAGGTAACGTTTCTTGATGTCTTTTATTGTTTTTTGTTTTGTTTTCATATTTTTTTTGTTTGCTGCGAATGATAACAGCTTCTTACTGGCAACATCGTAGCTTATAAATAGGACCCGTTTTGCAAATATTTTTCTTTAACATAAGAACATAAGAAAAGAAGGAGACTGCAAAAGACCATTCATGGCCTACACTTGGCAGCTCCTGTTCCAGTCAACACACAAAAGATTTCTTACCAGAGAAAAGTCATCAACATTGTCACCCTTTACAGGAGTTCATCAGATCTAATCTACAATATACATAAAATGCATCCAGAGGATTATGTCCATTCATGCAACCGCAAAATATAATCTCCCCACTCCTTAGAAAAATATATACATATGTACATAAAAAAAGTCAGTCCCATCTAGCAGCTTCATCCATATATTTATCTAATCTATTCTTAAAACTACCCAGAGAGGAGGCTTCTATCACATGTCTAGTGAGCCTATTCCATTCATCTACCACACGATTTGTAAACCAATTCCTCCCAATCTCCTTCCTAAACCTATACTTATCAAGCTTAAACCCATTGCTACGTGTACTGTCATGTTCACTAAGTATAAGAACCTTACCCAGATCCCCTTTATTATATCCTTTTACCCATTTGAAGACTTCAATCAATTTCCCTCTGACTCTTCTCCTTTCCAATGTATGTAGATTTAGTTTTCTGAGCCTTTCACCATAAGGTAAGTTCCTTAGCCCACCAATCATCTTTGTCATCCTTCTCTGCACAGACTCAAGCAAATCAATATCCTTCCTATAATATGGTGACCAAAATTGTACTGCATAGTCTAGATGAGGCCTAACTAGTGCCAGATACAGTTTTAGAATGACTTCAGCACTCTTATTGCTTACACTCCTCCTAATGAATCCCAATATCTTATTAGCTTTATTCTTAGCATTTAGGCATTGCTTTCTAGGACGAAGGTCTGAACTTACCGAAATACCCAAGTCCCTCTCACAATCAGTCCTCCCTAAAATTCTCCCATTTAATTTATAACTATTCAATGGATTATTTCTACCTATACTAAGTACACTACATTTGTCTATGTTAAACTTCATTTGCCATTTCTCGGCCCAATTGGACAGAATGGTCAATTCCTCCTGCACTACAACAGCATCAGAATCAGCCCTAATGGCTCTACCTAGCTTAGTATCATCAGCAAATTTACTCAGGTCACTACTTATACCTATGTCAAGATCATTTATATAAATTAAGAATAGCAAGGGACCCAAAACAGATCTTTGCGGAACTCCACTGCTAACACTCAGATTTAACTCCATCTATACTAACTCTTTGCTGTCTGTCACCAAGCCATGACTGAATCCACCTAAATATACTGCCATCGATCCTGTGTGCTTTAACTTTGCTCAGAAGCCGTAAGTGTGGCACTCGATCAAAAGCCTTACTAAAGTCCAAGTATAAAATATCATAGTTTTCATCATTATCTGCTGCTTCATACACCTTACTATAAAAAGACAGCAAATTAGTGAGACAGGATTTACCCTTACTAAAGCCATGCTGTGATTCTTTTATCAACTTATGCTTATCCAAGTGATCTCTAATATTCCTTGCTATAATAGATTCCATCATTTTCCCTACCACTGATGTCAAACTTACTGGTCTGTAATTAGACATATTTGTTTTATCCCCTTTCTTAAATATAGGTATCACAATGGCTTTCTTCCATGCCACTGGCACAATGCCACTCTCCAATGATTTTCTAAAGATGCATGCTAGGGGCTCACTTAACACATCCTTACATTCTTTCAAAATTCTAGGAAAGAGCTCATCAGGACCGGGTGCTTTACTACTTTTGATTTTATCAATTTCCTTTGTGATCAAGATATCCTTTAATTTCTCTTCATCATTACCCCGAAAGATCATTAACACCTCAGGTATATTTAGAGTATCCTCCTGTGTAAATACTGAGAGAAAAAAGTCATTTAGCATTACAGCCATTGAATCCCTATCACTCACTAATTCTCCATTGGAATCTATAAGTGGGCCTATTTTATCTCTAACCTTAGTTTTGTATAATTGATAAAAACTTTTAGGATCTTCCTTTGCCCTATTTGCCACTTTAATTTCATAATTTCTCCTTGCTACTCTAATTAACTTTTTAACATCTCTTGCTAGTTCATTATATCTCTGCCTTAAGTGATCCTCTCCATTTTTTATTTTCCTATAAATGCCCTTTCATTATTGTGTTTTTGTGCTCTCCATGTGCTTCTTTGTTATTCTTTGGAATGAGTGCAGGGTTTCATTGCTGCACAAGGGAGGCTACAAAAGTAGAAATGAGCTGAAGAACTTATTGACCTATCTCCCTGGGGAATACGATTGGAAAAGTCTTCAGTGCAGTTTTGAATGAAAGACTGTGTAACATAACATAACATAACATAATTTAACGGATGACAAAAGCCACAAGGGCCTATCAAAGGTCATCCGTATCCATCAAATCCCACCCATATAATGCATCCATAGGATTTTGTCAGATCATGCAGCTACAATATACAATTTAACAATCCATAGGAATGTCCAACCATGCATCTACAATATATAATTTAAAGCCTCCATAGGAGTCTGTCAAAAACAAAATCAAAATCCCCCAAAATATACAATAAAAAGAAACTGCATCCACAGGAATGAGTCAAGAAACATATCCACATACTAAAAAGTAAGAAATTAACCCTCCATCCCCATATAATCATCCAATCTGCGCTTGAAAACATTCAAGTTTGGGCTGTCTACAGTCTCAGGTGGCAAACTATTCCAATAATCCACCACTCTGTTAGTGAAAAAATATTTTCTAACATCCAGTCTGCACCTCTGTTTTTTAATCTTTAAGTGGTGGCCTCTAGTTCTATTACTACCTTCTAACTCAAATAACTTGCTGAAATCTAATTTATCCATTCCAGAAAAGATTTTAAAAAGCTCAATCATATCTCCCCTCACACACCTTCTTTCAAATGAAAACATATTTAATACCCTCAGTCTATCTTCATATTCAAGGTGCTTCAGGGATGGTATTATTTTTGTTGCCCTCCTTTGTACTGACTCTAATAAGTTTATATCATGTCTAAAATGTGGTGACCATGCCTGTATACAGTACTCTAAATGTGGCCTGACATAAGAGTTGTATAGTTTAAGGATGACCTCCTTACTCTTGTAGCTAACATTTCTTTTAATGTAACCTAGCACCCTATTTGCTCTATTTTTTGCCTCAATACACTGCTTTGAAAATTTCAGTGACCTATCTACTACCACTCCTAAGTCTTTCTCATCTTCAACTGAATCAAGCCAATATCCATCCATCTCATAGCTAAATTCCCTATTATCTCTCCCCATGTTAATAACTTTGCATTTATTGAGGTTAAAAGTCATCTGCCACTTCTGAGCCCAAGCTAACAGCTTATCTAAGTCACCCTGCACTTTAAAGCTACCCTCAACCTCTTTGACTACAGCTGCCAATTTAGTGTCATCAGCAAAAATTGACACTTTGCTATTTACACCTTGCCCAAGATCATTTACATAGATTATAAATAATAAAGGGCCTAAAACTGATCCCTGAGGTACGCCACTAATAACATTCCTCCACTCTGACCTCACTCCATTCAGTACAACTCTCTGTTTCCTATTTTTCAGCCATTCAGTTATCCAATTTAAAACGTTCCCACATATCCCATGCAGCTTTAATTTATGAACTAGTCTTCTATGTGGAACCTTATCAAAAGCTTTGCTGAAATCTAAGTAGATCACATCAACTTTCTCACCCCTATCTAATTCTTTAGTTACATAATCCATAAAATCCAGTAAATTAGTTAAACACGATCTATCTTTTCTAAAACCATGCTGAGCATCATTAATTAACCTGCTACTCTCTAGATGATCAGAAATTCCCTTCTTAACCATCTTCTCAAGAATTTTACAGACTATAGAAGTTAAGCTTACTGGTCTAAAGTTATTTGGGTCCTCTTTGCTTCCCTTTTTAAAAATTGGCACTACATTTGCCAATTTCCAATCATTTGGTATTTCTCCAGACTCTAGTGATCTAATAAATATCTTCTCGAGAGCTACTGCAATACTTTCTACACCTTCTTTGAGTATCCTAGAATGAATGTTGTCAGGGCCAGATGCCTTACTAGTATTTAACTGAATTATAAGCCCTTTAATTTCTTCTCTGTCTATATTAATAGAATTTATCACTACTTCCCTTGACCTAGAATTATCATCAATTAATCTAACTGGTTTCTCTTCTGTGAATACTGAAGCAAAATGATCATTAAGGACCTCTACTATTTCCTCATCAGATTCTTTCAAAACCCCTTCATATTTAATAGGCCCTATTTTATCACTGTTAGATTGATTATTGATTCTATAATAGCTAAAGAATTTTTTAGGATCTTTATTATTATTTTTAGCTAAATTAATTTCTGCTGTCCTTTTGGTCTTCTTAATAATCTTATTTAGTTCATTTCTGGTTGACCTATAATGGTTTAAATTATCTAAACTACTCTCACTTTGTAATCTCTGGTATGCCCTTTTTTTCTCTGAAACTTTATTAGCTATTTCTTGGTTCCACCATAATGGTTTCCTACATTTCTTCCTAATAGACTTCATCGGAATACACTGTTCCTGAACCATGTTTAATATAGTCTTAAAAATATCCCACATCTCATAAGTATTCTTTTCATGGAATTCTATATCCCACCTAATCTGATTTAGCATGCTGCGTAATTTATCGTAATCTCCCCTATAAAAATTTGGAATTTTCGTGGAGTTTGTCGTTGTTCTACCCTTAACTATTTGCAAATTAAACCGAACCATCTGATGATCACTGTTTCCCAATGATTCCCCTACACTCAATCCTTGAACTAAGTGATCATCATTTGAAAGAATTAGATCTAATATATTGGCACCCCTTGTTGGCTTATTAACAAATTGGATCAAAAAGTTATCCTCAAAACACTCCATAAACTTACAACTTGCTCTATCTCTTCCTATCATATTTTCCCAGTCTACAGAAGTTAAATTAAAGTCACCAAGAATAACTGTATCTTCTTTGCATCCTTTACTTATTTCCCTAATCATTAACTCATCGATACAATCAGTCTGTCCTGGTGGTCTATAAAAAGCTCCCAAGTGTATTTTCCTATTTTTACCAACCTTAATATCTATCCATAATGATTCACCTTCTCCTTGCTTTATAGAGTTATTTAGATTTGAAGAAATGCTATTTCTGATATAAATAATCAACCCACCACCAGTCCTATCTCTCCTTTGACTAATGTACATAGTATAACCCTCTAGTTCAAATTCACTGACATTATCATTAAATATATTTTCATTAACCCATGATTCAACTATACATATTATATCTATATCTTCATGAATGATATAACTAAATAATTCATCCTTCTTATTTCTAAGACTACGAGCATTTGTGTAAAGACAACTCAGCCCACCTATCCCTGAAGCACCTGAGGGCCTATCTCCTCTGCATCTCCTTTCTCTCTTTCCCCGACCCTGTACTCTTGTATTTCCCTGACCACTATCACTACTCAAGTAGTTTAACCCTAAAGCACTTCCATTAGCCTGCCTACCTTCTACAAATCTGTGTTTGCTTCCTTTCCCTGCCTCACTTTGAGCCATTAAATTTCCCTGACCACTATCAAAACCTAGTTTCCCGCCTCTAAAGACCTAATAACACTATCTAATTCCCGCCACAAAACCTCAACCCCATCTCGGCTCAGATGGAGTCCATCCATCGCATACAAACCCTTATTCCCATAAAACCCACTCCAAACATCTACAAATACCAATCCTGACTCCTCGCACAAACCTTTCACATATTCATTCAACCCCATTGCACGAGACAACCATTCCATCCCCACATCCATTCTGGGAAGCACACCTGAAACAACGCCTTTTACTCTACTTTCACACATCCTTTCAATCAGCCTTTTATACCGCTGTCGTAACTCACAAGTACCCACCTTCTTTACATCGTTTACTCCGACATGTGTAATCACAACTGCTTCCCTCTCACACCCAGACACCAACCTATCATACCTCTCACACACATCATTTACACCAGCACCCGGCAGACAAACTCTCACTCCCTTCCATTTACTTTCATTCAACTTCCTATCTAAATACCTAATCTGAGAGTCACCCATCACAATCACCTCAGTCATTCTCCTATTCTCTCTAGGCCTAGTATTACCCTCCCTCCTGCTCTCACTCACTCGACCTCCTATTCTACTTTCAGGCACGGCCACACCAGACAAATCTCTTTCAAATTCTTCCTCTCTCAGGGCATCAAATCTGTTAGTTAGCCTAACAGGTTCCATGTCCCTCTCATTCACACACCTAACCTGTCCTAACTTATCTATTCTGTTCACTTTCACCCACCACTCATCATCACTTACTTCACTTACTGCTTTCTCTCCAGTCCCTGTTCTAGGCCTAACTTCCTCCCTCCTGGTCCCAATCTGACTCTTCAAACGTACACTTGCATCTCTTCTCACTTCAGACACTAAATCGTTCAGTCTCAAGCATTCCGCACGTAATCGACTCACCTCCTCAGTCAAAGCACATACACGGCACTCAGACACATTCACTCTCCTCTCTACACCACAGACATCGCACACTACATACACACTACTTTCAAAAGGCATACTCTCTACATCCAAACAGTCAGCCATACTTAAACAAGAACAATAATAGAAACAAAAACTTACAAACAACAAGAATTTGACCCCAATTTGTGCGCGCAAGTTTAAAAACTGCTAATCAAGATGGCCCCGAAGTAAACAAAAGTCACTTTCTCACCAAAACAAAATAACCACAATTTATACAAAATAACCACAATTTAACTTTGTTATATTAACCAAATATATGATCTTATAACTTAATATTTATGTTTATGTCACACACCAAAGTATATCAAATAATCAAAATATTCTGAGAGCTCTACGAAACACGTGCTACCTGTTCGAAGGTCAGTCGAAGACTGACCTTAGGTGAAGAACAGAATGGTTTTCGCATCGGTAGAAGAGCAGAAGATAATATTTTTGTTGTGAGCGAACTGATTGAAAGCAAGAAGAAGAGTGGAGGCAAGCTGTACCTAGCCTTCTTGGATATTGAGAAAGAGTATGATAGGGTGAACAGAAGGATGCTATGCACTGTACTTGAAAAGATTGGGCTTAGTAGGAAGATAGTGAGGATTGTAGAGAGTATGTATGAGGACACAAAGGCAAGGTACACACTAGGAAACATAGAGACGGACTGGGTGAAGAGTGAAAGAGGTGTTAGACAAGGATGCATCCTGTCACCTACCCTCTTTAGTATATACACTGAAGAATTAGCAACAAGAGTGAGGAGAATGAATGTGGGTGTGAGAGTACGTCAGGACAAAATATGCATGCTGCTGTATGCAGATGATGTGGTAGTGATGAGTGAATCAGGTGATGAGCTGCAAAGGACACTGGATGTTGTAGAGGAGTATGGAAGGGACTTCGATGTGACTTTCAGCACTGAAAAAACGCAGATAATAGTTGTAAATGGATCAGAGGAGGAAAGGGATACCACTTGGGGGCTTGGAGAGAGAGAAGTGAGGCAGACATTAGAGTATAAGTACCTCGGAGTGTGGGTGAGTCCAGAGGGGTGTGGAAGAACGAAGAATGAAAAGCAAAGCATAGCTAGCCAGTGGGTGGGTAGACTAGCTAGTGCCGCAAGAATGAGAGCCAGCGTGAGGTATGGAAGTGTGTAGCAGTGCCTAGCATCATGTATGGTATGGAGGTGATGGCATGGAACGAGACCGAAATGAACAAGCTGGAAGTGTGCCAAAGCAGAGTGGCGAGAGTTGCTCTAAATGCGCCCAGGTATGCTGCGATAGAGGCTTTGAGGGGTGACATGGGGTGGAGCACCTTCAAGGAGAGATATATGAAGGCGATTTTGAAGTACAAGATACGTCTGGAAAGAATGAAGGATGAACGGCTAGCGCGAAAAGTATACTTAGCAAATGTAGGAACAAGTAAATGGGAAAAAAGGTGCCTGGCAATCGTAAACAGGACTGGGCTACGTATCGGTTTGACTCGCCGGTTTATGGAAGGAACCCATGATGGCTATGAATGGGCTATGGTGAATGGAAGTGGAGAAGGGCCAGAGTGGGATGGGAGGAAATGGAGAAATGAGATAGAGAGCGTAGTCAAAAGGATGGGAATGAACAAATGGAAAAATGACATGTTACAAAAGAAGACCTTAGAGTTGTTCAGAGAGAAAGATACCCCAATGTATGTCAAGTGGTATGATGGAAGCCTTGGTGGGGATCTTCTCTTCCAAGCTAGGGCCCAATGCATGGATGTAAATGCAAGGAACTATAGGTGGTCTGAATCACATAGTAAGGTCTGCCAGAGGTGTGATATGGGTGTGGACGAGACTGTGGAGCATGTATTGCTGGAGTGTGCAGAGTACCACAGAGAGAGGCACGAAATGATGCAAAAGGTCTTGGTTGAAATGGGGTGCACAAGGAATGACAGAGTTGAAAAAACAGCAAGAGAATGGATGATACTAATTCTAGGTTTGGGGAGAGAGACGACTGATAACATGATTGTGGTGGTGAAGGAATTCCTTGAGAAGATGTGGTGTATCAGAAGTAGAGTACAGTAATAGAAAACGGAAGTGGCTCAGTTGAGAACGAGAGAGTACTATGTACCTTTTTTTTCCTTTTTTTTCTTCTCTCCTTTTTTTTCTGTTTTTCTTTTTTTTTTTTTCCTTTACAGGTGCCGCCGCTACAAAGGCCAGCCTCATAACATAACATACATAACATAATTACACGGATGACAAAAGCCACAAGGGCCTATCAAAGGTCATCCGCCTCCGTCAAAACCCACCCACAAAAAGCACCATCACCAGGGGAAGACAAAATCAAAGTCCCCCCACAATATAATATAACGGATGACAAAAGCCACAAGGGCTCATCATAGGTCATCCGAGTCAAGCGGCCTCTTTTTCAAGGCACCCAAACTCCCAGGAAAACTACATCCAGAGGATTGCATCCAGAAACAAGGGTATCACCAATCAAGGCTTGTCAAGAACTAAATCATGCAGCTATAGATATATACAAACAATATTAATATATTCAAAACTTAGGAACCATCACAACCTTCCCTTCCCATAAACTCATCCAACCTACTCTTAAATACATTTAGATTTGGACTACCTACTACCCTCTGCGGCAATTTGTTCCAGAAGTCTACCACTCTATTGGTGAAAAAATATTTTCTTAAATCCAACCTACACCCTTGCTTTTTAATTTTCAAGTGGTGACCTCTAGTCCGATTTCCATCATCTAACTCAAAAAACTTGCTAACATCCAATTTATCTATCCCGGAAAAAATTTTAAACAGCTCAATCATATCCCCTCTCACACACCTCCTTTCGAACGAGAACATATTTAATACCCTCAGTCTATCTTCATATTCAAGGTGCCTCAGGGAAGGAATAATCTTTGTTGCCCTCCGTTGCACTGACTCAAGAAGGTTAATATCGTGTCTAAAATGTGGGGACCATGCCTGTATACAGTACTCTAGATGTGGCCTAACATAAGAGTTATAGAGTTTAAGAATAACCTCCTTACTTTTGTAACTGACATTTCTCTTAATAAAACCCAGCACTCTATTTGCCCTATTTCTTGCTTCAATACACTGCTTAGAAAACCTTAATGACTTATCTATTACTACTCCTAGATCTTTCTCATCCTCTACTAAGCTCAGCCAATGCCCATCCATTTCATAGTTAAATTCTCTATTATCTTTTCCCATGTTAATAACTTTGCACTTATCAAGGTTGAAAGTCATTTGCCACTTATGTGCCCAGGATAACAATTTATTTAAGTCCCCCTGCACTTTAAAATTATCATCAATATCTTTAACTACAGCTGCTAATTTGGTATCATCCGCAAAAATTGACACTTTATTATTAACTGCCTCCCCAAGATCGTTTATATAGATGACAAATAATAATGGACCAAGAACTGATCCCTGAGGAACCCCACTGATAACATCCCTCCACTCTGACTTTACACCATTTAGCACTACCCTTTGCTTCCTGTCTTTCAGCCACTCAGCTATCCAATTTGAAACACCCCCACATATCCCAATCATTTTTAATTTATGAACTAGTCTCCTATGTGGTACCTTATCAAATGCTTTACTAAAATCTAAGTAAATTATATCTACATTCTCTCCCTTATCTACTTGATCTGTTACAAACTCCAGAAAGTCTAGTAAGTTAGTCAAACATGATCTACCTGATCTAAACCCATGCTGAGCATCGCTGATTAACCCCTCCCTCTCTAGATGTTGGCAAATCCCTTTTTTAACTATTTTCTCAAGAATTTTACAGACTACAGGAGTTAGGCTAACCGGTCTAAAGTTATTTGGATCCTCTTTACTACCCTTCTTGAAAATGGGGACTACATTCGCTCTCTTCCAATCATCGGGTATTTCTCCATATTCCAATGACCTAGTATATAACTTGTCCAGAGCTATTGAGATACTTTCTACCCCTTCTTTAAGTATCCTAGAATGAATATTATCAGGGCCGGAGGCCTTGGTAGTATCTAAATTACCTATTAGTCCTTTTATCATCCTCCGATCCACACAAATGTTAGTAAACACCTCTTTTCCTGACCTATGAGTACTATACATAGGACTATTTAGTTTCTCTTTTGTAAATACTGATGCAAAATGACCATTTAGTACCTCAACTATTTCCTCATCAGTTTCTCTCACAAACCCTTCATATTTGATAGGTCCTATTTTAATTCTGCCACACTTGTTATTAATTTTATAGTAACTAAAGAACTTTCTAGGATCTTTGTTGCTATCCTGAGCTAATTTAATTTCTGACACCCTTTTGTTCTTCTTTATAATCTTATTTAACTCATTCCTAGCCATTCTATAATCACTTAAATTTTGAATATTATTTTGTACCTGTAATTTTTTATATGCCCTTTTCTTCTCTGAAATTTTTCTAGCTATCTCCTGATTCCACCATAATGGTTTCCTACTTTTGTTCCTAATGGCCTTCATTGGGATACATTGTTCTTGGACTACATTTATTATATGCTTGAAAGTATCCCACATCCCATAAGCATTTTTACCTCTGAATTCTATATCCCAGTCTACCAAATTTAGCAAGCTTCGAAGTTTTACATAATCTCCCTTATGAAAATTTGGAACTTTTTCAGCATTCTCAGTTATTTTACCCTTCTCAATTCCCAAGTTAAAACGAACTATCTGATGGTCACTATTTCCCAATGCTTCCCCAACAGTCAATTCTTGAACTAAATGATCACTGTTAGAAAGTACTAAATCTAATATATTGTCCCCCCTCGTTGAATCGTTAACAAATTGATTCAAAAAATTATCCTCAAAGCATTCTATGAACCTGCCACTTGTTCTATCCCTACCTATCATATTTTCCCAGTCCACAGAGTTTAAGTTGAAGTCCCCAATAATAACTGCATCTGTTTCACATCCCTTACTTATTTCCCTTATCATTAGTTCATCTATATCATCAGTCTGCCCAGGTGGCCTGTAAAAAGCTCCCAAATGCACCATTCTATTTTTACTGAACCTAATATCTATCCAAAGTGACTCAACTCCATCCTGCTTTATTGAAGTATTTAAACTTGAAACAATGTTGTTTTTTATATAGATAATTATTCCTCCACCAATCCTACCTGTCCTTTGACTAATGTACATATTATAGCCCTGAAAATCAAATTCACTTATAGTGTCACTAAATTCTATTTCATTAACCCATGATTCAGTAACGCATAATATATCTATATCCTCATTGCTAATATAACTAAATAGCTCATCCTTCTTGTTTCTAAGACTACGAGCATTTGTATAGAAACAATTTAACCCCCCTATCCCTGAAGCACCTCTTGAAACTTGAATGACCTCACCTCTATCGCCTTGGAACCTATTTCTGTTATCTGCCAAGTCCATTCTACTTTCAGTACTATAATGTCCTCTCATAATTCCCTGACCACTATTAGTATCTAGTTTCCCGCCTGCAAAGACCTAATAACACGATCATACTCCTCCCACAACACATCTACCCCACTCCTACTCAAATGCAGTCCATCCATCGCATACATTTCTTTCATTCCAACAAACCTATCCCACACATCCACAAACATGACACCTTCCATCTCACACATCCTCCTCACATAATCATTCAGCCCAATTGCACGAGACATCCATTCTACCCCAACATCCATTCTTGGAAGCACACCTGTCACAACACCTTTCATTCTACTTTCTTTCACCTTTTCAATCAACCTCTTGTACCTCTCACGTAACTCACATGCACCCACTTTCTTCACATCATTCACTCCTACATGTGTAATCACAACCGCATCCCTTGCACAGCCAGACACCAGTTCCTCATACCTATCAGACAGATCTCTCACTCCAGCACCCGGCAAACACACCCTCAAACCATTCAATCTACTTGCATTCAACTTCCTATCTAAATATCTAACTCGCGAATCACCCATCACAAGCACTTCAGTCAGACTCCTATTCCTAACCCCCACAGACCTAACTCCATCCCCACTCCTATTTTCATTCAAACTACCAGTCACTCGAACTCCACCCCCACCCCCATCAGTCATATCACTTCCAGTTACTTCCTCTCTTAGGGCACTGAATCTATTAGTCAAGCTAATAGGATCTGTGTCCCTCTGACTCACACACCTATTCTCCCCCTGGCTAACCACCTCAACAGAGGCAACCCTATTCTCACAAAGAACAGGAGAAGCCTCCCTAGCTTCATGTTTCCTAACCACTCTCCACTGTCCCCCATCCTCACTAGGCCTATTTCTAACTAATCTAAGGGGGCTAACTTCACTATCACTAGAACTATCATATCCTACCTCCTCCACCGGCCCTCTACCTTCACCTGAAACATCTAACTGGCCTACCTCACCACCTAACCTATTCCCAGCTCTAGGCCTAACACTAAGTTCCCTCCTGAGCTCAGCAACTAACCCCTCCAGCCTACATATCCTGTCTAAATCCTGCCTTCTCATCCCCTCTAAATCTACAATGCATTCACGCAGCCCACATACAACACATGTATACCCCTCACCTAATACACCACAACCAATGCATACATTCCGACACTCATGCTCACTTTCATCCCCAAACTCCATCACTTATTCAAACAAAGAAAGAATTTAAGTAGCAATAAGAAATAAAAAAAGAAAAGCAACTTAGCTTTCGCTGATTGTGGTGAGAAAAAAAACAAAAAAACAAACAAACTATAGAAAAATCTGAAAAATAGATCAACAGACTGAGAGCTCTATAAAACACATGCTACCTGTTCAAAGGTAGGCTCAAAGTGAGGCTCCTGTACAATCAAGATCAAGATCAAGATCATTCAAATTCGGCTTTACTTTGTATAATCGCGAAAAACTTTTAGATTATCTAGAGGCACATACACTAATCAAGAAACCTATAAAAGTAAGAATTATTTGTTATTAGGTTAGGTTTTTCTGCCAGTAAAAAGCTGTTAGGGAGAAAACCCCCCCAGTAAATTCAAGGGGACTGCTCGTGGGGGAGATATCACTGCAGGGGAACCACCCTGCGATGATCCTGAGTTTCTATCATTTGGGGGGGGTCTGGGGGCACAGCCCTCCAGTATAAACTCATATACAAAAATATTACGCCGTGGTTGTTCACATCTGACACTACCGTCTGACATCATAAGAGATATATTGTAGCCCAAAATTGTAGCTGACTAACAGCGCCATCTACTTTGCACCCCGAATCTAAAGTGTTACCAATATTTTTTTGTTTTGTTTGCTTAACTGATTCCCTCTTGGACTGTTTAAATAAAACTTTGTTTGGTGATAGGACTACTAATTTTGATCTTGTATATATTGTAATTGTAAATTTATCAATCTCATTTTTTTGTTCATGTGGATAAGTAACAAGATCTCGTATAATTACCCCATATTTTTGTAAATAAAGGACTGTACATACAATATGTTTCATCTCTCCCTCGATCTCTAATGTCCAAATTAGTGTAGGAAGCAGGTTGGAACGATTGGGGTTCCAACCCCAATGTCCCAGACTGGAACATTCAACAAGAATGTGCGGAACAGTCTGGGGGACAATGCAGTCTTTACAGTAAGGCACAGGCTAGTGCTCTACTGGGGGGTAGGATCATCGTAGTGTGGTCCCCCCATTGTGTTTAACATTCCCTCAAGCTTTTTATTTTTCACCATGGCTAGATTCAGATGCTTTACCCTCTGGAAAGTTGTAAAATAGTTTGCTTGAGATCATTGTATGTGCTATTAGTTTGGTTGTATAAGACCTGGCTTGCACTTTGAGTCAGTTGTTGTTTGATTAGCCTATTGTGATTGAGAGTCGCATTAGCAAGTCGTTTTTATGGTTATTTTTCATATACCTCTTGACTGAAGACCCCTGGGTAAATATGTAGATTAGCAGCCCGGCCGGAAAAAAATTTGGGTGTAAATATTATCGTTCACTCGTGTCGGAATATTCATGCGCGTTTGAGTCCTTTTCGAATTATTATTCTATAAACAATTAGGATTATATATGGGGGGGCTGTGCCCCCCAGACCCCCCCCAATTTAATGAAACTCAGGATCATCGTAGTGTAGTCCCCCCATTGTGTTTACCCCCACACGAGCCGTCAACTTAAATGTACTCCAAAAACGTGAAACATTTTGGAACACGGACGAAATAGTACGTCCTATCGTTCGCGCCGATAATCTACATATTTACCGACCCCTGCATGTTGATGAGTTGTTGAGATTGGCCTGAGGTAAGCTATAAACATAGTTCAAAATGGGAACATTAGGCAGTAGAGGTTTAATCAATTTCATAATTAACTTCAGTAGAACTATTCTTAAATATTGAATAGCCAGAATTAGAAAGACTGGTAGAAAACTAAAAATTGGGATACTATACCTCTTTGTGGAATCGAGTAAAATTCCTTGAAATATTTTATCCTTAAATTTAAATGATACCAAAATAATGTCGGGTAAATACTCATCGACTTTAACAGATATAGTATTTCCGACAATAATATTTGCTTCGACATCCATGTTTATCAACACATTGCACAATATTAATGAATTGGAGAAAACAAATAAAGGATCGTTTATATGACTAGTGGTTGGAACAAACCAACTAAAAAGTGTTAAATTGTCCGAGTACATGACCTGAGTCTAGATACGCTGAAATTTAATTGCCTTTTCAACCTTATGACAATAATACATCTTAAACTTCTGAAAATTTAAGAGTAAAATTTATTTATTTGATTTTTTTCCTCAAAATTTGTAATCTAAATTAAAGGTTCTATATACGAAACTAATCAAGTATCCTAAGAGAGTATTAAGGCTATGTGCAATAGTAGGCGAATAAATAGAGTATCAATTTGCTTAATTTTCAGTTCATCGAATCAAGAAACTTTAAATAAACCAGGTTGTCGGCAAGGAACGTGATAAGTATATCAGAAAAAGTAGCTTTGGGGTTAGCTTCTTAATTATGGGTGCAGGGTTAAAAGAGGGGACCTTTGGAAGAGATGAGGTGTACCTGGGGCAGGAGGGAGAAAAAGACTAGGCGGGAGGCTATGAGAGTGGGCCACTGAGATAGCACTGCGGATGAGACGAACGGTAGGTGAGATAGGGAATGTGAGACAAGGTGATGAATGAAGACATGAAAGAGGAAGAGAAAAATTCCACCGAGCTAGCAAGTGCATAAATTTGGATGTATAAATGTGAGAGGATAGAGGAGTTGGCAAATGCGACGATGTGAGTAAAGAGTTAAATGAATGGCAGCTTAATATAGTAGGCCTGACTGAAACTCAGCTAAGATATGAAGTACAGGTGGAGGGCAGTGAGTATGAAACGATTGGTAAGGGGCGGAACAAACAGACTAGAAAGGGAGGACGGGTGGCTATTATATATAGGAAAAATAGGAATTTGAGAGTAGAGGGGTTGAATGTAGGTAACTGGACCATGAGTGAAGATATACTTGCAGTGAAATTTGAGTGTGCGGGTGGCAGGGGTAACACTGAGAGATTTATGGTGGCTGTGGTATACATGACTGTTGAGAGTGACAAGCTAGGAATGAGAACAGGACCAAGTACAGCATCATGAAAGAATTTGTTAGAGTGAACGATGGAGAAAAAGTGATGATTATGGGAGATATGAATCCCCATCTAGGTATGATAGGGAAAAGAATAATAGGGATGGTGATATGCTTACGGAATTTATAGACGAAATGAATCTGGAAAATTTGAATGAAACTTTGGCAGAAGAGCGTGTGACATGGAATACAAGGGGTCAAGAGTCAGCTATCGACTACATATTGGTGAAGGGAAGAATGCGTGAATCTGTAACTAGTATGTGGATTGATGAGAAAGTGTAGCAGCTGACATCTTTGCAAGCTCTTACAAAGTTCGTAAAGAGGCAGTTGGCAATTTCCCGTCTGAGAAAATTATGCATCTCGCCCCCAAATCCATTTTTGTACGACCTTTGATACCAATACGGTTACTTCAAAATCAAAGTACAACTCCTCCCAACCACCGACCAATCAAAACCTTTGTACAACCCAATTCGAAATTAACCAACCAGAATAGACTTTCCCGTTTCCCGAGCTCGGAACGCACTTTAATGAACACTTTTATCTCAGCAGCGCTCCATCAAGTTCCCCTGATTTCATAACTTTAAAAACGTCGTGGCAGTACTATACTATATTTTATATAATTCTTCCCCATATTTTATATCTTATTCACTATAATATCCACCTTATATAGCTTACTCCTCTTAACATTATAATCATCGGCTATTTCCATATATATATATATATATATATACATACCTTATTTCAATAAAATACACATTATATTCATTAACCGTATTATCAAATTAGCCATATTCCATTATTTGTTGTTCAATAAATCTTGTTAAATTTATGCGTTAGTGATTTAGAAACATTCCCGGTTGAATTAGTTATCCTCCATCACGTTTTCTCTTTCAAGTCATTTTTATCTTTAAATTGATATAGCAAGATCTAATGGCTGCTATCTAGGCAAGTTTGTCATTAAATCATTCTCAATAGCTATAATTGGTGCCCTAGACCCTTTCTTGTTTTCAATTAAGTATAATATAGTTTAACGTCTAGTTACGTAAAAGTTATATTATTCTTTCCACGTAAGATTACGCCTGGCAAGTACAGACTCAGCAGCTTCTCTCTCTCTCTCTTCCTCTTTCTTTCTGAATCCGGCTCGGCTTAATCCTATCGCCCTTCTTTCGTTTTCGCTGTAAGCTTGTTTTCATCTTATTTCAACCTCTTCATTTTTTTTCTTAACCGGGAGTATCAAAGGCACACATCCCTTAGTAATGAATAGTCAAGCCACGATGAATACCTCAACTGCCTCAACCACGCTAGCAAGTCAGGCCTCCTCAACTTTCACGACCAAATGTGCGTCACCTGTGGTAGTTAGTCAGTGCCCGAGGCACCAACCACACATCAATCAATCTTCCCGCTTTCGATGCGACCGATCCGATTACGTGGTTCGAAATATGCGAGGTTCTGATGGCACATCAAGCCATAACCGATCAAGAGCGCATAATAAGCATCACGCAAAGAGTTCCAATAGGTATCTTTGCTTTGCTTCGGGGAATTTTGTTACAAAGTGGTAGAAATGGTCCATGGGGAGGGTTGAGGCAAGGTTTCAAGCTTGAATTTGGGATATCCCATGTTGAAGACTTAAGGGAACTGCTAAATCCTCAACAAATGGGTGATAGGCATCCCATGCGTTTCCTTGAGCATCTCAAATAATTAATCAGGACGAAGGGCACTTCGTCAGAGCTTTTTGATTCGCTTCTAACGGAGATTTTCATGCGTAGGATCCCTGACCACATTAGGCCCCTCATCATGAATGATGAGCACAAGAACATGGATGAAATCGCCAAAGCAGCAGAGATAATATATCTCAATCCTTACGTAAACTGGGGAACTGTCCCACGATGTCCCATTCTTCCCTCTAATCCAAATATTTCGCCGGTTCGGTTACCAACGACGCCTTCTGGCAATAGGCCGGACCCGTGTAACGCCTCCTTTTCACATTCATCACCGGAATTGGCTGCCGCTTTGGAGAGGATAGAGAGAGAGTTGCAAAAACTAAACTCAATGTGGGAACGAGCGACTGAACGGTCACATGGGTGGACGGAGCGACAGGCGCCGTTTGCTCTCTCGAAGACGAAACCAACGAGGGCATTCCAGCACATGAGGTGAGGCGCAGCATTCCCCTGCTCATTCTTTCGCCTATCCCACTACTCCTAAATTCTTTCACTCTCAAACTAAGATTCTATGCTGGTACCATGAGAAATATGGTAGCGAAGCTGTACACTGTACACATCCTTGCCAATACTACATATCATCCTATTCTCACCCTCAATTAAATAATGCTCGCTCTTCACAAATTCGTCCTTCTAATCATAATGTTACCTTCATCCAACCAACTAATTGGTGCTGGTACCAACAACAAATATGGTGCACAAGCCATAAAATGTATACATCCCTGCACATATTTACAACTAGTATCTCCTCAATCTAACGCTATTCCACCAATTTCACCTCAACAATCTATTAACTCTCCTCAAACTAATGCTCCAACTCACCCTTCTCTTCTAATTCAAATTCTTCGACTAATTTAAACTTAGAACGCAAGTGATCAATGGATCTATCACCTCTGCCGTTTCTTCATCTCAGGTCGATCCACCATTTTTCATTTATGACCCACTCTCTGGTTTCTCATATTTAGTTGACACTGCTGTTCAATGTAGTGTTATTCCAGCGTTACTGGAGGATAAAGCTTGTTCTTCCTCTGATCTTGTCCTTAAAGCCACTAATTCCTCGGATATAATAACTTATGGAAGGCGCATCCTTCAGTTGGCTCTCGGCCTCCGTAGAGTTTTTTGATGGACCTTTATTGTTGCCGAGGTCGACGTTCCTATTCTTGGCCTAGATTTTCTCTCTGCCCACGACCTTTTGGACGACTCTCGTAACCGCAAGCTTATTGAGCGCACTACAATGCTCACAGTTTCGGGTTCATTTTTTCCGTCACAGAGTTCTCTTCTGCCTATCCAGTTTCCTTCAGCCAATCCTCAGTTTCAGCAACTGCTACAGGAATTTCCTGCAATTAGCATACCATCCTCTAAAGATAGGCCTATTAAACACAATGTGATTCACCGGATAGAGACGACTAGAGGGCCTGTATTTTCCCTCCCCCGTCGATTAGTCCCAGATAAACTCGCCTCAATGAAGCAGGAGTTTACCTTCATTGTGAAAGCTAGCATAGCTAGCCCCTCTACTAATCTTTGGGCCTATCCGCTTCATATTGTATCCAAATCTATTCCCGATGAGTACAGAGCTGTAGGTGATTACAGGCGGCTCAATGCCTATACTATCCCCGATAGATATCCTCCTCCCTATCTGTGCGATTTCAATTCTACTCTTTTCGGTTGTTCGATCTTTGCTCGACTCGATCTGGTACGTGCTTTCAACCAGATCCCATCTTCATCCAGATGACATCACAAAGACGGCTACCACCACGCCATTTGGTTCCTTCGTCATGAACAGGATGTTTTATGGTCTTCGTAACAGTGGTCAGACCTTGCAACGTTTTATGGATCAGGTTCTGAGAGGTCTGCCTTTCGTCTTCTGCTACATAAACGACCTCCTGATAGCATCTCCGTGTTTAGAGGAGCATCTGTCTCACCTACATCAAGTTTTGGTGCCCCACACCCAACTCTCCTTCTTGGGTCACCATGTCTCAGGTACAGGGATTAGCACACTCGAATATAAAGTTACCGTGATGCGCAACTTTTCTCGGCCCACATCATGCAAGCAACTTAGGCTTTTCTGTGGCATGGTTAATTTCACTACAGATTCATACTTAATTGGGCCAAGGTCATGTAACCTATCAACTCTCTGCTTAGTAAGACCACAAAGAACTCTCCTCTTAAATGGTCTGCTGAAGCGTGCGATTCGTTCTCTCGCACCAAAGAGGCTATATCCCGAGCTGCGGAATTGGCTCATCCTCCCCCAGGAGGCCCTCTCAGCGTTGCCTCCGACGCATCTTCAACCCACGTAGGTGCAACATTGCAGCAGGAAGTTGGTGACCAATGGCAACCTCTTGCTTTCTTCTCTCGCTCTCTTTCAGACTCTCAAAATAGGTATAGTACGCTCTCTCGAGAGCTCCTCGGAATATACTTCGCAATCCGTTACTTCAGACAATGCTTGGAAAGACGTGACTTTACTATTTTTACGGACCATAAGCCTTTGTCGGTGCTTGTTCTTCTCGTTGCAATTCGTCAGTACACACTGCAGTTAACACTCGTCATCTTGACTTCATCCTGCAGTTAACGAACCATATTCGCTATGTTCCTGATTCTTCAAACGTTGTACCAGACGCGCTCTCTCGCATTTCAGCGATTTCAGGCACGCAACTCTCCTGCATTGCGCCTATCGATCATGCGGCAATAGCGCTTGCCCAGAAACAAGATGAAGACACGCAAACGCTGCTTCACTCTTCTCAACTCGTTGTTCGTGAGATCGATTAGCCAAACAGTCCTTCCAGGCGCATCCTGGTTGAGTACTCATTACCTGACTGTCCTCGTCCTCTCATTCCTCTCAATTACCGTCAAAACATTTTCGACCAAATTCATAGTCTCTCTCATTCTGATGTCAATGCCAACGTGGCAAAATGGATTCACTCATGCCTGCCATTCCAGCGCGCCAAAGTCCATCGCCACACAAAAGCTCATCTGGTCCCTTTTCCTTTTCCTTCGTCGCGTTTGTTTTGACGCCGGTCACGTCGATATAGTAGGTCCTCTACCTTACTCTCGTGGTTGCAATTATATTCTCACCATGATTGATCGTTTTACTCGTTGGCCTGAGGCGGTTGCTATCTCGGAATTCAGAGCTTCAACAGTCAAACAAGTCTTAGTCTCAACATGGGATGCTCGTTTTGGTGTTTCCTCAACGATCATGACTGATCGTGACAGCCAATTTGAATCGCACCAATGGGATACACTCATGGCAAAGCTTGGTTCCTTTCGCCTTCATTTCACAATCTACCACCTCCAAAGCAACTCGGCCGTCGAACGTTTGCATCGGACGCTCAAGGCAAGCTTACACTCCACCGATCCTAATATCACTTGGGTGGACAAGCTACCTTTGATTCTGCTGGGCATTCGTTCGTCATTGAAGGACGATTTGGCCTGCTCTCCAGCGGAACTAATTTACGGTACTCAACTTCGTCTGCCTGGTCAATTCTTTTCTTCTTCTCACCGACCTCTACCTCCTCACCTCAATCCTGCTTCTTATGTACACGATTTTGTACTGGTAATGGCTGAGTTTAAGCCTACCGCCCTAGAGTTCCTGCTAATCAGAGACTTTTCGTGCCAAAAGAGATGTCAACTTGTTCCTATGTTTTTGTTCTTCTCGATTCTACTCGCTCCTCATTGCAACCCGTTTATGACGGACCTTTTCTCGTCATCTCCAGGAAGCGGAAATTTTATGTATTGCAGTTTGGCGCCAAACAGGATACTATTTCTCTGGATCGCTTGAAACCTGCCTTTATTAATGCTTTTAATTTTGAGCAGTCCTCATTTTCTTCTTCTACTCTCTTTAATAATGGTCCAGTGATTCTCCTACCTCATCATCATCTAACCTCAAACCCATTCTCCTCTACCTCGCCCATATCTCCATCTCCTTCCCGATTGCTGCCATCTCCTCTTTTGTTGCAGGAAACCTCTTCGTCAGAGCTCTCCATTCAGGAAACCAGTGCCCCCACCTCTGGTCACTCCACAACCAGCAAACCAGGCACAAAGCGTCATGCTATCGCAAGACGCCATCTCGGAGAGGTCACCCAAACGGATCACCATCAATCTATCCACTCTTGCTAGTCACAGTGCCTCGCCCCCTTTTGTGCCATTCCCAGCAGTCGTAGCAAGCCCACCGGCGTCATCACACGGTCTGGTCACATTGTCAGAAGGTCTCGGAGATATCTAGATTAGCGTTCTTCAATAAATTTTGTTAAATTTATGTGTCAGTGATTTTGAAACATTTACGGTTGAATTAGTTATCCTCCATCACGTTTTCTCTTTCAAGTCATTTTTATCTTTAAATTCATATAGCAAGGTTTAATGGCTGATATATATGCAAGTTTGTCATTGAACCAATCTCTCTAGCAATATAGGGTATGATTGATATTGTATCGGACCATAGTATGATGATAGTGGAATGCCGGTTGCATGGAGGAAAGGAAACTAAGGAGAAGGAAAGGAAGAGAAAGTGGAAGCTGAGGGATGCTAACTGGGAGAATTTACAGGTAGATTTGAATGAGAGAACTGTGGAAAGAATTAGGCTACACGATGTGAATGAAATGAATGAAAGGTTATTGGAGGACGTTAGAGGAGCAGCAGTGAGACACATAGGATATGTAAGGGTGAGACCAGGGAGGAGAGTGTGTAAGCCATGGTGAAATGATGATATTAGAAATGCTAGAAGTGAACGAAAAAGGCGTAATAAAAGATTTAGAAGACTGAGAAAGAAGAGGCATGGAAGTGAAGCAGCCGAGAAGGAATACCAGAATGCATGGGCAAAGTATGTGATACAACAGCGACAAACCAAGCAAAAGATTATAAATGAAAAAGTGAAGTGTGAGAGAAATGTGATTCAGGCAATGAAAGAGAAAGGATTGCAGGGGTGGGGGGGGGGCGTAAATGATATAGGTTCATGAGAGGTGAAAGTGTGAGTGAAAAGGAGAGGGTGGAAAGCCTGAGAGTGAATCGTGAATGTGTAACAGGTAGGGAGAAAATGATCGATTGTATCAAAGAGTTTTGGGAAGCTATAGGTGGGATAGGAGAGATGGCAGAGGTGAACGAAGGATGCGTGACACTGGAGAGTAAAGATGCAAGTGAGCTAAATGAAATAATTAGGAGAGAGGAAGTTGAGAGATGTTTGAAAAGGCAGAAGAATGGAAAGGCAGCTGGGCAGGATGAACTACTGTATGAAATGTATAAGAATGGAGGCGAGGTTGTGATTGACAGAATTATTTAACAAGGTGTGAGAAGAAGAAAGCGTACTGAGGAAATGGGATGAATGCAGAATGACTGCTGCACAAGGGTGGCTGTAAAAGTAAGAGTGAACTGAAGAATTACAGACCAATAGCCTTGTTAAATACAGTAGGGAAATTTTTCAGTGCAGCGTTGAATTAAAGACTGATCAAATGGATTGACGTGGTCAGGGTGCTAGATGAAGAGCAGAATAGTTTCAGGTTTGACAGAAGAGTGGAAGACAATATGTTCGTGGTGAATGAAATGATTGAAACGAAGGTGAAAGATGGGAGTAAGCTGTATCTAGGTTTCCTAGACATAGAGAAGGCATATGATAGAGTAAACAGGGAAGTTTTGTGTAGAGTGTTGGAGAAGGTATGACTTAGTCAGAAGATAGTTAACATTGTAAAGAGCATGTATGTAGATACTGGAGCAAAGTATAGACTAGGAGATACAGAAATAGGATGGGTGAGGAGTGTGAGAGGCGTTAGGCAAGGGTGTATCCTCTCCCCCATACTGTTTAGCATGTACACTAAGGAGTTAGCTGCTAGGGTAAGAAGGTTGAATGTGGGAGTAAGCGTTGGGAATGAAAAGATATGACTGTTGATGTACGCAGATGATATGATTGTGATGAGTGAGACAACAGATATGTTGCAAAGGTTGATAGATGTTGTGAATGAGCATGGCAGAGATTTTGGAGTTAGTTTTAGCAAGGAGAAAAGCCAGGTGCTGACAGTAAATAGGTCGGAGAATGACGGGTATGCCACATGGAAAATTGAAGAAAATGTACAAAAGCAGACTGAAGAATACAAGTACTTAGGAGTGTGGATAAGCTCAAACGGCAGTGAGAAAATGAAGAATGAGAAAATTAGTATGACTAACCAGTGGGTAGGTAGATTGGGCAGTGCAGTTAGGATTAGGGCTAGTAAGTATGATGTGGTGAGAGAAGTATGGAAGAGTGTAGTGATGCCAAGTATTATGTATGGTATGGATGTATTAGCTTGGAAGGAGAAGGAAATAGACAAGCTAGAGACTAGGCAAAATAGGGTAGGAAGAACAGCCGTGAACGCACCTAAGTATGCAGCGATTGAGGGTGTGAGATGTGACATGGAATGGAGTACTTTTAGAGAAAGGTGTATGAAAGCGTCTTTGAGGTATAATATTAGACTGGAACGAATGGAGGATACAAGATTGACATGAAAGGTTAATTTGTGGAATGAGAACAGTAGCAGGTGGAATAAGAGATGCCTGAGGATGACAAATGTGTGTGGATTAGTAACAGACTTTAGTTTGTATGAGTGGACAATATTGAATGCGAATGGGGAGGGACGTAACTGGGATGGGAGAAAGTGGAAAAATGAAATAGACAAAGTGGTGAAAGATGTGGCTCAAAGAAAGTGGATGGATGAGATGGAGAGAAGAGGACACTAGAGCTATATAAGGAGAAAAAGGCGCCAAGGTATGAAAGCTGGTATGATGGAAGCTTGGGTGGTGACCTTTTCTTCCGTGCTAGGACACAATGTATGGATGTGAATGCGAGAAGTTACAGATGGTCAGAGTCTGGCAGTAAAATGTGTGAGATTGCCGCTTGGTGGTCGCCTGCCTGTGGATCAAGAGGAGCTGGATAACGAAATATATCTCGTTGTTTGGTAGGCTGGGTTAAGTGAACAAACGCTTCCTTAGGACAAAGGAAAATATATAGCTGGATTCTTTATTCCTTGGTAAACAGCGGGAATAAGCCTCGAAATGGCGAACAGTAATAACAACTTTCTTTTTGAATAATAATGATGATAACACTATTTCTCCACAAAAATACACCTATATAACTAATCATTCTATCTACTCATAATTCTACAAATTTCAACCAATCAGGATTGAGATACATTTAATTGTCATACTTATGTTCATTTTTGAAATAACAGAAATAACAGACCGTTTGCATGTAAACACGGCTGAAATCCATTTTCCGAATTTTTAAATGAAGGAACGTTATTCGCTGTTAATACTTGACGTGCATACGTAAAGTTTATCGCCGAATAATATTCGTGCTTTTTGGAATTCTTACGTTCGAAGCAAGGACACACGAGCTGAGCCAACCATTTTTAAAAACAGCCCTACTGTTATAGTGTATGGTCATCAATGTGATTTATCTTCGGTTAATAAATCAGCCTAGATAGCGTTTCGAAAACCATAACCATAAATTTTGTTTGATCGAAGATGTCTGCCGTTAGCTTTAGGCCTAAAGGCGACAGCAAAATAAATTTTGGAATAATGACTTGGGCTTTAAGAAAGACATTTACACAAATATGAATATATTCATAAAATCAACGAATGTACATGAGATAAGTAGGTTAAGTAAAAATTCCGAAATAATATGGTGAAACAATAAAGTGAATAATATAGAGTATCTTTGAGTAAATAATATTGAGTATCTATGAGTAAATAATATTGAGTATCTAATATAGAGTATCTTTGATATAGTAAATAATATGGAGTATCTATGTAGTATCTAAAATTGACTGAATTGGGGCTGCAATGAGAAGTAAATATAATTAGGACCTACTCTCGTATGGTCGTTTGCAAAGAATGTGAGAGTGGAATTAACTCAGTATGATTTGTTTGGGGGTAAATGAATAATTGTAGAAGGAATGGTTACCAACCTTTATACGAAGAAAGCAGCGAGTCGAGTGGGAAAGAAAGCGTGCTCTTATGATCGAGCTGGGAACGTGTGTTTGTTTGTTTGTGTGTGAAATTTAAGAGATGTTGTTTGGAACAGTATACGTTCATTGAATTGACAAGAAAATAAATGAATTAATTAATATAATATGGAGTATCTATGTAGTATCTATAATTGACTGAATTGGGGCTGCAATGAGAAGTAAATATAATTAGGACCTACTCTCGTATGGTCGTTTGCAAAGAATGTGAGAGTGGAATTAACTCAGTATGATTTGTTTGGTGGTAAATGAAGAATTGTAGAAGGAATGGTTACCAACCTTTATACGAAGAAAGCAGCGAGTCGAGTGGGAAAGAAAGCGTGCTCTTATGATCGAGCTGGGAACGTGTGTTTGTTTGTTTGTGTGTGAAATTTAAGAGATGTTGTTTGGAACAGTATACGTTAATTGAATTGACAAGAAAATAAATGAATTAATTAATATAATATGGAGTATCTATGTAGTATCTATAATTGACTGAATTGGGGCTGCAATGAGAAGTAAATATAATTAGGACCTACTCTCGTATGGTCGTTTGCAAAGAATGTGAGAGTGGAATTAACTCAGTATAATTTGTTTGGAGGTAAATGAATAATTGTAGAAGGAATGGTTACCGACCTTTATACGAAGAAAGCAGCGAGTCGAGTGGGAAAGAAAGCGTGCTCTTATGATCGAGCTGGGAACGTGTGTTTGTTTGTTTGTGTGTGAAATTTAAGAGATGTTGTTTGGAACAGTATACGTTAATTGAATTGACAAGAAAGTAAATGAATGAATTAATTATTAAGTTTAACATAAAATGATTTAATTTACAAAAGTTGAAGTAAATGAATTGAAAGATTAAATTGACAAAGTTAGAGTAAAATAAATGAATGATTAAATTAACAAAGTTAAAGGATTGCATGAATTATTTAAATGACAAAAGAATTGAATTTTATACATAATAAATGATGATATATATATATATATATATATATATATATATATATATATATATATGTATATATATAATATATATATATATATATATATATATATATATATATATATATATATATATATATATATATATATATATATATATATATATATATATATATATATATATATATATATATATAAAAGTTTCCCAGGAGGTTTTATTATATGTATGCCCAGAGGCATTGCTATAACACTCCCCCTTAAGAAATTACCCCCCTCCCTTTTTACTATTTTGAGATTATAAGTCCGAGTACCGACGAGGCCTCCTGACGACGCGACCGGAGCGTGTAACAGTGCCATTGGTTTGGCTGCGGGTACGAGGACACAGATTTGCTGTGGCAGTGACATTAGCGTTGAACGAGGCACTGGCACGAGAAAAGGTTGACGGAGCGAAGGTAATCCGCTTGCTGGTTCCTTCCGAGATGCCGTCAAGCGGGATGTGGGAGTCTTGAGTCCCGTTGTCCGCTGACGGAGTGACCAGTTGGGGAGAGATTTGCTCCTGACTATCCACTTCTGCTGACGAGGGTTCCTGCAACAAAGGAGGAGGAGGTAGCAAAACGGAAGGTGGAGTTGGAGAGGCAGTAGTTAAAAAGGTGGGGTTTAGGTTGTTTTGGGGGATTACTGTACCATGAAGGGGTATAGTAGGAGGAGAATGAGGTGATTGGGGTTCAAGACGAACATTTTCGGTATAAAACGGTTTTAGGCGGTTGATAGAGACAGTATCTTGCCTGGTGCCAAGCTTCAGGACGAAGAATTTCGGCTTTCTGGAGATAACGAGAAAAGGTCCGTCATAGACAGGTTGCAACGAAGTGCGAGCTGAATCGCGACGGACGAAAACATGGGAGCATGTTGTTATCTCCTTCGGCACGAACGTTTTATAATTAGCAGGCACTCTAGGGGCAGTTGGCTTAATTTCAGCCATCACCCGTACAAGGTTATGTAGGTATGAAGAAGGATCTAGGTGAGAAGGTAGAGGTCGGTCAGAGGAAGAGAAGAATTGAACGGGTTGACGAAGATGAGTACCGTAACCTAATTCCGCTGCAGAGCAAGCCAAATCCTATTTCAAGGAGGAGTGAATGCCAAGGAGAATCAAAGGTAGCTTGTCCACCCAAGTTATGTTTGGATCGGTGGAGCGTAAGCTTGCTTTGATGGTCCGATGCAGACGTTCTACCTTAGAGTTACTCTGGGGGTGATAGCATGTAGTACGAAGGCGAAAGGAGACAAGGACTGACATGAGTGCATCCCATTGGTGGGATTCAGACTGGCTGCCACGATCAGTCATGATCGTTTAGGGAACACCAAAACGAGCAACCCATGCTGAGACGAAGGCTCGGGTGACAGTGGAAGCTCTGATGTCCGATTTAGTAACCGCCTCTGGCCAGCGAGTAAAATGATCGATCATGGTGAGAAGATAATTGCAACCACGGGAGTAAGGAAGAGGACCTACTAGATCGATGTGAACGGCGTCAAAACGTGACGAAGGAAGAAGAAAAGGGACCAGAGCAGCTTTTGTGTGGCGGTGGACTTTAGCACGCTGGCATGGCAGGCATGAGCGAGTCCATTTGGCCACGTCGGCATTCATATCTGGTCAAACTAAGCGTTGTGAAACGAGCTTGAGTGAGGCATTGACGCCAGGATGAGAGAGGCCATGAATTTGGTCGAAGATTTGCCGACGGTAAACGAGAGGAATGAGAGGACGAGGACAGTCAGGAATTGAATAGTCAACCAGGATGCGCCTGGAAGGACTGTCAGGCAAGTCAAACTCGCGAACGACGAGTTGAGAAGAGTGACGCAGTTTTTGCGTGTCTTTATCTTCTTCCTGGGCAAGCGCTATTGTTGCATGATCGATGGGTGCAATGTAAGAGAGTTGCGTGCCCGAAACCGATGAATTGCGAGAGAGCGCGTCCGGTACTACGTTTGAAGAACCAGAAATGTAGCGAATATCGTTCGTCATTTGCAGGATGAAGTCAATATGACGAGTGTCAACTGCAGTGTGTACTGACGAAGTACTACGAGACGAACATGCACCGACCAAGGGCTTATGGTCAGTAAAAATGGTAAATTCACGCCCTTCAAAATGATGGCGGAAGTGGCGGGCAGCGAGATATATTCCGAGCAGTTCTCGAGAGAACGTTGGGCACCGAATTGGGCACCATGGTGCCACCCTCCCCTCACCCCTCGCTCTTCCCTCTGCGGCCTAGCCCCGTCCTCCCTAGGGAAAGAGAAAGGATTATTCGCTGAGAGACGATAGAGGACCAGTTCGAGAAAATCGGTCCTTCACCCAATTTCGAAATAACTTAGAAACGTCACGTTCGGGATCGGTGCCATACCGAATTATCCTTCACAGGCTTAGTAAGAAGCCTGGCTTGACCAACATTCTTAGTGCCAAACAGGAACTTCGCAAGTAAGAGAATATAAGAACCGGTCACCCTCGAGTGACTCTCAAATTCCGAGCTTAATACCGAAGAGAAAAGAAGAATAAATACCCGAGGAAGATCCAATTTTTCAAGTACATTCAAAATCTCCTCGTATACCCCAAAATCCAGTTGGGCAACCCCTCGAAGAAGACCAGGATACAAAAAGGCTTCAAGAGCACCCCGAAGAGCACTCCTTGAGCCAGAGAGTACAACTCCTCCCTCCGCTTTTTAACGTAAATCCGAAGAAGTGACATCATGTCCCCTACCCCCTTCCCATCTCTTGGAAAATCTACAACCGGTCGCTCCAACACAACGAAGCGCGATAAAAGCCATCTAATGACATCTGGCAACCCCTGATCCTCTCTTTGATGTAAGTCAGAATGACCATTTATATTTGTATTGCTTTAGTATGAGTTTATTACGGTACTCAAATTAACTGAAGTAGAGACAATGGTTAGTGAACCCCGTCATATTTACAGTTAGAAGAGTGAAACTTAAATTGGAGTTTAAAGCTAATCTAAATGCGTCAATATATATATATATATATATATATATATATATATATATATATATATATATATATATATATATATATATATATATATATATATATATATATATATATATATATATATATATATATATATATGAAGGACGATGGGTAATTTGGCGCCGTTTTCAACTCTATTCTGCGCATTGTTGTTGTTTGGCGCCGATTCTCCTTCCTATCATACTAAACTCAGTTGTGCGTCATATGTGAAAGAAGCAGTACCGTGTCTGAATTCACTCCTCCAAAAATTGGTAAAAGGCAAGCTATACTGCTTGGTATTCACGCCGGCAGCTCTAATGCGAAATCTCCAAGTCTTCAAGTGTCAATATGAGAAAGGTACAGGGAATAAATAACGAGGTGGAAGAGTCATAGATGTGATTGCGAGGGTACGGCGGCTCGAGAACCACGTTACGTCCCCATTTATCTAGCGTGAGGGCCCCAGACTCAATACCAAGGGCTAAATCAAGCCCCTGTAAAAATTGGTGTTGTCCTGGATCCAGGATAAGGCCGCTGGAAGGCTGTACGTTTGAAAGCAGGACCCTTCACTATGCCACACAAGTAGGAGGACCCAGTCTGGGCTCAGACAATTTCTTTGACCACATCACTGCGAGATTGTGGCCTCCCAATTCTGTGCACACTGTAACCACTTATTATGTGTGGGATGTGGTTGATATATATATATATATATATATATATATATGGAGAGAGAGAGAGAGAGAGAGAGAGAGAGAGAGAGAGAGAGAGAGAGAGAGAGAGAGAGAGAGAGAGAGAGAGAGAGAGAGAGAGAGAGAGAGAGATCAACAAATCCCCATGTATCATCAGCAAGGTGGAGCTTAGGTGCAGGATCACCACAGATCACAGATTTTCCCCATTTAAACAAGGAGACCGTCAATAAAGCCTGCAACAGGTTTTCACACCTTTGGGTACCGTGGTTGAAGCTGGCAGCGCTTACATTAAATAAAATGAAGAGTACAGGAATCCTTCAAGTCTTTAGCAGTTAACTTTGGCAAATATATCTGTACAAATGAACTCTGTTATTTCCTCTTATACTGGACTTAGGCGGCAATGTACCTCTCGCACTCTGTACACAATAAACAAGTGGCTTTATACCGTTAGGTTTCCACTATGCATGTATCTGTTGACTGCTGTCTAAGTCCTTATATTATGTGTTATATAGAGCATGAACAATCATGCTGGATTGAATCAGGACGTTAGCGGTACTCTTTTTTTCACAACGTACACAGATGGCATTTGCCCCATCTTTACCGCCCTCTTTCTTTTCATTTCAAATTGCTTTTCCTTTTCACACGCTATTGCTTCATGTTGTACACGTTTTTTTATCCACGCCAGTCATTCTTCCTTTTCGTCTCGTTTGTCTTTGCAAAATTAGGAATTCCTTATCTTCATCAATGTCTATCAAATTGAGCACATCAGCATGAGCTATATCAAATAAATTATCCAAATTCTGTTTCCATTCCATTTGTTTATTATTTTGAGATTTTTTTCTTGTTTTCTTTGTTTTTCTTTAATTTAAACCATTCATCAACAATACTTTTAATTTTCTTATTACATGTTTTTTAAGCGATGTTGGAATACGTGCTTTTTCCCAGACTTGCAAGACATCTTTGGCAATAGATGTTAGAGCTTCATGCACAGTTTGTTTACTATTTATTTTATAATGCATAAATAATGCCAGTGCTTCTCTTTTTGATAGAAGAACAGATGTTTTGAATGCTTCTATTGGATGACCAATTAGCCATATACCTGTAGCACTTCTAGTGTGGTGATCTAAATGAGCCATTGTTCAGTATTTTTGAGATAAAAGAGACGCGAAATTATAAACTCCACCGGTGATAGTTGTGAGGGTACTGGGCATTGGGGCACTAACCAACTGCAGTGCTATTGGGCCGAAGGCGGATGGGGATAGAGGTGGTGGAACAGGATGTGGAGGGTAGAGGTGGTGGAACAGGATGTGGAGGATAGAGGTGGTGGAACAGGATGTGCTTCCAATTACAGAGGCAAATTCTTCAGTAATAAAGAATATACTTAAATTAGTAGTCCAGTTTTACATAATAAATGTATTTTACTGAAATCACAGAAAAAAGATAAATCATACAACTTTGAATCATGGTAGCAACCTCTAAATATTTTTGGATAGACAAAAAAAATTACTCACAGTGTTTTTATGCCATAAATAATCAAATTAGGGGGTGCCCCGAACAATCTGAGATGGTTGACATTTTTGCATCACCCTAATATATATATATATATATATATATATATATATATATATATATATATATATATATATATATATATATATATATATATATATATATATATGCAAATTTTGTTGAAGACCATTGTGTATTTTGCCTTAATTAATTTCCTTTGGCAACTTTCTCTTCTTCTAACTATCTTTTTTATTCCATCTTGTAGATGGTGGATTACTTGTCCAGTATTCATCTCTTTTTTTAAATAAATGTGTTTGGTAAAAACTAAACTAAATTGCTAGCTTTCGATCTTATTCGATCATCTTCGGAGCGTTTTGAAATGTTCTTGGCTCCTTTACCGATGTAATAGGTGGAGTGAGGATCTGGCAGAAAGTGAAAGAAAACGATTTTTAAGGAATATTTATTCCGCCTTGGTTAAATGTAACGTTAGAAGAAATGAGCCACTCCTGTAAGTGGAATTTTTAAAAATAGTTTTAATGTGCGATTCCAGTTTGTCGCTTGACTGTTGATCGCCAGCTTATCTTCATTTATTAATATGGCTTCTAAGATGTTAAGCCTCGCTTTATCAACCTCTTTTCTTTTAATAATGGTGTTATCAACGAGCATATCTCTCGTTAGGCTAATTTTATGTACACTCTCCATATGGTTCCTAGGCCCTCCGCTTTGTAGATGCATAGTTAGCCTTCTCGAAAGTGTGGTAGTTGTCATGCCAATAAATTTAGAGTTTTTATAAAGCTTACAGTCTTTATCGGGGCAGGTGAACTCGTAAACTATGTTGGTTGATTTGAGATTCGAGGAGTTTGGGCAGATGTAATTTTTCATCAGAAGATTGCTGGCTTTTGTTGTTTTAAAATAGATAATGAGTTGGATTTTATCCGTTTGATTTTTAACCTTAATGTTACGGTTAATAATCCCCTTGATGTTTTTTTTTCATCTATTTTATAGGCCGTGGACATCTGGTTTCTGTAATACACTTTGATGTTGGTGACTTCTCCCTGATTACTTTCAGTTTTATCCGCATGTTTGTAATGGTTATTTAAAAATGATTGGAGTTGTTTGTCAATCATGCTATTTGAGAAACCATTATTCACGAGTATTTTTTTTACTCGTGCAATCTCTTGGTGGAAAAGTTCCCACGTAGAGCGACATTTATAAGCTCGGCGGATGTATGAGCCGATTACGCTTATTTTATAGATTCCTGGGCATTCAGTCTCCGCATTGAGGCATCTTCCCATGTCCATACTTTTCCTATGTACTTTTGTGATGTAGCTTCCATTGATGATTTGAACCTCAACGTTTAAGAAAGGGAGTTTATTGCCCGTGCTCAATTCATAAGTGAATTTTAGCACGGAGTTCTCCTCAAAATGTTGCTTGATGTTAACGAGATGTTCTTCGTTTTGGAAGTTGATGTAGATGTCATATACGTATCAGCAATATGTGTGTGGCTTATTTTCCATGATGTCCAATAATATCTCCTCAAGGGTGAAGGTCGGCCTTAAGGGTGACCCCAGAGGTACTCCTTCCACTTGCGTGTATAGATTACCGTCCGGTGTCCTGAGCGGCGTCTCTGATGTGCATGAACGTAACATGCTCTTAAGATGTTTTGGTCAAGATTTGGACGAGACATTGTAGGATAGTGGTACACATTTTTTGTAATGATGTCGGTGGTCTGAGCGATAGGCACGTTCGTAAACAGGCTTTCTATGTCAAGGGATGATATTAGTCCTGATGGTCTTGTAGCGTGGAGTATGTCGATGAATTCCTCCGTGGATTTTATGCTATATTTCGAATGGATGTACGGTTTTATTAATGCATTTAGAGTTTTAGCTAAACAGTACGTAAGAGCGTGACTTGAGAGATGATGGGCCTCAATGGGTTGTGCGGCTTGTAAATTTTTACATTGCTATACAGATAACCTGGTGTGTAATCACCGATAATCTTTTGGAAGTGAAGTCCCCCGATGAGTGCACTAGCTTTAGTTATTTGTCCGTTTATTTTCTTTTTTAAGTCTTCTGTTGGATCTTTTTTCAAGCGTTTAAATTTAGTGGTGTCACTAAAGATGGTATTCATTTTGTTGTTATATTCTTCCTTGTTTAAAATGACGTATATGTTGGATTTGTCAGCTTTCTTAAGACTATTCCTTTGTTGTGTTTTAGTGAGCTGATGGCCTTACGTATTTCTGTTGTTATAAGTTTGCTGCCCGTAAAGCATCTTCGTTTGGTGGCTTCTGCGCGTAGTTGGTCTTTTAGGTTGGAATTAATTTCAATGATGGCTTGATCGTGTAGCTTTAACATCGATTGGAACAGGGATTCTAGTTCGACTTTTTTGGAATTTGATCGAATTTGGCTTGTAAGTGGCAATTCAGACCAAGGTTAAAGGCTTCTATTTCACTAGTGGAGAGCGTATGCTGGGAGATATTGATGAATGATGTTGTTGCTTATAGCAATGCTGTACGTCCTTTTAACAGTTTATTAAGCTTTTTGGTCTTAATGCCTTTTTTAGGAATTTTTCGTTTGTAAAGCGCTGTTGGAGAGAGCTTTTGTGATAGAGTCTCATGTTGTATGTGGGATTTTGAGCTCTTCAAGTTGTGGTAACGTTTCCTCAACATCACGTTCAAGTTTGGGGATGGTTTTCTTTAAAAGTTCTATTTGCCTATCTATAAAATGGCGACGAAAGGCTATAACAACAACAACAAGGAGTAACAACAAGGGAAGAAGGTACCCTAGGAGACCTTACGGTCCATTCAAAGAGAGTACCTTTGGACTAGCAATTGAGCGGGCACAAGGCTGCTCAATTGTTTTGCGTCCCTAAACGGCCACTTTTCAAGACTTTGTCTAGTCTTGACTTGTACTGGTCAACAGATTCACTGTTGACAACTTCCACTGGAAGTGCGTTCCACATACCGCAGATACTGTAAGTGAAAAAATTTCCACACAGATTGCGGTTGTAACGCTTCAGTTCAAGTTTGAAGCCGTGATTGCGCGTTCTGTTCTCACTCAGTGTGAAAATATCCCGGTAGTCAACATTGTGGAACCCTCGAAGTATTTTGAAAACTTCGATGAGCTGACCACGCAGTCTACGGGTTTCCAGCGAGAACAGATCTAATTCCCTTAGTCTATCCTCATAACTTTTATGTCGGATAGAGGGAATCAGCTTGGTTGCCCTGGCTTGTACGCGTTCCAATCTCGCGATGTCCTTTCGCAATGAAGGACTCCAAAATTGTACGGCATACTCTAGGTGCGGTCGGACAAGTGAGTTGTACAGGCACAGTACAATCTCCTGGTTCCGATAACCAAACTGGCGCTTAATATAGCCTAGCATCCTTTGGGCCTTTTTCTCCGCCTCAATGCACTGTTTCGAGAATTTGAGGTCACTAGTGATTGTTACACCCAAGTCCTTCTCAGTGTCGGTGGATTCCATAGCAGTGCCCTTAAGGATATACTGAGATTGGGGGTTTCTGTGGCCGATATGCATTACTTTGCATTTGCCCACGTTAAAAGGCATCTGCCACGTGTCCGACCACTCCCCAATCTTCCCAAGATCTTCCTGCAGGCGGGCAGTATTTCCATCCTTTGCAACGTTCATAACAAGCTTGGTATCGTCGGCAAATTTGGAAATCTTGGCAACCATGTCACCGTCCATGTCGTTGACGTAGATGATGAATAGTAGTGGTCCCAGGACAGAACCTTGAGGCACCCCGCTAGTAACGGGCACCCACTCGGAAGACTGCCCATTCACCACCACCCGTTGCCGTCTGCCACTTAGCCAGTTCTCGATCCAGCCGGCTACCTTTCCGTCTATGCCTAGCGCTCGCACTTTCCGGAGAAGGCGGCGGTGTGGTACCTTATCAAAGGCTTTCTGAAAGTCTAGGTAGACCACTATAGTTATAGGTTCATTTTTCGCTGCTAGGTCATGGGTTCTAATATTAGTGTAGTTGGGTAGCAGTCTTTCTTAAATGCAAGTTTTGTTGAAGACCATTGTGTATTTTGCCTTAATTAATTTCCGTTGGGAACTTTCTTTTCTTTTGGATATCTTTTTTATTCCATCTTGTAGATAGTGGATTAATTGTCCAGTATTCATCTCTTTTTTAAATGAATGTGTTGGGTAAAAACCAAATTTAATTGGTAAGCTTTTGATCTTATTTGATCATCTTCGGAGTGTTTTGAAATACTCTTGCCTCCTTCACTGATGTAATGAGTGAAGTGAGGATCTGGCAGAAAGTGAAAGAAAAAGTTTAACCAAGACGGAATAAATACCACTTAAAAATCGTTTTCTTTCACTTTCTGCCAGGTTCTCACTCCACTCATTACATCGGTCGAAGGTTCTAAAGGTTTGATGTTATTTTCAGACAAGAACTTTGTTATTGCTTTTGCTTTGTGACAAGGTGCGCCATCATGCTTAAAAATATAGTTATCATCCCCAAATTGGTTCTTAACCGTTTTGAAAATGGGCTTATGGAGCACGTTTTGGTATCACTTTGAGTTCATGGCAGTGTCCTTGGGCAAAGTTGCTAGTGCTCCCATTCACTTAGATGAGAAGCAGCCTTATCTAGCCATGGAGAGTGTCCGGATGCTTCAGCGTGGGCACGACGTAGAACTCATGAGAGCGCTCTCCTTTTCATCCAGAAGCTCAAAACAAGCGGGAGGGAGCTTCATTAGAGAATATCACTTTGCCCCAGTCTCCAATAGCCTATTCTTTTTATTTCCAACAAAAATGGAGCATATCCGTAAGCTTCTTTTTGGTAAGATAAGGCTAATTTGCACCCTTTCTCGACTTGAGACCTTTGTCGAAAATCCTTCGCCTCACAATCTGCGCTGAAGCGTTCACACGTGCTCCTTTTCATCTTGAGCAACGTTGGCACTATATATAATCCGATTCTTGAGTTTAGACCATACCAGGAGGCGATCTTGGCGTTCCTTTAAAGCTCTTTCTCGTCCAGAACACTTCTTTAAAGGAGTGTAACCATCCTTTTTAAAATCATTAATGATCTTAAAGATGATGCGATACCCTTGCAACTATCTCTTTGCCTTTTAGGCCACTTTGGTGCAGAGCAACAATAGTCGCAGGCTTTTCTTTGGAAAGAACCATTTCTGGAATTGAAAATATTCAAACATTTATTTTTACAAAATGGTATTATGAAATAGATTATAATTACATAAAATCATTCAGTTAACTCATTTTTGTCATAATTTTTCCTTTTTGATTGAATAGCCAAGTCCCTAGGACTGAAACTCACCTCTTACAGGAACAGGACCAGAGCACACTTTTGGATTCGGTGAAGGAATGTACTGTTTTTTTTTATTATCTTTGAAATGCTGACTTTATAATAAATTTGCAATAATTTAAATATTAGAATAATTATTCTTATTGCGTAAATATGTATGTGATAGAACGGTCTGAGGCCGTTTAAATTCAACCGCTATCACATGTTTAGAAGCACATGGCCACCCACGTGCATCTGCGAGAGGAAGCAGAGCGCGTTATCACCCACCTTAGCAAATATTTAATCAAGGAGGTTCATTCCCCCGTTTTGCCTCCATACGTCGATCTCGCCAGATTGAGTTAGGCTTATGGGCAGATAAGGTATTTTCCCAGGCGCTAACGGGGCATTCTCCCGAAGCCTCCCACTCAATTGTCCCCTACGCCAAGGGACTGGCTTCGACTATTTATATCAAAGCTTTCCCGATTGAAGCAGATCAGATCAGATCAGATCCAGATTATCTTCGCGATGCATCACGCCGATCCGGTCTCCCTTGAGCACAATAGGGACTCTCTACCTCGAGAACCACCTTATTCATCCAGAAGAGGACAACATCCCTTGAGTGCCAAAGTTCGTGCCTTCAAGACGTCAAGTCCACAAAGCCCCCTGTTGTTGAGAAAGAGAACAACGTTAGACCAGCGATTGTTCTTTGAGCCCATTAACAGGAAACGGTTCTCACCCTCCCCCCCTGTTGTTCAGAAAGAGAATAACGTTAGAACAGCCATTGTTCTTTGAGCCCGTTGACAAGAGACGGTTCTTACCCCTCCCCTGTTGTTCAGAAAGAGAACAACGTTAGAACAGCCATTGTTCTTCAAGCCCGTTCGTCAAGAAACGGTTCTCATTCCCAAGACATCACGTCAGGATAATTTAATTCACCCCTTTTTAACGTTCTTCAAGAGAACGATTGGTTTCAACGATAACCTCCATTGTTCATCTAGAACATCCCCGATTTGCCGTCACAAAGATCGCTCGTACCTCCGACCTCCACTTCGCTCTCACTCTTCGAAGACAGTCCTTCCCCTTCGCTAAGGACAACCCCCCAAAGAACCCTTCTGCTGGTAATCACCAGTGGACCGAAGATTCCTTCGTATCGTCTTCCTCTGCACAACAACCTTGTATTTACGTGAGCTGAGCATTACCTTTAATTATCTAACCTTTCTCACGCCACCCTTTGCTTTAAATGGTTTAGCGAACCCTCCCATCCCTTTAATTTTTATTTGTTTACCTTTTTTTAATCTCTCCAAATCTTAATCCTCGGATAAGTCAGATTTTCCCACGACCCTTTCCATTCTCCGTTTATGTAAACATTTTCTTTTTGTGTGTTTTTGATAGTTTAATTAATAAAACTCTATTTTATTAATGATAGCCATAATATTATCCTTGAGCTCAGTTCCACTTCTTAAGCATATTGAAGATAAATAACCTCGGTCAATCAAATTACCACGCACCTGAAATATTAGAATAATTTCCTCAACGAATAGTTATATATGGTATATCGTCGAGAGCCTATTCTACGACACACACACACACATATATATATATATATATATATATATATATATATATATATATATATATACTATTAAAATTTGGTATCAAGTTTGTAAGGTTTAACGCTATATCTTTGCAAACACTGGTCTCAGTCGAGTGAAGCATAGTGTTATTCGTTATAAGAATAGAGTATAGTAGTTCCCTTTTGTTTTAACGATTACTATCCCCTTTTTTTAAACTTAAGAAGCTGGAGTAGCTTAAGTAACTGTTATAACAATTTGTTGTGTTTTTTTTGTGTTATTTTAGTCATTGGTTATCTAAGTCGAGAAACCAATTACGAATAGGTCAGTGCCCATATTTAGGTAAGCTAATTCTCTAGAAGGCATAATTCTTATTGCAAGGAATTCAGTTGGTTGACTATTGCGCCCCCAAGTGCAAATATGACTCAGTTCAAAATCTTCAAAGCGCAAGGAGAATCCTTGGGACTTTCCGGAAGAGAATTGATTGAGTACGTTTAAGAGGAGCAACGAACGGAAAGAGAAAAGTTAAGAGAAGAAAGGCAAAGAGAAGGAGAAATCCAACGATAAGAAAGAGAAAGAGAAACCCAACGAGAAGAAAGAGAGGAACGGAAAAGACAAGCTGAGCCTCGCCATCAGCTTGAAATGGCTAAATTACAGGTCGAAATACAATCAGTCAGTTCACATTCAGAAGCCCAACCCAATCTCCCACTTAAGCCTTCCAATTTCAGGGATGGAGACGATTTCGGAGCATTTTTAGCCCACTTCGTAAAGATCCTCGAGATCAATAACCTGGATCTGGAGGCTGAAGGTTTAGTAAGATTACTTCCTCTTTTAAATTGTAAATTGCGCGACATTTTCGTATCTTTACCATCTGAATGTACAATTGAATACAGCACCTTAAAAGCTGAGTTATTGGCCGCTTATAATATGACTCCCGATTTCTACCGACAAGAATTTCTAGGAGGTCGTATTAAACCCGGACAGACGTTCCGTTAATTCGGATACATTCTTCAGAGGAATTTTAAATTCTGGTTAGAATCCTCAAAGGTTGATCCTAACTACGAGTCCTTAACAGACTTCGTGTTGCGGGATCAATTTTTGGCGTCTCTCCCGACGGAGATCCGCGCGTTCGTCAAGGATCGTCTGTGCCAGACCTTTAAAGAATGTACCGAAGAAGCGGATGTCTATGCCGCAAGCCATAATTTATACCCCAAGGAGAATCGAACTTCTCACCAATCCCCCAAACAGGAAAGAAGGAAGGATTCGCGCACCTTCCCAGGAAAGCCAACGAAGTTTCCGGGCCCCGTAAAACCCCAAAACTTCTTCCCCCCAAACCAACAACGGGACACCAAACCTTCCGTTAAGATTTCTCCTCCATCATTCTTCCCGAAGCGACCAATCATATGCTTCACCTGCAGTTTTAGAAAACCACATGATCTGGAATTGCCCCCAAAATTCTAGGCTTAAAAGCGGACCAGCCCACCAAGTTCACCAGATTAATGCCACCCCGGCTTTCCCGGTGGTGCAGACCCAAGCATCAACTTCTCCCCCTCCGTCAGGCCACCAGGTAAATTTTATTTTTGATAAAAGTTCATCGGGAACTTTGAAATTTGATGAGGGCAGTGTGAACGGCTGCCGTGTATCTACTCTCGTCAGGGACACAGGTTGCACGTGTTTCATCGTGTCCGACGAGCTCCTCCTCCCAGTGGACCCTAACCACGAAAAATTTGCGGTGGTACATGACTACCTTGGGCGGGCGAACCGATTCCCCGTCGTTAGATGTTACCGGCAGTGTCAGTATTATCATGGCTGGGCTGAAGTCATTTCAGCATCCATAAAATTCTGTTCCGTACTTATAGGACAGAGCCCTCAAGTAAGCTCCAACCCTATGTCCCAGGCCACCCTTACTCGAGGCCGAGCTAAGAAGGAAGCCCAGGAGTCCGTCTGCTTCAGAACCCCGATACCGTCCGAATTCTCGGAGATCCTTAACCAGGACTTTAGGTCGGTACAAAAGGTGTGTAAAACACTAACACCCTTATGGGATAAGGTCCAAAACAAGGACACGGAGACTGTCTGTGGACCCAAGTAATAAGGTACCTGGAGCAAGGTGGCCTACTTTACCGATCCGCCGAGGACAGTAATAACGCTGTTACAACTGTCCTATGCCTTCCACGATCCCATGTCCCTATAGTGCTCAAAATAGCTCATGGCAGCATCTTTTCCGGTCATTTTAGTCATACTAAAACGGGTCAGCGTATTTTTAAATATTTTTATTCGCCGGGTGCTGCAGCTGACATCTTAAAGCATTGTCGATCGTGCGATGTGTGTCAGAAAACGTCCGCTAAGGGGCGGGTCAAACCTGCTCCCTTACAAAGGGGACTAGTCATAACTAAACCCTTCTCCAGAGTGGCCATCGACCTAGTTGGTCCTATCCAACCCCCTTCGAGCGAAGGGCACAGCTACATTTTCACCTTGGTAGACTTTGCTACACGTTTTCCCGAGGCTGTCCCCCTCCGCCGAATCGATAGTATTTCTTGCGCCGAGGCCCTCATTTCCATCTTTTCAAGGGTAGGCGTCCCCAAGGAAATACTCTCAGACAGAGGACGACAATTCACCTCCGAGTTAATGGAGTACGTAGGGAACCTGCTCATGGTTAAGCCCCTTTTTACCACCCCCTTCCGGCTACAGACAAACGGGATGTGCGAAAAATTAAATGAAAATTTAAAATCCATTATTAAGAAGATTTGTGCCGAGCAGCCCCGCGAATGGCACCGATATCTCCCGGTCGCCCTATTCGCCTATCGGGAAATGCCTCACCATACATTAGGCTTCGCCCCGTTCGAGCTCCTTTATGGACGTAATGTACGCGGACCACTCAGCATTTTAAAGGAATTGCTAATCAAGCCCCAACTGGATCAAGAACTCCAGTCCTCCTACGCCTATGTCTTGGATCTACGCCAGAGGCTCGAGAAATGCGCAAACATCGCCTATGAAAATGCCGATGTCAATTTAGGAAAAATACAAAACCTATTTTGATGTCAGGTCCGAAGATCGGAAATTTAAGCCCGGTGATGAAGTACTCCTGCTCCTTCCCACAGCGAGTAATAAATTACTGAGCCAATGGAAAGGTCCGTACTCGTTCCGCGAGGTACGAGGACCGGTAGATTACCTTATTGGTACCCCAGCAGGCGATAAGCTCTACCACGTCAACTTATTGAAAAAGTACCACCGATGCGCCCATGGAGATACGTTCGTAGCACTGGACGAAACATCGACGCTTGAAGAGGATTACCCCGCGGATTCCCTTAATGTCATACAGACAGTGTGCATCCAATCTGATGCTGATTACCCTTTTCCTTCCCTGCCAGGTGAGTCTTTTGAACCCTTTGACCTGGATATCGACGCGCAGCTGACACCACATCAAAAGAGTCAGCTACAAGAACTATTATGTCAGTTCGACGACGTTATTTCAGAGAAGCCTGGATGTGCTATTAATTTCGAGCATGATATTAAATTAACGACCTTAGAACCTGTCCGTTCAAAACCCTATCCCATGCCGATTCATTTACGCCAAGCTTTTAACGCCGAAGTCGATAATTTGATTAGTTTAGACATAATAGAACCTTCCACCTCTAGTTATTGTTCCCCAATCGTCATGGTCAAGAAACCTGATGGCTCTTATCGGATGTGCATCGACTTCCGGAAGTTAAATTCGGTAACTGTGTTCGACGCCGAGCCCATCCCGTTGGTAGACCAAAACCTCCACCTTTTTGAAAACGCGCAGGTTCATCTCAGAATTTGATTAGTGCAAGGCGTATTATCAAATTCCCCTTCGGCCCGATGTGAAAGCATATACCGCCTTTGCAACTGAGAAAGGCTTAATGCAATTTAAGCGCCTTCCTTTTGGCCTCGTGACCGCTTGTAGTAACTATAACCGTCTCATGAGAAGGTTGTTAGATGGACTTCCGAATGTCTCCTTTTACTTCGATAACGTCTACGTCGCTACTCGTGAATAGGGTCATCACTTAACCACCCTATTAGCTCTCTTCGAGCGACTGCGCGAAAATGGCCTCACCATTGGCCCCAGCAAATGCCATTTTGCCCACGAAACCATAAAATACTTGGGTTTTAAAATAGGATAAAGCCAGTTAGGTCCACAGGAGGACAAGATTAAGGCAATCGCCGACATGCACCTCCCGAATACTAAGAAGCAATTAAGATCATTCCTAGGATCAGCTTCTTACTATCGGTGATTTGTCCCGAATTTCACTGCAATTTCGGCGCCCCTCAGCACCCTTTTAAAAAAGAATTCCCCGATCGACTACGTTGGAATGATGTCGCTGTTTCTCATTTTAATCAGCTCAAGAGTAAGCTCATTTCTGCCCCCATTTTGAAGTTGCCCAACCCGGAAAAATCCTTTAGGATTAAGACCGACGCGAGCAACGAGGGCATTGGAGGTGTACTCCTTCAATATGAGGATGACAGAACGAGTCATCCAGTTGCATATGCTAGTCGCCAGTTATTACCACGCGAACAGAGATATGCCACTATAGAGAAGGAAGCTCTAGCGATTATATGGGTTATTGACAAGTTTAAAATGTACTTGATAGGAAAAGAATTTCAGATAGCAACTGACCACCGCTCGTTGGCCTATATTCGGAATGTACGACACTCCAACGGCCGAATTATGCGCTGGAGTCTACTCTTGCAAGAGTACCAATTTAAGATAAATTATATTAAAGGTTCCGATAATCAGGTCGCTGACGCACTCAGTAGGAATGCGTTACCAAACAGTGTAGATTAATTTGAAATTCGTAAGATTAGAATCTCCATGTATGTATATACCGTCTTGTACAACTTAAATTAGATTCTTCTGTAATATAATTAGTCAATGTATATATCTGAATTTTGTGGCTCAATGTCTATTTTTTTTGTGGTGTATATATTTGTATCCATTAAATTACGTATAAATGATTTTGTCCCATATCTACTAATTTTATATTATTTCATTGTTCCATGTCTCTTTTATGGTTAAGTTTGTATTAAAGGTTAGTTTCCCCTATAATCAAAATATCAAAATAATCATATGTATTGAGGTAATACTAGCTAAGTGCATGAATTTACGGTCGGTGCAAGAAAGAGAGTTCTCCCCAACGGAGCTCTATGGTTGTCCCTTCTCTCTTTTTTTTCGAAGTGACAACTTCCCTTGGAATGGAGGGGTGTGATAGAATGGTCTGAGGCCGCTTAAATTCTGCCGCTATCACATGTTTAGAAACACAGGACTACCCACGTGCATCTGCGAGAGGAAGCAGAGCGCGTTATCGTCCACCTTAGCAAATATTAAATCAAGGAGGTTCATTCCCCCGTTTTGCCTCCATACGTCGATCTCGCCAGATTAAGTTAGGCTTATGGGCAGATAAGGTATTTTCCCAGGCGCGACCGGGGCATTCCCCCGAAGCCTTCCACTCAATTGTCCCCTACGCCAAGGGACTGGCTTCGACTATTTATATCAAAGCTTTCCCGATTGAAGCAGATCAGATCAGATCAGATCCAGATTATCTTCGCGATGCATCACGCCGATCCGGTCTCCCTTGAGCACAATAGGGACTCTCTACCTCGAGAACCACCTTATTCATCCAGAAGAGGACAATATCCCTTGAGTGCCAAGGTTTGTGCCTTCGAGATGCCAAGTCCACAAAGCCCCCCTGTTGTTGAGAAAGAGAACAACGTTAGAACAGCGATTGTTCTTTGAACCCGTTAACTAGAAACGGTTATCACCCCCCATCCCTGTTGTTCAGAAAGAGAACAACGTTAGAACAGCCATTGTTCTTTGAGCCCGTTGACAAGAGACGGTTCTCTGCCCCCTCCCCTGTTGTTCAGAAATGGAACAACGTTAGAACAGCCATTGTTCTTCAAGCCCGTTCGTCAAGAAACGGTTCTCATTCCCAAGACATCATGTCAGGATAATTTAATTCTTCCCTTTTTAACGTTCTTCAAGAGAACGATTGGTTTCAACGATAACCTCCATTGTTCATCTAGAACATCCCCGATTTGCTTTCACAAAGATTGCTCGTACCTCCGAGCCCCACTTCGCTCTCACTCTTCGAAGACAGTCCTTCCCCTTCGCTAAGGACAACCCCCCAAAGAACCCTTCTGCTGGTAATCACCAGTGGACCGAAGATTCCTTCGCATCGTCTTCCTCTGCACAACAACCTTGTAATTACGTAAGCTGAGCATTACCTTTAATTATCTAACCTTTTATCAACGCCACCCTTTGCTTTAAATGGTTTAGCGAACCATCCCATCCCTTTAATTTTTATTTGTTTACCTTTTTTTAATCTCTCCAAATCTTAATCCTCGGATTAGTCAGATTTTCCCACGACCCTTTCCATTCTCCGTTTATGTAAACATTTTCTTTTTGTGTGTTTTTGATAGTTTAATTAATAAAACTCTATTTTATTAATGATAGCCATATTATTATCCTTGAGCTCAGTTCCACTTCTTAAGCATATTGAAGATAAATAACCTCGGTCAATCAGATTACCACGCACTCGAAATATTAGAATAATTTCCTCAACGAATAGTTATATATGGTATATTGTCGAGAGCCTATTCTACGACAATGTAAACCAATTAATTTTTTTCTGGATTTCGATTTTTAATGTACTGATAGTACATTTTTGTGTTTTCTTGGCTGTTTAAATCGATTTTAATTTCCTATTTTTTCTTGCGAAATAATTTTTTAGCAGCAGCATACCTGAACTCTAAGTACTCACTAGAGGGCAATCTTTGGTCTGATTTCCATTTCTTGTATGTTCGTTTCCTTCTGATTAGCTTTGTGATTTTATTGTCCCACCACTTCTGCTACGAGATAAGCTCACGCTTTTGAATTCTTGGAACGGATTGCTGATCTGCCCTTTTGAATCATTTAGAAATATTTCCCCTATTAATGCTACACTACTTTCTGATGTGATGTTTAAGGGACGATAATTGATAATATTTGCCTAAATTCTTCAAAATTTGCCCTCCTGAAGTTGGGCATCATTATGCAGTTTAAGCCGGTATATGCTCTATTAACTATTGCGAATCGTATAGAACTGTGGTCAATCTTTCTAAGGGGCTCACAAACTTATAATTATTTTTCTTTATTTCTTTCAAGGGGGATCAAGGGGGGTTTTAAATAAATTATTTGAACCCTTATGAAAAGGGGTTGAAAAAAGAGGCTTGAAGGGCCAAAGCGGCAGGAAGCCAACAGCCGTAGGGCAACCTATAAAAAAGTAAGCTTAAAAGTATTCGTAACTTACAAATATTATAGATTGTTTCGTGTTACATTGTATTCCTATCTATAATTCTGTTTTGAAGCGTGTCAACATTGTTCCAAAACATTCGTACAAAAGTATGAAAGCTTACGTAGCAATGCTGGCGTTGCCAGCATTCAGACTACCACCAGGCAAGCACTGAGCAAACATCTCATCAGACTTTCATCATGCCAAAGGTTAAAAAACATTATTTTGGGGTCAAAAACGCCATAGTAAGAAAGTACGAAGCTGTCAAAAGTTCAAGAAACTTTCTAAACAGTTTCATATGGTTATAAGTTCTGTGCACTACATCATTCAGAAGTGGGGGATGGAGGGAACCGTCAGTAGCAAACCAAGAATGTCTGCTCCAAGGAAAAAAAACACCTCGTGCGTGTTCGAAAGTAGTGGAAACAGTGAAAAAGATCCTATGAGAACAAAGAAAGAATTGGTAGAAGAACAGGCGTCAACCGGCATCAACGTCTTTCGGCAGACATTGTCAAGAGAAAGACTTCGCAAGTACTGGACACGAAGGATTCCTCTACTGACGAAGTAGCATGAAAAATCTCACAAAATGTTTGCCGCAGAGATGTTACACAAAAATAGAATTATTCGACGTTAATCTAATGTCAGCTACAAAATAAAGCTACAAACGATAAAGGATGGGGAGTTAGCATAATTGTTGGGGCCGCTTTTATTCTGTAGGGCCACATTGCAAGGTGAAATAGGATTGACAATGAAGCCTCACAGATGAGTATCATATTAATCCTATGAAGGCTTGAAATGGGCACGCACATAATTATGCGCATGCAAATAATATAAAAATATATAACATTTTGTCATATAAATAATAATATATAACATTTTGTCAGATATATAATAATATACAACATTTGATCATGTAAACAATCGTATAAATTGTTCTTGTAAAGGGCTATAGGGAAAACGAATGAATTTTTTTTTAAACAGATACGCGCTCACACGCTTACAAACTCACACACATATACACTTACACGCCTCTCGCGATATCTGTCTAAACCTTTTCACCAAGGTTCTGGGAAATGCCAGAGCTGTACAAACAAACGTCAAAGCAGGTGCAGTCATTGACACCGAGCTGAACACAGGAAATATACTGACCTTTATTTACTATCAAAAAACTGCAAAACACAAAATCTTATCCTCCAAATCTGAGATAAAGATTTTCACTATACCCGTGCACACACAAATAAACATTTAGTCGACTAAGATTCGACCAAACTGTGTCATTCGCCAACATTAGGCCACGTCCACAGTTTTTGATACATTAAAAACAGTCCTGGGTAGAACCCAGATGTCAGTCAGGCAGTCAATCAAGGAAAGTCGAAATAGACTCAAACATCACAAAACCTGAAGAAGAAGTCCTTGTCACTGGTTATGGGATGCTCTTTTCCCAATGAGGTAGACACATTCATGACCGGTGACCCTTCGAAGGATGGAGAAGAAGAAGTTGGATTCGCTAGGAGAGCAAACAGCTGCTCCTTTGCTATCTAAGAAGAAGACCTGTCGAATTCTCCATCAAATAGAGTCTTTTTTAACCACCTTAGCCAGTCACCTACAACTTGGTAACCAGTTCATAGGCCATAACTAAATAACCTACAAACCTATAATTACTGACCTTCTTTTGATCGAATGAGTAGAGGCATCGGAAAATGAACTCACAGAACGAGAAACGATGGGAGCCTAGAGAAATAGAAGTTGTCAATACAATCACCATCAAACTTAATGTCAGCTCAAGGAGAAGTAGGCCTGACAAACTCCATCCATGTCGGCCTCTTCTTTCAAAGAAGCAGCCGTTAGAATGGTAGAAGAGCTCATTTCTGCGCACCGGACTACTGCAAGCAACCTGGATGAGTTGCGATGAACCGCTACAAGTGGACGGAGGTTGAAACCTAACCCGGAAAAAGTTTGTCCAGTGTCTCCATACGAACACAGTCACCATAATCTCAGCTCAAAAGGACAACACTGGATCAAGATAAAGACAAAAGACGAACTCACGCCATACGTTCGAGTATTAACCATTCCATAAAAAACCCCAAGCAGGATCAACCACCTCATTAAACAACCAGAGCAGGATTAAATATGTATATATATATATATATATATATATATATATATATATATATATATATATATATAATTATAGAAACATAAAAGTGCCAACGATGTCATTAAACAAACAAGGCAGTATCAACAAGCTCATTAAACAAATATATCAACCATCTCCTTAAAAAACTACAGTATCAACCATCTAATTATAGAAAAAAACAGTATCAACCATCTCATTAAACAAACAGAGCAGCACTGGTGGGCGCGACAACGAAAAAATATATCACGATAACCGATAGATCGATAACGACAGCCTTATCGGCAATGACCGATAATCGATAGCTGGCGATGAATTTATCGTCCGATAAGGTGATAACCGATAAATCGATAAATCCAAAATTCCGAGGCTCTCCTTCATCTCCTCATAGGTTTTGAGGATCCTCATCCCCAGCGTCCTCCTGGAGGGTACTTCTTTCTTATGATTGAGGGTGTGGACCATGTCCCTGAAGCTCTAACTGTCCACAATCTTCAGCGGCAGCATGTTGTCCACCATAAATCTGACATTTGTCTTGTCGATGGTGGACGGCAGGACGACGCTGCCCTGGGCCATGATTTCAAAGGTCTCGGCGATGGAATCTGCCGCTGCTTCTTGCTGGTTGATCGCCGTCGTCTGACTGACCGGACCAGTTCCTGCGGCGGCCGCCAGTGCCAACGTTGGCCTTGCAAGTTCATCAACTTGTTTTGCCTTGTCAATATGAATCCTGTTAAAGTGGCTCTTCAGGTTGGCCTTGGTACCCTTGTTTACCTTTACCTCAGTGATCTTGGGGAGGCAGGACAATCACTAGAAGATGTATTTGTCGCCAACCATCTTCTCATACTTCACCCACTTGCCAAGGAATGGCCAGGGTGACTGAGGCTCAGCCTTAGTGAGCTCAGAGTCAATAGACTCCGCTGAGTCTCTTTGGCTTGATGCATGCACAGTCTCTTGCGACGCTATCACTCATTCAATACTATAAAATAGCAAAGCATTACACTACTAAATTACAATAAAAATAGGATCAGTTTAGAATAGGGGCCTAACTTCGTAAGTGTTCAAAACGTTAATAAACGTGCACAAGAAAATAGAACGGAAGAAGCACGGGAACATAATGAAAAAATAATCAAAGAACGCGTAAAACCGGTAGCGCGCAGGTGCAACACCTCGTGACCTCTCGTCCGACAGCTGGTGAGAGACTGAAGCTGAGCGAACGTTTTGAGAAAACGTCAAGACCGGCCGCTCCGCACTCCGTTCAGTATACGTTCGGTTCCCAGCTAGGACCTACCTATTTCTGCCTCCAAGGTACGCGCGGCTGGCCCCTATGCTACTGGAACCAAAAGCTGAAATTATCGATTATCGCTAGTTTGGAACCAAAAGTATCGGTGATAACGATGATTCGATAACGCGGAAAAAATATCGGACAACCGATAACTCGATATCGTTATCGCGATAATTTATCGCGATAACGCCCACCTAGGCATAGCAGTATCAACCATCTCATAAAAAAACAGAGCAGCATCAACCATTTCATTAAACAACCATAGAAGGATAAACTATGTATCTCATTATAGAAACATAGCAGTACTAACCATCTCCTTAAACAAACATTGGTATCGACCATCTCATTTAACAAACAGGACAGTATTTACCATCTCATTAAACAAACAGGTTAGGATCAACCAGCTAATTAAACAAGCAGAGCAGTATCAAATATGTATATAATTCGAGAAACATAGCAGTATCAACCATATTATTAAACAAACAAAGCAGTATAAACCAGGTCATTAAACAAACAGAATAGTATCAACCACCTACTTAAAAAAACAGGGCAGTATCAAATATCTCATTAAGCAAACAAAGCAGTATTAACGATCTCATTAAACAACCAGAGATGCATAAATATGTATCTAACTATACAAAGAGAGCTGTACTAACCATCTAATTAAACAAACAAGGCAGTATTAACCAGCCCATTAAACAAACCGAGCAGTATCAACCATCTCCTCAAACAAACAACAGTATCAACCATCTAATATAGAAAAAGAGAAGTATAAACCATCTCATTAAACAAACAGAACAGTATCAACCACCTCATCAAAAAACAGAGCATTACCAACGATCTCATTAAACAAGCTGGGCAGTATCAACCATGCCATCTCATTAAACAAACATATCAGTATCCTCCATCTCAGTAAACAACAATAGCAGGATCAAATATGTATCTAATTATAGAAACATAGCAGTACCAACCACCTTATTGAACAAACAGAGTGGTATCAACATCTCATTAAACAAACAGGTCAATATCAACATCTCATTAAACAAACAGGGTAGTATCAACCATCTGATTAAACCAACAGAACAGTACCAACCATTTCATTAAACAAACATGGCAGTATAAACCATCTCATTGAACAAACAGGGCAGTATAAACATCTCATTAAACAAACAAAGCAGTATCAATCATCTCATTAAACAAACAGAGCAGGATCACCCATCTCATTAAACAACCAGGGCAGGATCAACTATGTATCTAACTATAGAAACATAGCAGTACCACCCATCTCATTAAACAAACATGGCAGTATAAACCATCTCATTGAACAAACAGAGCAGTATCAATCATCTCATTAAACAAACAGAGCAGGATCACCCATCTCATTAAACAACCAAAGCAGGATCAACTATGTGTCTAACTATAAAAACATAGCAGTACCACCTATCTCATTACACATGTTGCGCGTTAATCGCGCCACATGTCCCATTTAAATCGTGGATGATGAAATTTACATAAAGATTGGAATTACAATTTCTGGAAACCATGAGGCATCAAGGAGTAGTTCTCTTTCTTTGTGTTTAGAGGGCTTGGTGGGCAGGAAGAGATGGTACCGCTCCAAGGGATCTGGAAACCCCTTCGTTGTGTGTATTAATCATAAGACTATTGAATATAGCGGGATTGGCTATGTGCATGTTAAAGCTGATGGCCTGAGCGGTCTGCCCACATTCTTCAACCTCGACCTAACCTCTAATTAGCCGCAGCTCCCTGCAAGCCCTGATATTTTTTGTGCCCTCTCTCGCTGGGTCTCGGGCACAATACCTAGGCGTTTGAAATCCAAAATCATATCTACTCAGCTAGCGAGAACAGTACATGTTAATTTTTAGTATTTAAAATCGTTTTGTTGAGTAGACAGGTATTTTAAAACTGGGATTTGGTTGGAAAATTTACTTAAAACGGGTCCTCAGTCGCGAAAAGATTGAGACCCACTGACCTAAAAATCCTTTCTTTGTCTAAATTTCTTACTTTTAAAACGAGTGGAGAAAATTCGTATAAAAGCCGTGACAATTTATGACAAATCGACCTCTTTTTCCATCTTTGAATCTGAAACATTCCCCCCCATCCCGCACATCCTCTAATCCCAACAAAAAGATTCTCTCCTCTCATTTATGGATTGGTTTCGGGAATTTGCGAAATTCAAGGTCTCGGCTTTGGAATTTAAAGCTGATGACCTAAAGTCAACGATGCTTTTTCCCGCAAGTTATTCGTTTCGTTTTTTCCTTCTTTTTTTTTTTTTTACTTTTTCAAAATGTGTGATCTTCTTTTCTCCCATGTTTCATCTTTCCTTAAAATAAAACCCCGTAAACAATATAGATAGTGGTAGAAAAGCTGTGTTGCTTGTAAGATAGGAATAATTTTTTTGGTTTGTGTCAAAACACCGTCTTGCGCGGTAACACATGGAGTTGCCAAATTCGAACTGAATATAAATGCTTTTTGTGTTAAATTTGTTTTCATTCAATTAATTAACGCGTTAATTGAATTTACTTTATTTTGTTCAGGATTTTCCTTTGTATACTTTAGTTCTCTTTAAAGTAGCTTTACAACATAGAGAAAATGGGTCAGAAAGGATGCGAAGGAAAATTAGAATTTAGTGTTTCTCCAGCTAGCGGCGGTGACTGTTATTTTCGATTCCTTGTGCCAAAGTTGGTGCGTCTTGCGTTGATATAAACTTTTACTTACACTATTTGCAATTTGGCAACATTGGCGATAAATCTGCGGATTTTAATCCGAATTCTTTATCCTTGGGTGACTAAATCTATGCACGCTTCTTCGGGTTTGTTGCGTCTAATATTATTAACATAATATTATTACCAATTTTGGCTTCTGACTTTGTTTTGAAACATACAAAAAGCTTTATAAGTGCACAAAGGCTTAATGGGACGTTGATAAGTAATCTGACATGGCGATTACATTTGTGTTATTTGATAAGTTTGGGTTAAAGTAGAACATGCTGTCATTTAGAATCGATTTTGATTTGAAATCTACTAATCTACTCGACAATGTATTTTAAAGGAACAATACTATTTCCTAGGTCACATTATATTTTAGGCCAAGGAGAAAGAATTAAAAGAACCTCTGCACTGGATGAAGGATTGCTAAAGCTGACTTAGAAGTGCGAAACGCGATTTCAACAAGTTTGCGTCCAGATTGGTTTCAAGCAAGCAAATATGGCGAACTTTTTTGCAGTACTGATATGCTTGTTTTTAGCAGGTAAGATATCCATATCTTAATTTATTTATTGATAAATGGGATTTATTTCATATTTGTGGGGGCTAAATTGTAAGAAGTCCTGAAACGGGGGGAGGGGGGTATGGTTCCATCCCCCTTAAGTTGACGATTTTTTAGGATCGGATACAAAATAGTGAAGGGAAAATCTATTCGAGATATTTAAGTCCAGGATGAAATATTTGAAGGTATTTTAAAGCCTTTATTAAGGCAGGAATGAAATCCTCAAACTTAATTTATTCCTTTTGTCTTCGTTTATTCATTGATACAAGAAAAGAAAAATAATGGCAAATTAACTACAATGATTAGTATTTTAAAATGTATATTTAATATTCATTGTTAAGAAACCCTCACAGACACACTTACCATGCGTGAGGTCGCGGGTTCGAATCCCGGTGAAGGCTGATTTTTCATAATTCATTCACACTCAAATAAAACTAACCCTCGCGAAAGAGAAGAACTTAAGAAGACAGAAAGGGGTATTATTGGCCTGAGAAACGTAAGAATTCAAGGAGAAGAGATAATTAAAAAAACTGGCAACCTTTATAGGTATGAAGAACAAACATACTAGTGATATAGAATTCCACCGAGATAGCTTTATTCATAACTCAAATTATATGGATGAGCGATAGATTAATCAACTAGTAATTAAAATATGAAAATGAATATTCACTACTAATCCAACCTGAAGCATCCCACTCAAAGGATAAAGTTGAGAACTTCGATGCAGAACTCATGAATGGATTTTCAATGAAATCATCAATGGACATCAGGTCAACATGATTATGTGAGACTTCCATGCAAAGGTTGGAGAACATGACATGAAAGATGAGTGGTAGAAAAATTTACAGTAGGTGAAGGTAACGAACATGGAATCGGATTTTTGAAATCGCAGAAGGATCAAACTTGTACATTCTGAAATCCTTCTTCCAAAAGAGGCAAGGATAGTCATGGATAGAGCAAAAAGTGAGATCAATTACGAACGCTATAATAGGAAATGTATAATTAAAGACATATCGGTTATCAGCTCCTTCAACACAGCTACCGATCACAGATTATTCCTAATTAAGATCAAACTAGATCTAAAAGAATGGAGAGCCAATTTCACGAGAAGGAGGACGAACACACTGAAACTTGACACCCAAATTTACCTTCTAAATTATCTTTACAAACAAGCTTAAATAACTTCCTGATAAAGTTACAGAATTTTAATGAGGAAATTGCATCAGTAATATAAACTATTTTACAATGCACAGGATTGGAAAATAACAATGAGTCATTTAGCACACAAAAAAAGCATGGCTACGGAAAGATATAAAAGGCGAAAAATGAGACGAGACGCCACAATAAAAGATCAAATATAATGTACTCACAAAAGTTTAGTAAAACAAGTGAGGGTAGAATATAAAACATAGAATATGAATTTACGTAAAAATGATTGAAATCAACAAATCACCAGAACTATGAAATAATACCTAACAATTGGTAGACAACAAACGCCAATACCAAGGGATAAGAAGGAAAACAGAGTCACAGAGATGATTGGAAGAGAGAAAGAATTTTAAATAGGTACGCTATTTGTCTTTTTTCTTGGACTGAACCCCATACTGGATAATAAAATTCGCATGGAGATCAGAAAGAGAATTATTGGCTTTCATGATCACACCAGGGTTGGTACTCTTTTTTTTTTTAAGTCTCCCATCTGGTGATTTCCACATAGGACATAATCGCCTAAAATATATTTGGCCTATTCTTTGATTTGTTTAAGTTAAAAGGACAACAAATAAAACACTCAAAATCACTCAAATAAAAAATCAACAACAATGTTTTTGCTTTTTTTGTGGGAGGTGGGACCCCGTCCGGCACCTGAGTAGGCAGCTGACACCGAACAGTTGCCGGGGTCTTTCTTCTCCACTACAGAAATTGGAAAGCGCTGCAAGTCGGGGTGCACAGATTTAATTTCCTCACCTCGGTGTCGAAGCATGGTATACGCGATATCATCTGGACCAGCGGGGCATCTGCATATGAAGCGAGAGCGCAACTCACTTAGGTCAAACCTGTCGTTGAATGGTTCCCCACCTCTGGAATTAGAGGCCAGTCAGCGGCCTTTAACAAACTCACGGCGCACAATAATTGTTGGCGGAGCAGCATCCCGTCCAAATAATGTGGAAAACGCGGTTGCGAAGGATTCTGCCACGAGCCCTTCATCCTTGACGACTGGATGTGGGTGGGAGGGGGGCTACGAAAACTTGTTCCGAGTCCTTTTGACATGCCCCCACACTGCTATTTTGTGTTCCCGTTGAATGAAAACCCGCCAAGAAGAGTAAGGAGCATTCTTCGAAAGATACCGCAACTTAGCCCTTGCCGATAAAATTCACCGACGGTGAAATCGTTCGGGTGGCGCTTATAGCACCTATCGCTTTTCGTTGAGGGCCGTCTCACACTCAACCAATCAAAAAGGAAGCGGACGAGGTGCTAAACGTCCAGATGTTCTAATAATAATAGTCAGACTCACGACGATGAGGGTGCCGGAGAAGAATTCAATGGCCTCATCAACTGACCTAAACATCTCTAAGGAAATAGAGAAATCCATCATCGAGGGTAGCTTACCCATCCCTCATGAGTGTGCGTGTGGATATAAATACCCTTCGGCTAGTTCCCGGAAAAAGGGTATATGTTGTGTGTGAAAAGGAGAGAAGGAAAGAAAGCGGTATTTTGATTGGCTATGTGCGTGAGGGTGTATGTAAGGAGCTACCTGCCACTGCTGGGGTGACTCAGCGTGGCCATAGTGAGGCGGTCAGCTCGGTTACGTACCCTGAGGTTTTGTGTCCGCGCTTCCTGGTATCGAACCTGGTAACTTCGCGTTAGAAATCTAGCTATATAATAGCAATGGCTACTATACACCAGATGATAACGTTACATTCAAAGAGAAGGAAGTTCCCCTAGAAAAGAAGGACAGATTCGTCACGCACCTAACATCATGAAAGAGGGTAAATTGCATAAGGAAAATGTGGTTAAATTCGATCGAATAAAGCTGAGGGGTGAGCGTGATGTTAATCTACAAGCTAGTGTGTTTACAAAAGGCTTAACGGGAAATAAGATTCCAATGGAATGCTCCGACGTTTCTCTTGTACTTAATAAAAAGACGACAGGGAAGATTTAAAGAGCGACAAGTTAATCACTCAATTATTAGAAACTTATAAATTATTTCCAAAAGTTAAGTCATAAACAACAGACTGACACAAACACTCGACAGCAATTAATCACCGTTAGAAGCAGGGCTCAGAAGTAACAATAGTAATTATGATCTTCTTGAGGCTGCCCAACAATTTTTGCAGATAACAAATTAATATAAAATACCTTTTTAAAGGCATGAATAGAATATCAAAATCTTTTGACTCAGTAAACATCAATTCATTTTCAAGAGCAATACTGAAACAAGGAATTAACAGAACCTACCTTGAAGTATACAGCGTGCCCCTCCTCCCCCAAATTGGACAGTTTTTGAGAAGCAATATCTCAATAACCATTAGCTTGGGACATGAAATATAAACAAATAAAAGATGAATTCTTTATAAATAAATACATATTACTTGTAAAAATCGTCTGAAAGTCATATAATGAGTCAATTAGCCTTTTAAAAACATTAATGTAAGAACATGTTTTTTATTTTTTGGATTAATCTGTGAAGGAAGCGGAAAGAAAGAACAAAATTTGGGGATCAACGGCAACATTAGCTTAGCATACAGGCTGTGGTTGACCATAAAAGAGGGCATATTGAACCATTCATTAAAATATTTGATTTAATTTAAATTTTGAACTTTTTTAAAGTTTGATATTTAGAAAATAAAAAACCCAACATATTTTTACATTATTTTTTGAAGGCAAATTGACCCATTAAATGACTAATACGATTCTGACAAAGAATAAATATTTATAAATAAAGGATTTATCTTTCATTTCTTTCTCTTTCATGTCCCAAGCTGCAATGGTTATTGAGATATTGTTTCTCAAAAACAGTTCAATTTGGGAGCCACCATATATATATATATATATATATATATATATATATATATATATATATATATATATTATATGGATATTAGAAACTCACATAGTAGTGCGTGACTAGAGAAATAATTGCCGAAAATCCCACAGGAAAATGAAAAGCAGATTCCAAGTACTTTTGAACTTGTTCAGTTCAATCTCAAGGAATACATAAAGAATTACTTTACAAGAATGGTATATATATATATATATATATATATATATATATATATATATATATATATATATATATATATATATATATATATATATATATATATAAATATATATGAGGAAACTAAGCGACGCTCCGCCCACGTATAGCAAAAGGATACAAAGCAGAGTATGCTGAAAAAAAGTTAGCAGAAAAGTGGGATTAAATACAGGAGACGAAGGGTAAAGACATGTAGATAAGATCTCTTCCAAAATATCCACGTGTAAGAGAGTGTGTGTGAAATGTAGAAATATAAGTAACATAACTATGAATACATTGTTCAATAAAGAAAAGAATTATAACAAATTTAATAAATCCTTGAGAATGAACTGAACAAAGTTCGAAAGTACTTGAAATCTGCTTTTCACTTTTCCTGTGGGAGAAAGGAGCAGGAGACCCCTCCCAAAACTGCAAAACTGCTTAGAGTAGAGTATATATATATATATATATATATATATATATATATATATATATATATATATATATATATATATATATATATATTCATGCAACATCGTCATTAGGGCTGAAATGGGTCAGAATGCAATTCAAATAAGAAAGGAGTAAGGGGCAGGATCCCCCTCCCCAAATTGCTTCGAGTAGTGTTTGAGGCTATTTTCAGGAGTTTGGAGTGAAAGAATTATAAATAATGGAATCATTTAAGTCACTACCGCTTTGCTGATGGCATAATATTTTTTGCCTCAAATCAAGAAAATGATAACAGAATAATAACATCGAGAAAATAGAACAATTAGAAGTACCGATCAAATTAAGGTACTTGTCCGATCAGAGAAGAAAAAAATGTTATTCCCCCAAACCGTACTCGTTACTTCCTGGCCAGTTTATTCATCAGATTAATCATATCTAAAATGAGCTTCGTAGCAGCCACACTTTTCTGTATATCTAGCTAGTGGAACAATATCTCTACTCTATAGGTACAAGAGGTCACTAAAATCTGTCAGACTTTGAGAGATTATATATAATTATTAGCATTTAAAACTAGGTTGAAATAAAACTATTTGAAAGAGGAAACTAACCTAGTATAATCTAGCCTTGAAATAAGTTTATAACAAATAAAATAAAGGAATCCCATCGCAGCATTATTAATATTCGTGCATTAGGCTTCCAACTGCATGGATCGATTAATGGTCAACCACTAATCCTGATCATTAAACAAAAGAATAATCATAAATTACTTACCAAGACCATACGATCTTTTCAATCTTCATGAATAACAAGGTCTGCTGAACAAAATGTCGCGTGCTCTCACTTATTCTGATTTATGACCTTACGACCTTAAAAACTTTCAATAATTCCAGGACTAACCTTAGGAGGACATTGGCGAGTTTATTATTCGAAAGAGAATGTAAAACAACATAAGGGTTTCAAACTTCGTTAGAACTTAGCCTAGAATAGAATAGCCTGGTAGTGCCAGGCCTAACCTAGCCTAGCTTAGTATAATCTAGCTGGCCTAATATAACCTAGCATAGTTTTGCCTACTTTATCCTACCTTAGCTTGGTATAGCCTAGCCTAGCTTAGTAGAGCCTAGCCTAACATGGCATATTATAGTATAGCCTTAGCTTAGCCTAGTGTAGCATCGCCTAGTGTATCCTAGCTTACTATAGCCTAGCCTAGCCTAACCAGGTATGGCTTAGCATTGCATGCCAGAGCCTAGCCTAGCGTCGCCTGGAGTAGCCTAGCCTAGTATAGCCAAGCTAGAATAGGCTACTCTAGCCTAGCCAATATATCCTTGCATACGATAGCCTAGCCTAGCCTAGCATACTATAAGCTAGCTTATTATAACCTATCCTAGCATAACCACACCTAACGTAATAGAGCCAAGCATATCATATTAGAGCCTAGCTTAGTATATCCTAGACTAGTATAGCATACCATACCCTAGACTAGAATAATCTTGCATAACTTAGCCTATTATAGCCTTGGTTAGCTAGCCTATCGTAGCCTAACATAATATTACCTAGCATAGCAGAGCATAGCCCTCCCTAGCCTATTATACTTTAACCTACACTAGCATAGCGTAGTATAGGCCTGTCTAGCCTAGTATAGCTTAGCATAGCTTAGCCTAGCCTAGCATTAACTATCCTAGACAAGTATAGCTTATACTATCCCATTATACCCTAGGCAAGCATAGCTTAGTACTGTCTGGCCTAACATACCTCCTCTATGATATCCTAGCATAGCATAGTATATCTTACCCTTGTACATTATATCTTAGCATAGTATATCCTAGCCTATAATAACCTAGCATAGTAGAGCCCATTCTAGGCTTGCCTAGCAGAATATAGCATATTATAGCCTAGTCTAGTCTAGCAGAGTATCGGCCGAATAGTTATGATGTTATGGCCAAAACAAAATAATTCCAGGGCTAACCTTGGGAAGACTTTGGCAATTATATTATTCAAAAGAGAATGTAAAACAACATAAGGGTTTCAAATTTCGATAGAATCGGCTGAATAGTTATGATGTTATTGCCAAAACAAAGTAATTCCTGGGCTAACCTTGGGAAGACTTTTAAAATTATATCATTCAAAAGAGAATGTAAAACAACATAACGGTTTCAAATTTCATTAGAATCCACCAAATAGTTATGATGTTATTGCCAAAACAAAATAGTTCCCGAGCTAAACTTGGGAGGACTTTGGCAATTATATCATTCGAAAGAGATGTAAAACAACATAAGGGTTTCAAATTCCGTTAGCATCGGCCGAATAGTTATGGTGTTATTACAAAGAAATAACAAAACGGGGACCGACCGACATAATTAGATCTAGAGTCGCTCGCCACTAGACTCGCACGCGACTAAAAACAACTCCGGTCGTAAGAGAAAAATAACTACTGAGGCAATTAATGAGGTTGTAAGAGTACACTGTTCAGTCATCATAACAGGAAATGAGTAAGAAAAGTGGCTAACGTGAAGGGCTTACAAACGAAAGCTGGAGGGACAATATTATAATTTGAGTTCAACTTTTCAAGCTTTTGCCGTAAAAACTGCAGACCTTCCAGACTGGGTTGTCAAATAAAAAAACAGCTTTAAATCCCGGGTTTTATTACCAGTTTTATTTTGTCTTTTTCAAGTGAAATTTAAAAAAACTTGGGTTTTGGGGTGTTTTCAAAATTACACTTTTTTTTCAAGAAATGAACGCAACTTATCATTATTTTATTCAAAATTCATATTTATGTGCATAATTTCAACAAATATGTATCATATTAGGATTATTTCTCTGATACTGACTCATAATTCATCTCTCCTTCTACAGGTTATGGCTATCATGAGTACCCACAATTCTCGATCGGTGATCTGTTCTTACTATAATATAATTATAAAGTTAATTAATTATTATGAAAATAGAGATAGCTATTCTTTTTCTGTTATTCTGATATACCTCTCCTCATCCCCTGTGTTCTTTGCTCAATCAATTACTAAGGTCCTTTTAGTCTACGAATGGCTGTCTGCCAACTTTCTCAAACTTAACCACGATAAAATTGAAGTTCTCCTTGTTGGTACCGCTTCGATGGTGGAGAAATCTAAAGCTCTCTTCCCCTCCCTTAACCACGGGGAAACAAATGTCGCCTTCTCTGTTACCGTCAGTAATCTTGGTGTTATTTTCGACGAGCAACTCTCGTTTAAACCGCACATCCATCGTATCTGTAAGTCTTCTCTGGGTTTCCTCCGCAACTTTTCACGTGTTCGATCCCATTTTGATCGACGAAGCCTTGAGACTGCTATTCATGCCTTCGTTATCTCACGCTTAGACTACTGCAATTCTCTTCTAGTGAATCTCCCTTCTTCGTCACTTCGCCCCCTACAACTAGTTCAAAACTATGCTGCCTAGCTCCTCCTTCACCACCCCTGGTTCTCTCCTTCGATACCTCTGTTATAGGAGCTACACTGGTTACCTATTCGCTTCCGTACCCACTATAAAATTCTTCTTATCATCTACAAGGCCCTAAACCTTGAGGCTCCACCTTATCTCTTGTCTGCCCTCTCCCGTCGTCAAACTCCTCGGGCACTCCGGTCTAACCTCACTCCCCTCCTGAACACTCCTCGTTCTGTCCTCTGTTTGTGCCTTTAGACTCTGGAATGCTCTCCCTGCGAAGTTCGATCCTCTCTCTCCCTTGTACTACCGCAAACTTATCATGGTTTGGAGCGATCGGGGGGAAGCAGCTCATCCGACACCATAATATATGTACACACTGTATCCCGAAAAAGGGTGGAGACCCAGCAGCCGTTTAATGGTCCGGTCTTAAACTTCAAGATTCCTGGAGAGCTCTTCTCGAACAAGAAGTTCACCTGATGGCCAGCGGCCGGAAGAGCAGACGGAGAGGGAGGCGGTTCAACTTGCGACAGTGGTGGCGCGGGAAAAGCACAAATTTTTTGCACTTGATTGAGAAAACTAGGACGGAATTGGGAGTTCTAAGGGCAGTTTGTCCTCAAATGTCCTTCAATACTTCAAGGAAAACACATGATAGGCTTCCTAGGGAAGTATGACGAAGGGGGATTTGACGAGAATGGTTTGACGTCACGGGGTTCTGATGAAGAAAAATTTCTGGGCTTGGAGGGTCAGAGGGTGTAAATTTTTGTTTGCCACTTTTACCTTTGGGGGACGATGGATCAGACTTTCTTTTCTCCTTAGTGTAGCAATTGTGGCTCGTGGCGAATACATCGGCGGCTTCTTCGATTTATTCCTTGAAGGTGGAACACCTCCGGTCCTTCACAAAAGATCGAATCTCTGAAGAAAGCAAAGCCATAAGCTCGTCCTTCAGAATGAAGTCGACTAACGCTTCATACTCGTGGGGAACTTTCGAAGAATCGAGCCAGAAAGTGAAAAGTCTCTGAAGCGTATACCAAGACTGTTGAAAAGTTTGGTTGGGCTCTATACGGGCGTGACGAAATTTAACGCGGTAGAAATCGGGCGTCATTTTATACGCGGCTAACAATTCCGATTTTAACGTCGAATAATCGATCGTTGCCTCCGGCGGAAGGGATATGAAAATATTTCGGAGCTTAGAACATAACAACGGCGGGAGTTTAGCGATACCACAGGCTTCAATTTCTCAATGGTTTAGTTCGAAGATCTTTTCAAAATGCGTCAGATAGGACCCGAAATCTTCTCCTTCCTTGTAAACGGGAAGCTTCACTGATGCAGTTAGAGGGCCGGCATTCCGCGAGTTGATGGAGAGCGTTTCGTTCCTCGCTCTATTCATTTCCAGTTCATGTTGTCGGGTGCGTTCTCTTTCTTCTCTCTCTTTTTCTCGTTCTTATCTTTCTTTTTATCGTTCTTCTCGCTCTCTCTTCTTTCCGCTCTCTCTCTCTCGTTTTTCTCTTTCTTTTTCTCGTTCTTCTCTGTACCTTCTTTCCGCTCTCTCTCCTTTTTGTGTATTAGGAAAGAAGGTCCTTTCCGGATAGCCCAACAGATTCACCTTGTAATTTAAATTGGTTGAATGAAGACATGATGTCGCGAATTTAAATTAAACTTTTTAAAAAATAAAAACGTAAAGGGATTGTCGCCCCGAATTAATTCGGTATACCCAGGGCGCGATTAATAATTTCCGTCTAAGCAGTCGGAAATACACCAATTAACGAGAGAGCCTTTAACTTTGCTCACAACACCGAGAACAAACGAGAACAAAACTAGACTGAGCCTTTCTTGATATAAAAGGGGTAAAATTCCGCTGGGGAGAATAAATAATGAGAAGCACGGTCTCAAAACTTACACACGGTATGTATAAAGGCGGGTACACACAACAAAAGGGAAAAATAGTTTGCAAGAATATTTCTGCTTACCTTCTCAATAGCCAAGCCTTAATTCTCAAAACCTTTAAAAGACCTTAAAAGGAACCTTTTAAATACCCTATAAACCTGACGCCAGTTAATATATATATATATATATATATATATATATATATATATATATATATATATATATATATATTATGTATTATGTCGCTTTAATGACCCTGACATATACGTCACTTCTACCCAATAGGCGTGGTCGCTCAAGGTCAACGCGTGACCTTGATTCTTCTCTGATCACGACAGAGATGGGAGAAGGGGTACGAGTGCGAAGGATTTTAAATTCCAAAGATTGAGTGCGGTTCGCCGATATTACATAATGATGGCTCCAGCTATGAAGCATATGAAAAAGTAGGTACAAAAATAAACTTTAATATATACACTGTTATACACAATAAATATACTAAATGAAATAATGGCAATAGATACTCTATGTATTCAAGAACCGAACGTATCTGCGCTACTCAGAGCAGGCTCTACGGAGGGAGAGGGGGGACGACAGGTGATACGAGCCTCTGTACAAACACACAGAGGAAGGACTAGCCGGAATAGCCACATATGATTCGTTTCAGCCTGGTTTGAGTTCGAGACTTTAAGAGATGAAACGGTGGATCGGATGGTTATTCAAGCGGCTTTAACCACGGAAAATTTAACCTCTAGAAGTAACACTAACTGGAGCGAGTATTTATGCCAAACGAAATGTACCGAAACCGAGGATAGGCCAGTTGAATGGGGCTCAGATCCTTGGGTAAAAATATGACCTTCCGCTGGTCGGAAATCGAGAAAAAGGAGTGCGGTCGAGAATAACGTGTTTCGTTGTAAAAGGCAGGCGTATACTGTAGATGCCCTATTGAGATCAATGATATATTAGGAACAGCCAGATCCGTTACTGCCTCCGCCAAGGGAGGGGGGAGAGGGCGTGAGGGAATAGTTCCATGAACCAACACGGCGCTTGAGGGAAGGGAGACACTCCCGCGTGGGTTGCTTGATAACACTCTGGGAGACGACAGAAGCGCCCGTTTGAGATTTCAATCCATCTCTTATCGCGGAAAGCAGTTCGATATTCTGACTGTTCTCACGGTCCTCGCTCACGTGGACTGACCTCGTGGTTTCGACGGGCCGCAAGGAGCCTCTCTTTTCGACAGCGTCCATGTTGCGACGCATAAGAGGAATAATACCACTTTGTAGGTTTGTTGAGCAATAATGACAATGTCTTGAATGTTCCATATGGTTGATCAAAATTTTGATAACAGTTTCAAGTTTTATCGGGGAAAAATACCTTTTTTTAGGTAATGTTCAACTGGATGACGTTTCCAGGTTTTGGCATTTCTGTCTGATGTTTCGTGTAACTTCGTATATTTAGAGCGACTTGAATTCTGGGAATCCATGCACGCTGTTTACTTCTCAGTGTTTTCCTTTTCGGATTTAGCGGGGATCATTTGTTTGTGGCTGTTTACTCTCGCTGTCATTATTGAAGATCTCAGTATTATTTTAGTGGTAGATCCCATTTGACGTTAATGGCTTTTCCAGCCTGTGAAAAAAGCGCTGCGTCTATACTGAAATCTCTTTCTTGCCGAGAAAATAGGACTGCGTCTATATTCAAATCTCTTTCTTGCCGAGAAAAAAGTACTGCGTCTATACTCAAATCTCTTTCTTGCCTCGAAAAAAGGACTGCGTCTATCCTGAAATCTCTTTCTTGCCTTGAAAAAAATGACTGCGTGTATACTTAAATCTCTTTCTTGCCTTGAAAAAAAATGACTGCGTGTATACTCAAATCTCTTTCTTGCCTTGAAAAAAAAATGACTGCGTCTATACTGAAATATCTTTATTGCCTTTAAAAAATGACTGCGTGTATACTGAAATATCTTTATTGCCTTGAAAAGAGGACTGCATGTATACTGAAATCTCTTTCTTGCCTTAAAAATAGGACTGCGTCTATAGTGAAATCTCTTTTTTGCCTTGGAAAAAAAGGAAAACTTATATACTGAAATCTCCTTTTGCCTTGAAAAAGGACACCTTCTACACTGTGATCTCTTTTTTGCTTTAAAAAGGACATCTTAGATACTGAAATCTCTTTCTTGCCTCAAAAAAGCGGAGCTTAAATATTGAAATTTCTTTCTTGCATTGAAATATGGACAGTTTCTATACTGAAATCTCTTTATTGTCTTTCAAAATGAACAACTTTCTAAACTGAAAACTCTTTCTTACCATTCAAAAAGGACAGCTTCTCTATTGGAATCTTTCTTGCCCTAATAAATGGATGGTGTCTATACTTAAATCTCTTCCTTGCCTTAAAAAGGGACAATTTTTAACTGAGATCTCTTCCTTGACTTGTTTTGCAGAAAAGACAACTTCTATACTCAAATCTCTTTCTTGCCTTGCAAAATGGACATTTGTTAAGACTGTTTTTTCTATTTGTTTCACAGAGTACACCACCTGTGCAGATGAAGGACCTACGTTCGTATTGGAATCACCTTCGCGGATATCCTTTCTTAATTCAAAAGGGATCGTGTTACAGTGTGCTGCCAGAGGTCAATCGCCCCTCTCTGTTAGTTGGCTAACCACTAGTGGATCGCCTGTGAGACCAGTGGCTGGAGTCCGAGTTCTTAATGGGCTTCAAAACGCCAGCCTCCAACTACTAGCTTTTAAACCAGAGAAATACCGCCAAGATATTCATGCGACTACTTACAGGTAAAACATCTATCAAAACTATCGTTTTTGGATTACTTGAATCATAAATTAGGTCTTTATTGCAACTTCAGGTATTTTATTCATTCTTTTTGCATGTTATTTTTTTTTCCCTTTGACTGATTATGATCCAGCTTTTGGTAGTTATTATCAAGATCTGCCTCGGTTTTCGGTTAGGTTTCAGTTTAAAAGAGTGGCCATGCTATTACGATTTCATCTGTTAATGTAGATAAGTTTTCCAGACTCCACCTACCATAAAATCTCTCCTTTTCCCCAGCCTCGTTTGCTGAGACTCTTAGAGACTTACTATCCGATTTTAACATCAGCACTGAATGGCTCTCAGACAACATTCTGAAACTCAATCATGATAAAACAGGCATTACTGGTGGATACTCTCGTGGATATAGCTTGGTGTAAAACTATTCCTTCCTATCATAACCATGGCGCTTCCAATGCCCCATTTTCTAATACAGTTAAAACGCTGGGGATCATAATTGATAGAGTCCTCCCAAAACTCATGTTACTAACGTCTGTACATAAATCCTCTCTTTGATTTTTCCTTAATCTCTGCAGCATCCGTTTCACTTCCACCACAACAACTTTGAGATTGCCATTCATGCTTTCGTAACCTACTTCCTTGAATACTGCACTCAATTATAATTGGATCATAACTTCCACTCTTTGACGTCCCAAACAGGTTCAAAACTTTGCAGCCCGTTGGATTATTCTCCCCCGGAAACGTTTCTCTCGATCAATTACCCTGCTTCGCGATTTGCATTGGCTGTCAATTCGATACAGAATCACCATAAGGTTCTTTTTCTTACATAGTAGTCCTTATATACCACTGCTCTATCCCACCCAGATCTGAATTACCACGTTGTCGTCGTGCGGAGGCTTGTGTGCTTCAATGACTCCAACGGCGATGTTAGATAGGTCCTAACACGCTAAATAGGCCGAGGAAGAGAAAACCAGACTAAGAGTAATCCAATGCCGGAGCCCGAACAAGGCCATGCCTTCTTCCGGGCCCACATCTCCTTTCAAAAAAGGAGGTGTGAAATCCATACGACACGAAAGAAAAAACGAACTGCTCTATCCTACTTCTTTTTCTCAGTGACGACCCCAGCATCTGATAATCATGTGTCCTAATTCTGCCTCTCCTCCCTACTGATAGTTTCTTGCGTCATCTGTGCAAAATGGTTTGAGGTTGCCTCTTCTGTATTTGATGTCGAGAAGGACTGTATCGAGACTGAGGTCAAATAGGGACTGAATGTATCAAGGCTGCTGTCAAGATGGAGCTGACTCTATCGAGACTGCTGTTGAAAAGGATATGACTATCAAGAAAGCTATTCAGAAGATATGACTATTGAGACTGCTGACGAGAAGGAGCTTACTGTATCGAAACTAATCTCGAGAAGGAGCTGAATGTATCGACCCTGCTGTCGATAAAGCGCTGATGGTAATGATAGTGCTATAGATGAGGAACTGACAGCGCCGAGAGTGCTGTAGAGGCAGAGCTAACTGGATCGAAAGTGCTGTCGACACTGAGCTGACTGTATCGAGACTGCTTCGATAAGGAGCTGACTATATCGAGACGCTGTCGAGAAGGATCTGATTTTATCGAGACTACTATCGAGAGAGATCCTATTGTATCGAAACTACTTTCAAGAAAGATCTGAATGTATCGGGACTAAGATCCAGTAGGACTTGAATCTATAAAGAGTGAGGCAAGATGGATCCGACTGTATAGAGACTGATGACGAGAATGAACTTACTACATCTAAACTAATCTCGAGAAGGAGCTGACTGTATCGAACCTGCTGTCGAGAAAACGCTGATGGTAATAAGAGTGCTGCAGATAAGCAGCTGACTGTATCGAGAGTCTTGCCGAGATGGATCTGACTGTATCGAGACTGATGTCGAGAAAGATTTGACAGTATATAGACTGGTGTTTGTTCATAAGGAGATGACTGTATCGAGAAGGCTTCCTAGAAGGATTTGACTGTATCAAGTTTGCTCTCGAGAAGGATCTGACTATCGAGATGCTGCCCAGAAGGATATGAAGGTATCGAGATGCTGTCAAAAAAGATATGAAGGTATCGAGACTAAGGTCGAGAATGATAGGACTGTATTGAGAATGCTGTCCAGAAGGATATTGCTGTATCGAAGTTCCCGTCGAGAAAGATCTGACGACATCGAGACTGTTGAAGAGAAGGATCTAACTGGGTAGGTATTAAGCTAGTCGCCATTTTCGGAGCGCTGAGTTTGACCCATGGTGCACACAGCTCCATGCACACAAGTTATACCACGCAACAAATCACACCACCGCTCTCTATTTCTTTCTCCTCTCTTCACACACACACCACATTACTCATCTGCCTCAGAACCTGCCAAAGGGATTTCCATATCCCAGCCTTCCCCCCCCCCCCTCCTGACGAGGAGCGGGTGGCGCTACCATAAGACATGAAGTGTTCCTAGTTCTTTGGTTGGTGGCAAAACATAGTATAAATGGTATTTCGCCACCTTTCCCGACCAGGACCGGCCCGTTTTGCTTTTGAGTTTGCTAATGATTGTCATTCTGATTTTATGTAAATTTACATATCCGGTCGTGTGATTTTGTCCTCAGTTAAAAGGAGCGGGTGTGGCAATTACTTTACTAGAATGGTTCTGAGTTCACCCCGATGTGAAGATCCTCGCTGTTTGTTACCTTGATGTATCCAAAACCTACTGTAAAAAATTAAATAAATATACTTGTTAACCCCCAAAATTCCTCCGGTTTTTAATACAAACAAAAGTAAAACGAGAATTTAACTAAATTTATTATTTATTTGATACAAAATAGTTTCTATCCGTTTCAGAGATCTTTTCTTAACAAAATAAAAGTCTATCTATGCTTCGTGAATAAACCATTTTACGATTTGAAGCAAAAACTAATGAAGTCTTTCTTCCCTTTTGCCCTTATCAAAGAATCTTTCATTGCAAATCTGATTAGCCAATGACTAAAAGAGTGAAGTATACGCTGCACAACTGCAAACATTTCAAGGTAAACTTGTTCCAAAGCATCCAACGCTGCTCAACCGTTTAAGATTTGCTTCTGCAAGACTGCAAGACAATACATGACAACATATATGCATAGTGCGATTTACACTGAATAGTTTAAGTTTAGAGCTACTATCTCATTCGTCATGCTATCCTGATATCTTTTCCCAATAAAATAAAAGTTTATTTATCACTCTTGAATAAAACTCTTTATGTTTTGAAGCAACAAACTGCTGGTCTCTGTTCGAGTGTGTCCTTATCAAAGAATCCTGTCATTGTAAACCTATTTGTGTAAAGACAAAAAAAGATAGTAATCCGAAGGAGACATGTCAAGAGAACATGGTGAACAAAGTGGATCACCAAATTCTTCTGAATAAAACTAAAAAGAATTTCTACTTTGGAACTTAATGAATTGGCTGAGAGTATTTCTAACATATTGATACCAAAGAACAACTCTTCATTGCTGAGCGTGAAATCGTATTCAAATCCAAAGTGGCACCATAATGCAAAATTTAAAGCCCTTTAATTTTTATAATAATGCAGAACGACATTAGAAAAAAATAAATATGATATCCATTCATGCGTCGACAGTAGTGTTGTAAAAATGACTCTACTTAGATAATTAAGTAAAAGTATTGTTACCCTGAAAACTTTCTACTCAAAGTACAAATAAAAGTACCCAGACTTAAATGTAATTAAGTAAAAGTAATAAAGTATCTTATTCATGAAGTACTCAAGTAGTGAAAGTAAAAAGTAGCGGCAAATAGTAAAGTACCCAGCATCTCACAAATTATGTAGTATACTGTTCAGTAAACCATTTTATACCCGCTGTAGAGACTTTATATAATGGAATTCAGTTAAACTGGACTTAACGATCAAGCTGTTAATATCTCTTTATTGATCAAAAAGTCTAGTTTATATGAAAAGTAAAACTAACTCTACAAAATTATCGAGTTTAACCGAATTACAGAATATAAGAGTCTGGTTAACTAAACTGATTATTAGGTAAAAAATATACAAAGGAATTAATTACTGACATATTTTTGATTCAGCTTCACAAGCAACTGATTTTCAAAATTATGGCTATCTAACCGCATTAGTTTTAGGGCGAAAATTAGTCCTGCAGAGCTAAACAGGCGCTCACAAGCAGCAGATACAGGTAGTGGGGTATTAAACTTAAGTGAAATATCCTACATTGCAAGAAAGCACCTCAGGATTTCTATATCACTACCTGGGCATGACGAGTATCTGCCAACTTCTTGTGTAACTCCGGGCTGTGATTTTGTTTTGATTGAAGAAAAGAAGTCTTCATCATCTGAACTACTATTACCGGCATCAAACATCTCTTCAGTGGTACTAAATTTCTTCTCCAGACACAAGTTGATGTCTCCAAAACCTGAAATTGTAGAAAATAAATTAAGAACCCAAACAGCATTGTGAATAAAAATTGGTTTACTTATGGAAAGTTTTCAATCAAGCAAGACTCTTTGCATTATGACAGAAACCTGAAAAAAACCGTGATTCGTTCGCAAAATACTTCTGTGTGGTTGAGTGCCTTCTCCTCTTCAATCTTATTACTTAAAATCTTAATTCAACCTACAATGATACTTTTGCTTATGATATTACCATCGTCTGTCCAAATGTTCTTAAATTTGGTAGAAGTAGAACTCATGATGGTCCAGTAATTGTGCGGTAGCACGCTAGGAAGGAGTCGAGGACAACGAGAAATACTTTAATAAATTGACGCCCTCTTTCAGGCAAGAAAGTGGGAGAGACAAACGAATTGTTTATCTGGTCTGAAAGGATGCATGTGATTGGTCCAAACATAAACAAGTGCTTTTGATTGGTTCAAACAGAGTACACGCTTGTGATTGGTCATTGTCTGACTTTTGCTTCTACGTCTGTGATTGGATGGAATTAACTGAGAAGTACGAATACTTCTATGCTTTTCAAATGTAATGAAGTAAAAGTAACCTAAGAAAAAATACGCAAGTAGAAGTTGAAGTATTCAAATTATTGAGTGATTTTTATGAAGTAAAAAGTATAGCAAAGCTACTTAAGTACAGTACCTAAGTAATTGTAGGGCGTTATTTCACAACTCTGGACGACAGTAGCCACCTTAGGAAAGCTATAATATGGCAAAGCTGAATATTATTAAATTAATTTAAAAACACCGTGGAAGAGTGAGTGAGGGCTTCCGGATGGCTCTTAAATATTGAGGTTAGGGCTAAGGGATGGCTATTAAATATCGAGGTGACAGCTTATGGATGGCTATTAATCATTATAACAAGAGGTTAGGGTTGGCTATTAAAAATGAGGTTAGGGTTTAGGGTTGGCTATTAAATAATGATGTAAGAGCTTAGGGATGGTTTAGGGATGGTTATTAAATATTGAGGGAAGACCTTAAAAATTGCTATTCAATATTGAGGTCAGGGCCAATTAATGGCTATTAATATTTAGGTAAAGGTTGACGGTTAGCTATTAAATATTCAGGAAAGTGCTTAGGGATGGCTATTAAATATTGAATTTAGGGCTAAGGCATGGCTATTAAATACTGAATACGGTTTTAGGGATAGCTATTAAATATTGAGGTAAGTGCTTAGAGATGGCTATTAAATATTAAGGTAAGTGCTTAGTGTTTGCTATTAAATATTGAGCATGGATTAGATATAGCTATTAAATATTGATGTAAGGACTTAGTGAATGGCTATTAAATATTTTGCTTTGGACTTCGAACTTGTTCTTCAATGTCCCTTAATAAGGTCGAGAATTAAGTCCAATGGCACGAATTCTCTGCAAATATCTTATGAATCAACATCTCCGTGCACATATTTGTTTACCCTCAACATTCCATCAGTCTTGGAAAGATAATAAACTTGAGATAATGTTTTCTTTGGCTTGAAGCGAGAACCGACGAGGGCATTTTATGCAGAGAGTTATTAAGAGAGATCTGTAAAGAAAGTCAAGTTAGAGTGAGGGGAAATGTCGAATATAAATATATATATATATATATATATATATATATATATATATATATATATATATATATATATATATATATATATAATATATATATATATATATATATATATATATATATATATATATATATATATATATAATATATAACAAGCCACTGTTCTCTTCCTTAACAGGAAGAGCTTGGTTACACAGGCACCCCTGCGGGGTGTGGCCTACGGCCTTATTTGTTAATCTTAACCGCCTTTTTTAATCCCCTTTATAGACTTTATTTAGACACCCTGAACATCTTGTTGTTGTTATTGTTGTTGTTGTTGTTTTTGTTGTTGTTGTTGTTGTTCTACTTAGGTTATAACCGAACTAAAAGAAAAAATCTTATTCAAACACCTTAAAAAAATCTCGTTCCTAAAATATAGGGTTATGGATATATATATATATATATATATATATATATATATATATATATATATATATATATATATATATATATATATATATAAAATATATATAATATATATATATATATATATATATATATATATATATATATATATATATATATATATATATATATATATATATAATATATATATATAAAATATATATATATATATATATATATATATATATATATATATATATATATATATATATATATATATAATATATATGTCGTAGAATGGACTATCGACGATATACCATATATAACTATTCGTTGAGGGAACTTATTTAATTATCTTAGAGTGCGTGGATGTCTGGCTGGCCGATATTCTGTATCTTCGATATGCTTAAGAAGTGGAACTGAGCTCAAGGATAATAATATTGCTATTTTATTAATAATATTGCTTTTATTAATAATAACTATCAACAACACACAAAACGGAAAATATTGACATAAACAGAGAATGAAAAGGGTCGTGGGGAATCGAGTTAATCCGAGGATTAAAAGATTTGAAAAGGTAAAACAAATATAAAGTTAAAGGAATGGGATGGTTCGCTAAACCATTTAAAGCACAGGATAGAATTGACAAAAGAATAAAATACTCAAAGGTAACGTTCGGCTTACGTAATTTATACTTGTTGTGCAGAGGAAGGCGACGTGATGGAATTTCGGTCCACTGGCGAGTTCCAGCTGAAGGGGGGGGGGAATTAAATGATCCTGACGTGGCGTCTTGGGAATGAGAACCATTTCTTGACGAACGGCTCGAAGAACAATGGCTGTTCTACGTTGTTCTCTTCTGAACAACAGGGGGGGGGGGGGTAATAACCGTCTCTTGTCTACGGGCTCAAGAACAATGGCTGTTCTAATGTTGTTCTCGTCTGAACAACAAGGGGGAAGGGTGAGAACCGTTTCTTGGCGAACGGGCCCAAAAGAACAATGGCTGTTCTACGTTGTTCCCTTCTGAACAACAAGGGAAGGGGGGGGGGGGGGTGAGAACCGTTTATTGTCAACGGGCTAAACGCACAATGGCTGTTCTAACGTTGTTCTCTTTCTGAACAACAGGGGAAGGGTGAGAACCGTTTCTTGGCGAACGGGCTCAAATGAACAATGGCTGTTCTACGTTGTTTCTCTTCTGAACAACAGGGGGGGGGGGAGAACCTTTTCTTGTCAACGGGCTCAAAAGAACAATGGCTGTTCTAATGTTGTTCTCTTTCTGAACAACAAGGGGAAAGCCTTGTGGACTGGGCGTCACGAAGGCTCGAACCTTGGCACTCAAGGGATATTGTCCTTCTGGACAAGTGATGGTGAATCTCGAGGTCGAGGTCCCTTGGCGCACAAGGTGAGAGAGGGTCGTGGTGATGTTTCGCGACGAAAATCTAGATCTCCCATCTGATCTTAGTGGTAAAGTTTCCATCTAAATAGTCGAGACACTCCCTTGGCGTGGGGGACAATGGAGTGGGAGCTACGAGGGAATGCACAGCCGAGCCTGAGAACAATCTTTATCTGCTCATAAGCCTAACTCAATCTGGCGTGATCGGCGGATGGGGCGAACGAGGGGGGGGGGGATAATAAACCTCCTTGTTTAAATATTGACTCAGGTGGCTGCGATAAGGCGCCCAACTTCAAAGCGAAGATGCACGTGGGGAGCATCGTGGTTTTAAATAACATGTGATAGTGGTTGAAATTAACGCGGCCTCAATCCGTTCTATCCCGACCCCCCATTCCGGGGAAAGTTGTCAATTCGAAAAAAAAAAGAGAAGGGACAACGATAGAGCTCCGTTGTGGGGAACTCGTTTCCTTGTACCAACCGTACCTTCATGCACCTAACTAGAATTACCTCAATACATATGATTATTTTGATCTTTTGATTACAGGGGAAAATAACCTTTAATGCAACTTAATAAAAAAAAGGGGCATGGAACAATAAAATGATATAAAATTAGTACATACTTGACAAAATAATTTATATGTAAATTAATGGGTACAAATATATATACATACAAAAAACTAGACATTGAGCGTTACAAAATTCAGACATATGGGACAAAATAATTTATACGTAATTTAATAGATACAAATATATACACCACAAAAAAAATAGACATTGAGCCACAAAATTCAGATATATACATTGACTAATTATATTACAAGAGAATCTAATTTAAGTCGTACAAGACGGTATATACACACATGGAGATACTAATCCTATGAATACAATTACTCTACGCTATTCGGTAACGCATTCCTACTGAGTGCGTCAGCGACCTGGTTATCAGAACCTTTTATATAATTTATTTTAAATTGATACTCTTGCAAGAGTAAACTCCAGCCCATGATTCGGCCGTTGGAGTGTCGCACATTCCTAATATAGGCTAACGGACGGTGGTCGGTTCCTATCTGAAATTCTTTTCCTATCAAGTACCTTTTGAATTTGTCTATAACCCAGATAATTGATAGAGCTTCCTTCTCTATAGTGGCATATCTCTTTTCGCGTGGTAATAATTGACGACTAGCATATGCAACTGGATGACTCGTTCTGTCATACTCGTATTGAAGGAGTACACCTCCAATGCCCTCGTTGGACGCGTCGGTCTTAATCCCAAAGAATTTTTCCGGGTTGGGCAACTTTAAAATGGGGGCAGAAATGAGCTTACTCTTGAGCGGATTAAAATGGGAAACTGCGACATCATTCCAACGTAGACGATCGGGAAAATTCTTTTTTAAAAGGGGGCCGAGGGGCGCCGAAATTGCAGCGAAATTCAGAACAAATCGCTGATAGTGAGAAGCTGATCTAGGAACGATCTTAATTGCTTCTTTGTAATCGGGAGGGGCATGTTGGCGATTGCCTTAATCTTGTTCTCTTGGGGACCTAACTTGCTTTGTCCTATTTTGAAACCCAAGTATTTTATGGTTTCGTGGGCAAAATGGCATTTGCTGGGGCCAATGGTGAGGCCATTTTCGCGCAGTCGCTCGAAAAGAGCTAATAGGGTGGTTAAATGGTGACTCCATTCAAATAGTTCTTGTAGCTGACTCTTTTGATGTGGTGTCAGCTGCGCGTCGATATCCAGGTCAGAGGGTTCAAAAAGCTCGCCTGGTAGGGAAGGAAGAGGGTAATCGGCATCAGGTTGGATGCACACTGTCTGGATTACATTAAGGGACTCCGCGGGGTAATCCTCTTCAAGCGCCGATGTTTCGTCCAGTGCTACGAAGGTATCTCCATGGGCGCGTTGGGGGTACTTTTTTTCTTTGGGTCCACGGACAGTCTCCGTGTCCTTGTCTTGGGACTTATCGCCTAAGGGTGTTAGTAATTCACACTCCTTTTTTGCCTTCCTAAGGTCCTGGTTAAGGATCTACGAGAAATCGGACGGTATCGGGGTTCTGATGGGGACGGGCTCCTAGGCTTCTTTCTTAGCTCGGCCTCGAGGAAGGGCGGCCTGAGACACAGGGTCGGAACTTACTTGGGGGCTCTGTCCTATAAGTACGAAACAGAATTGAATGGGTGCTGAAATGACTTCAGCCTAGCCATCATAATATTGACACTGCAGGTAAAATCTAACGACGGGGAATTGGTTCGCCCGCCCAAGGTAGTCATGTACTACCGCAAATTTTCCGTGGTTAGAGTCCACTGGGGGGAGGAGTTCGTCGGACACGATGAAACACGTACATCCTGTGTCCCTGACGAGAGTCGATACTCGGCAGCCGTTCACGCTGCCCTCCTCAAATTTCAAAGTTCCCGATGAACTTTTATCAAAAATAAAATTTACCTGGTGGCCTGACGGAAGGGGGAGAAGTTTCTGCTTGGGTCTGCACCACCGGGGTGGCATTAATCTGGTGAACTTGGTGGGCTGGTCCGCTTTTAAGCCTAGAATTTTTGAGGCAATTCCAACTCATGTGGTTTTCTACACCACAGGTGAAGCATATGATTGGTCGCTTCGGGAAGAGAGATGGATGAGAAATCTTAACGGGAGGTTTGGAATCCCGTTGTTGGTTTTGAGGAAAGAAGTTTTGGGGTTTTACGGGGCTCGGAAACTTCGTCGACTTTCCTGTAAAGGGGCGCGAAACCATTCCTTCTTTCCTTGTAGGGGGATTGGCGAGAAGTTCGTTTCTCCTTTGGGTATAAATTATGGCTGGCGGCATAGACATCCGCTTCCTTGGTACATTCTTTAAAGGTCTGGCACCGACGATCCTTGAGGAACGAGCGGATCTCCGTCGGGAGAGACGCTAAAAATTGATCCCGCAACACGAAGTCTGTTAAGGACTCGTAGTTCGGATCAACCTTTGAGGATTCTAACCAAAATTTAAAATTCCTCTGAAGAATGTATCCGAATTGACGGAACGTCTGTCTAGGTTTAATACGACCTCCTCGAAATTCTTGGAGGTAGAAATCGGGAGTTATATTATGAGCGGCCAATAACTCAGCTTTTAAGGTGCTGTAGTTAATTGTACACTCAGATGGTAAAGATATAAAAATTTAGCGCAATTTACAATTTAACAAGGGAAGTAATCTGACTACACCTTCAGCCTTCAGATCCATGTTATTGATTTCGAGGATCTTTTCGAAGTGGGCTAAAAATGCTCCGAAATCCTCTCTATCCCTGAAATTGGGGAGCTGTAGTGGAAGATTGGGGGCGACTTTACAACGTAAACTGGATGACTGTATTTCTGCTTCAATACGAGCTAATTCAATATGATGGTGAAGCTCAGCTTGTCTTCCCCGTTCCTCTCTTTCTCTTTCTTTTTCTTCTCGTTCTTTTCTTTGCTCCTCTTGAACGTACTCAATTAGTTCTTTTGTGGAAAGTCCCAAGTATTCTCCTTGCGCTTTAAAGATTTCAAACTGAGTCATCTTTGCACTTGGGGGCGCAATAGTCAACCAACTAAAATTCCTTGCAATAAGAATTATGCCTTCTAGAGAATTTAGCCTACCTAAATATGGGCACTGACCTATTCGTACTCGGTTTCTTGATCTAAAACCACTGACTAAAATCACAAAAAAACACAAAAAAATTATTATAACAGTTCCTTGAGCTACTCCAGCTTCTTAAGTTTCCCCAAAAGGGGATAGCAATCGTTAAAACAAAAGGGAACTACTATACTCTATTCTTATAACGAATAACACTATGCTTCACTCGACTGATACCAGTGTTTGCAAAGATATAGCGTTAAACCTTACACACTTGATACCAAATTTAAATAGTATATATATATATATATATATATATATATATATATATATATATATATATATATATATATATATATATATATATATATATCGTAGAATGGACTCTCGACGATATAACATATATAACTATTCGTTGAGGGAACTTATTTAATTATTTTAGAGTGCGTGGATGTCTGGCTGGCCGATATTATGTATCTTCGATATGCTTAAGAAGTGGAACTGAGCTCAAGGATAATAATATTGCTATTTTATTAATAATATTGCTTTTATTAATAATAACTATCAACAACACACAAAACGGAAAATATTGACATAAACAGAGAATGGAAAGGGTCGTGGGGAATCGAGTTAATCCGAGGATTAAAAGATTTAAAAAGGTAAAACAAATATAAAGTTAAAGGAATGGGATGGTTCGCTAAACCATTTAAAGCACAGGATAGAATTGACAAAAGGGTTAAATACTCAAAGGTTACGTTCAGCTTACGTAATTTATACTTGTGGTGCAGAGGAAGGTGACGTGATGGAATTTCAGTCCGCTGGCGAGTTCCAGCCGAAGGGGGGGGGGAATTAAATGATCCTGACGTGGCGTCTTGGGAATGAGAACCGTTTCTTGACGAACGGCTTGAAGAACAATGGCTGTTCTACGTTGTTCTCTTCTGAACAGCAGGGGGAGGGGGGTGAGAACCATCTCTTGTATACGGGCTCAAGAACAATGGCTGTTCTAATGATGTTCTCTTCTGAACAACAAGGGGGAAGGGTGAGAACCGTTTCTTGGCGAACGGGCCCAAAAGAACAATGGCTGTTCTACGTTGTTATCTTCTGAACAACAAGGGGGGGGGTGAGAACCGTTTCTTGTCAACGGGCTAAACGCACAATGGCTGTTCTAACGTTGTTCTCTTTCTGAACAACAGGGAAAGGGTGAGAACCGTTTCTTGGCGAACGGGCTCAAACGAACAATGGCTGTTCTATGTTGTTCTCTTCTGAACAACAGGGGGAAGGGAAGAACCGTTTCTTGTCAACGGGCTCAAAAGAACAATGGCTGTTCTAATGTTGTTCTCTTTCTGAACAACAAGGGGAAAGCCTTGTGGACTGGGCGTCACGAAGGCTCGAACCTTGGCACTCAAGGGATATTGTCCTTCTGGACAAGTGATGGTGAATCTCGAGGTCGAGGTCCCTTGGCGCACAAGGTGAGAGAGGGTCGTGGTGATGTTTCGCGACGAAAATCTGGATCTCCAATCTGATCTTAGTGGTAAAGTTTCCATCTAAATAGTCGAGACACTCCCTTGGCGTGAGCGACAATTGAGTGGGAGCTTCAAGGGAATGCACAGCCGAGCCTGAGAACAATCTTTATCTGCCCATAAGCCTAACTCAATCGGGCGTGATCGGCGGATGGGGCAAACGGGGGGGGGGGAATGATAGACCTCCTTGTTTAAATATTTACTCAGGTGGCTCTGATAAGGCGCCCAGCTTTAAAGCGAAGATGCACGTGGGGAGCATCGTGTTTTTAAATAACATGTGATAGTGGTTGAAATTAATGCGGCCTCAACCTGTTCTATCACACCGAACAACAAGGGGGGGGGGGGTAAGAACCGTTTTTTGTCAAAGGGCTCGAACGAACAATGGCTGTTCTAACGTTGTTCTCTTTCTGAACAACAGGGGAAGGGTGAGAACCGTTTCTTGGCGAACGGGTTTAAACGAACAATGGCTGTTCTACGTTGTTCTCTTCTGAACAACAGGGGAGGGGGGAGAACCGTTCCTTGTCAACGGGCTCAAAAGAACAATGGCTGTTCTAATGTTGTTCTCTTTCTGAAACAAGGGGAAAGCCTTGTGGACTGGGTGTCACGAAGGCCTGAACCTTGCCACTCAATGGATATTGTCCTTCTTCTGGACAAGTGATGGTGAATCTCGAGGTCGAGGTTCCTTGGCGCACAAGGTGAGAGAGGGTCGTGGTGATGTTTCGCGACGAAAATCTGGATCTCCAATCTGATCTTAGTGGTAAAGTTTCTATCTAAATAGTCGAGACACTTCCTTGGCGTGGGGGACAATGGAGTGGGAGCTTCGAGGGAATGCACAGCCGAGCTTGAGAACAAGCCTTATCTGCCCATAAGCCTAACTCAATTTGGCGTGATCGGCGGATAGGGCAAACGGAAGGGGGGGAGATGATAAACCTCCTTGTTCAAACATTGACTCAGGTGGCTGCGATAAGGCGTCCAGCTTCAAAGCGAAGATGCACGTGGGGAGCATCTTGGTTTTAAATAACATGTGATAGTGGTTGAAATTAACGTGGCCTCAACCCGTTCTATCACAATATATATATATATATATATATATATATATATATATATATATATATATATCATAAAATGATACCGCTCGTTTCTTATAGCCCCCTGGGAAATGCCCTAGTTACCACCAGGGATGATCAAGTTTCAGTTAGCCATTTCTAGTGAACCTCCAAAAGGTCATTCGAAATAGCAACCTTATACTTGAGATCTCTTGCTTTTTTAAGGAGAAAACAGGGAATTAAACATAATTTCTTGGGTATCTCTGCTAAAACTTTTTGACAAATATGGAAAATTTTAATCTTGTACTTAGGGTACCAGGTTAGAGTAGAAAGAGGCTGTTGCATTCTGTGGATATATTATGGCACATTGCCTGTTTTAGCGGCCCATGCAAGATCTAAGAAGTGCCAGTTCGATTTCAATTTCACCTCACGCGGGGTACATCCAGGTTGGGTGGTCCCACTCCAGGATTGCATCAAGGTGTGGTGGGCTTGTCATTTCCACTTGGAAATGACGTGACCACTCTACAACTATTTTTATCTTGCCCTCCCGTAGCGTGGTATTAAATTTATAAGCATTTGCTAATAAAAGTCGATGAATATTAGCACTTACAATTCATATTCGTCTGGTACCGTTGCTTTTTCTGGTTACCTGGATATGTCCAGTTTGACAGTGGCTCTTGATTCAGCCTTTTCTATAGTCATAACCCTTTTGCCTAAAAGAGGAATACCAACCAGTTTTACGATTTCGTACAACTCTACCGTAAAAAGTTAGTGCGAAGGTTAAGTGACTTCGTGTGAACCCAAATTTAATTTGGTGTTAGTGTTGGAATATAGTAAACTACCTGTTACCTCAAGGGAACCTTTCTTTCCGACGACCTAACTTCGTTGATATCCCTCCCTGCACTCCAACCATGCTACATATTCTTCATGAGCGCATTTGCTGATTCTCTTGAACAGCTCTTCGTGCAAGGATCGGCCCACGTAGATTTCACTCTCAGATTGTCTTTCAGAAATATGTACGAAAGCAAAGAAGACGCTGGTTCTAAACGTTTTAAAACCATTTCCATCAATGCCTATGTCTATTTGGAGGAAGGGAAGATACAGACGCTAACATTGAGTTGGTACTATAGGAGGAGGTAGGTTTTGAAATTTTGGAGACGCCCGGTCTTCTGAGATGAAGTTTCGTTGTTCCCTTATCAAAGAATAATTATCCATTGACAAGGGATAACACTGATCAACCAGCAAAATGCTTCCGAGATCAGAGTAGCAATTTCTAAGTAATTTTAGGTCGCTGATAAGGAATATCATGGTTAAAATTGTTTGTTAGCTCTATACGTGTCACAACAAGTTCCAACAGGCTTGCGGCAGTGTTATTCTTACCATACTCACAGTCTCACTGCCCTTCAGTATTATTCCAGCAGTCATAAAAGGTGGTTGTGCTGTGCAAGTTTACATTTTGAGGTGAAATGTAGGTGATTTTCCTAGTAAAACACTTTTCAAACTTATAATAAATATTCATTGTGAAAGTTATTGATATGCATGTGAAGCATTTTATATTAGTTTTATTTTTCTACTGGATGATGTAAATACTTCTACTAAGCTGTCATGCTCTGTATTAAAGTGATAAATTTATGAATAAATTTTCTGTTTATCTTATAAGTGTTTGTTGTTTTCTTCTTTCATACTGTGTTTCTTACCACACTCACAGTCTCACTGCCATTAAGTATTGTTCCAGCAGTCATAGAAGGTGGTTATTCTGTGCAAGTTTACATTTTGAGGTGAAAAGTGGATACTTCTGCTAAGTTGTCATACTCTGAATTATAATGATAAATTTATAAATAAATTTTCTGTTTATCTTCTAATGGTTTGTTGTTTTCTTCTTTCAGATGCCTCGTAATTGTATGAATAAGGCAGACAATTTCTGCTGCATTTGTGGTTGAGTGACCTTTGAATCATAGAAGCGACCTATATCTTCTATGATTAGAAAGGCATATCACCTATATTTTGGATGCAAGGTTGGTGACTAGGATAAGAACTAGGTTCCTCACATATGTTGCGACACTTGTGCTACTAACCTTCTCCAGTGGTTGAACAGAAAGAGGAAAGAAATGCCTTTTGCTGTACCAGGACGTAGCATGGCCAACAGATCACACCAACAATTGATATTTCTGCATGGTACTTCCAGTACAAAAGGGCTTGTCAAAGAAGATACACGAGTCCCTTGAATATCCAAACATTCCATAAGCTATTCGACCAGTTACACATGGAGAAGATCAACCTGTTCTTGATGCACCAACTTTGCTATCATTTGAGATAGATGAGGAAAGTGGTGAAAATGAAGGAGAGAAGGATGACAGTGCTGGATTACAGAGGGACCCAAATTTTGATGAAGCACACTCCTCTAGGCCACATCTCATAACACAAAGAGAACTGCTGCTAGGCTCTCGTTTTCAACAATGGAATCTCCTACCAACTGATGTGAAAATATCAAAATTTCGTTACCATCAGCAGCAGCTCAACGATTTCTTCGTAATGGAAGGTGATTTAGTGGCATGCAAAAATATTAATGGTCTGGTGAAAGCACTTGCCATCGAATATGCACCGAGACGCTGAAGGCTGTTCATTGATTCATCAAAAACAAGTCTGAAAGGTGTGTTGCTGCACAACGGCAAATAGTGGACCATCAGTTCATGTGGGCTATGCACCACATATGAAAGAAATTTATGAGAATATAAAGCATATGTTGCAATGCATAAAATATGATGAACATCAATGGCAGCTCTATTATGACTTGAAGATTGTTGCTCTTGTGATGGGCTTGCAGGGTGGATACACCAAGTACTGTTGCTCCTTTCTGTGTAAATGGAATAGCTGTGCAAGAGGTTCCCACTATATCAGGAGAGACTGGACACCTCGTCAATCATTAGAGACTGGGATGAAAAATGCTCAACATCCACTTTCTCACTGAACCCGCCCCCAAATTTTGCTACCACCAATTCACATAAAACTGGGGCTCATGAAAAACTATGTAAAAGTTATGGACAAATCTGGTCAGGAATTTAAGTATTTAACATAAAAATTCCACTCACTCAGCGACGCTAGGATAAAAGAGGGAGTTTTCATTGGTGCTCAGATTCGAGAGCTTCTTAAAGATGATGACTTTGAATCAGCCTTTCATGGGGAGGAGAAAGCTGATTGGGAAGCATTCAAGTTAGTGGCGAAGGGTTTTCGGAAACAGAAGGGAATGAAACTATGAAGAATTGGTGAAAAATCTCATCAAAGCTTACAAGAACATGGGATGTAACATTCACTTAAAATCCACTTTTTGGACACACATTTAGACTTTTTTTCAAGCGAACTGTAGGGTAGTTAGTGACGAACATGGTGAAAGGTTTCACCAAGATATTTCAACCATGGAAAAGCGGTACTAGGATAAATGTAGCACAACAATGCTTGCAGACTATTGCTGGAGATTGTCAAGAGATGATTCTTCAGCCCAATATAAGAGTCAAGCAAAGAGGCAGAGAGTAGATATGAATTAGAGTTTAAAACATAATGATACATGCTGTACGTTATAGTAAAATAAATCATGCCACATATCTTTAAACCTATAGCCAATGAGCATTTTTCAAGGTAATATTTGGATTCAGTGCATGAAAATACATAAAAGTTAAGTAATCTCATTTAAGAAGCAGACAACTTTTCCAAAATTGTTTACCAGTGATAATTAATTAATTGACTCCTGAGATTCAACCCTCACGGAACTCATCGAAGCAGTTATTCCAGATTCTTTTCTTGAGATGTACCTCGGCGTCGCATTCGAATAAGAAAATCTGCTCTGCTCACTAATAGGGGGCGATTGGCCTTCCAAACAGGCCCTAACTTTCAATAGGCTTCATTTTTTAATGTTTTGTCAAATTAAGAAATGAAGCCTACCGAAAGTTGGCGCCAGTTTTGGGGGGTAACTCTGTATATACTTTAATTTATCTAATAATCTTTGTTAATTAAATATCTTAGTCAGTTTTGTTGCCGTTATATTTTAAAAGACAGGTAAATATTTTAACGATAAATGAATGATTAAATGAATGTAAATAACAGCCGCTATTCCTCCATAATGGTATATTATTGGTATACATTAGGTGGTGTAGTCTAGCATTTCTTATATTTTTATATTTTTATTTATCGCACATTTTGTGTTTAATAAACGTCTTTTTTACAGTACTCTGAGTGGTAGATATTAATGAGTTTTAAAAGATTAAAGGTTTAATTCAGAGTTGTTTCATTTTAGGGCTGTTTTTAAAATTTGATTCCGCCATTTTTGGCGGCATGACAATACCACTTATTTTCATGTTAAGTTAACGGAAAATATGATGAAATACTTCTATAGATTATTTTTGATTCATGGAATGGCAAAGATTTTCATCAGCTGGAATAGTAAGAAGATGAGATATTCCGGAAACGCCACTCTGTTACACTTAGGGAGGAAAATACAAGAAAGATTAAAAAAAAAATGTGGTGTGGAGCCTTGAATGCTATAATTTAATTGAAGAAATTGCATGAATTATTTCTTTTTATTCATCTATTATTATACACCGCTATTTATGTTAGCTCATACTCTTTTGTCGTAATATACTGAAATGTAATATATATGATTATTACATTTGTACATTTGTTCTTTTCACATGATTATATATTATATTTTGAAAATATGAGCAACGTTTGATTATACTTCTTTTCTTTAGTTTTTCATTTTTTTTTCTTATTTTGATTATTTTTAGTTTTCGCTTTTCACAGAATGATTTTCGGGTGGCTATTCTTGCGTAGGAGGCCACCTTGACCTGAACGAGTCATCAATAACATCACCGACGCCACTCAACATTCTTTTGCTACCGCGCTTCAGACGTCATTCGACCTTGTCCTCTCCTGTCTCTCTGGCCTATGGCGTCACTGTTCTCTTTACTCGTATCACAAAGGCACATATTTGCAGCACCTGTGAGCCCATCCCCTGCTCCCTCCTCCCCCCCAAATTCTACCCAGTTCTTCTGTTCCTGGTTTGTCCTGGCCTTTGCAATACGTAGCTTTTTCCGAAGCAAGGAAAAAGAGAGGCGAATTATGCATACATAAATCTCAAGTACTAAGCCTCTTTTGAATAGTCTGGCTATGTACTTTCCAGGCATTACCAATTTGCGAGCATCAAAACTTTTATTGGTGCTTTTATCAATATTACTAATACTATTGCAACAACTAATACGTCTATCAGCTTCAATGTTTTGTTATCATTGTTATCATGTTCAATGTAATTTTTCATCTTCAGTGTATTCCAATGATAGTGATCATATTCTGGCATTTTTTAAATCTGTTCGACGGACAAAACACACAAAATCCCTCCGGAGCATCGAGGTGCATAGAATCATTAGTCCAAGGATGTAAAAAAATATACACGTTACGTTTGATTTTCAATGCTTTTTGGTGACACTTTTTATGCTTTGGGATAACGTGGAACCGTTTTAAGCTAACCCTTTCTTGATATCTTTGAATTGTAGAAAGAGGAATTGTCTTTATGAAAAAGATTTTAGAAACTTGACTCCAAATTCGACGTCTCTTCCCACTGCTTTCAGAAATGATATCCTCTCAAAATTTCTAAAACAAGATTCGCATCTATTTTCCAAATTTGTAAAAAAAGATTCGCATCCATTTTCCAATTTGAAAAACAAAGTTCATATCCATTTTGCAAATTTTTAATACTTGATTCGCATCAATTTTCCAAATTTGTAAAACAAGACTCTTATCTATTTTCCAAATGTCAGTTACACACTTTTTACTAAAATAAAGTTTTTCAGCAATGTATTCATTTACGATGATAAAAGTAGCACTTGTCTCAATTTCTTCCGTACGCGCATTTGTATTATTTGCTGACTACACTTAGCTCTTCACTATAGCCCACAAGACCTAACATTTAAAAATTTTTAATCTGAAAAAAAGCGATATCCATAACACTATATTTTAGGAACGGTATTTTTTTATCATTGGAATAATAATAGAAAATCTTTTTCTCTTAGTTTGATTATGATCGAGGAATATTTTAAGTTCTTAGCAAAGTTTTTCTAAGAGTTGCTTTAGAGTTTGAAAAAAAAATGGTTAAGTTAAGAAAAAATAAATAAGATTATCGAATGTATTGGAATTTTTATAAAAAAATCAGTAAAGCAAAATGAAATTATTAGACAAATTCAGATTGAGAAGAAAAAAATCGTAAGGGTTGTTTTCTCCGTATTTAAACAGAATTTAAAAGTTTTTCTGGCCTTTAGGTCTATAAAATAAGTATCGATGTTAAAAAAATAGACCAAAAGTAAATTATTAGGAGATATGTACTAAGAAAAAAAAGAGCAAAAGGCCATTGCTAGAGCCGGATGTGCCGTAGGCCATAGACCAAAGGTGTGAATGAGAAACGCAATCTCCTCTTGTGTCTATTTATAAATCTTCTTCTTCTTCTCGGCTTTTCCCTACCCGGGGTCGACGTTCTTGATGAGTCGTTTCCATAGATTTCTGTGTTGTGCACCACTTCCATTTAATCCTTTATCTCTAAATCAATTGTTTGAGTTCTCTTCTTTGGCTGCACCCACCTTTGATGCGGTATCCTTTTTTGGTCCACCGAGTTAGGGGCGCTGTGTTTATGAGTCGCTTACGGGCGACGTCCTAGTGTCACTCTCATTCGGTAGAAAAAACCATCCATTAAGGTTTTGACAGAGACTTTACGGGCAGATGCCCTTTCTGACTCCACCCTCCCAATTTATCCGATCTTGGGACCAGCGCTGAGTTGGTCTGGCTTGCCCTCCAAGTGAATAGGTTGTGTCTATTTATAAATCTATAATACATAATTCCCCGCATGATGCACTAGGGAAATATTTTCCTTCCTCTTCATTTGCTCATTCTTTCACGTCTAGCCTCAAAGTAGATATAAAGACAAACGTGGCGTTTATCAGTAGGTAAGGGGGGGAGGAGGATTTTTCAATTTATTCACAGCGGTTAATATTTTAGATTATTTTATAAGTTAATTGGCCCTTCGAGTTTGTCCATTTATTTGATAAGCCTCTTTTAAGTTATAACCACCTAAGACTATAATTTTATATCACTTTTAAATTTCCGCTCAGAGCGTGTTGGAGTCGGTCTTCCAGGGTAGACATCCTTTTCCATAAGCTGTGTTAACCATAAGGTCTTTGTTTCTGCTCTAAAATTTAATCATTAATTTCAATCTCTATCGTCATTGAAAAGTTAATTTTCATTAGGACTGCGACATTGGTTTGTGCTAAAGAGGCAAATGTAATGCATACTAATTTTAAAAGAGGCAAATGTAGTGCATACTAATTTTAAAAGAGGCATAAAGATTACTTCTGGAAATAACTGCCCCATCTCTCTAACTTCGGTCGTTGGTAAATATTGTAGTTGGAACGGTTGGTTATGTGCCATAGTCCATTGTTTGAGATAGGATAGGGGACCTTCTGGGGGTAACTTAATAAATGAACATTTCATTTTTTAATACCTATAAACTATTTTTACCCGAGTTTATTTTATAAATTTTCAAAATTTGCTGATGGCACGAAACAGTAGTAACAACAAGGAGTAACAACAAGGAAAGAAGGTACCCTAGGAGACCTTACGGTCTATTCAAGGAGGGTACCTTTGGACTAGCAATCGAACGGGCACATGGCTGCTCAATTGTTTTGCGTCCCTAAACGGCCACTTTTGAAGACCTTGTCTAGTCTTGACTTGAACTGGTCAACATATTCACTGTTGACAACTTCCACTGGAAGTGCGTTCCACTTACCGTAGATACTGTAGGTGAAAAAATTTTACACACAGATTGCGGTTGTAACGCTTTAGTTCAAGTTTGAAGCCATAAATGCGCGTTCTGTTCTCACTCAGTGTGAAAATATCCAGGTAGTCAATATTGTTGAACCCTTGAAGTATTTTGAAAACTTTGATGAGCTGACCACGTAGTCTACGGGTTTCCAGCGAGAACAGATTTAATTCCCTTAGTCTATCCTCATAACTTTTATGTCGGATAGAGGGAATCAGCTTGGTTGCCTTGGCTTGTATGCGTTCCAATCTCGCGATGTCCTTACGAAATGAAGGACTCCAAAATTGTACGGCATACTTCAGGTGCGGTCGGACAAGTGAGTTGTACAGGCACAGTACAATCTCCTGGTTCCGATATCCAAACTGGCACTTAATATAGCCTAGCATCCTTTGGGCCTTTTTCTCCGCTTCAATGCACTGTTTCGAGAACTTGAGGTCACTAGTGATTGTTACACCCAAGTCCTTCTCAGCGTCGGTGGATTCAATAGCAGTGCCCTTAAGGATATACTGAGATTGGGGGTTTCTGTGGCCGATATGCATCACTTTGCATTTCCCCACGTTAAAAGGCATTTGCCACGTGTCCGACTTGGATAGAGTCGTGAAATGGCCAGATAGATGGCAGATGAAATTTAACGTGTAAAATGTAAGGTAATGCATATACGTCATGATAATCTCAGGAGAGATTATAATATGGGATATGGGAGGTCAAAGTTTAAACACAGTTAACATGAAAAAGAATCTTACTTTTAATCTCGAATGATCTAAATTTTTTAAAAAAAATACATTATATCGTCATAAAAGTGAGAGTGGATTCTAGTATCCATAATTAGACATTTTACGTTTAATTCGAAAGATCTTATGCACCTTTATATAGAGGGCTTGTAATACCTCATTTGGAGTATGCGATATAATTCTGGTTTCCCTTCATGCGAAAGATATTCTAATATTGGAACGCGTCCAGTGTCAAACAAAGAAATGAATTATTCAACTCTGAAATAAAACGTAAGAAGGAAGGTTGAAGCAACTCATTTTACTTTTACTGAAAGATCGGCATCTACCTCCGCCTCTAATAAGGAGGTGCCTTCCCATGTGTTGTCTCAGGGACCCCTCTAAATCTCTCTTAGTAGATAGGGTACTTCCTACTCTCCAACGGAGAAGGATTCCGGGGCTGCCCCTTACCTCTTTGTGCAGAGTTACCTTCGAGCTACCTTGGTCTAGTGGCGGGCCCCCTTATACATTCTCATGGCTCCCTCGAATATTCTCTTAGCGGAGGTTCGGAAAGTTGCCTTCAAGCAATTCTCCATTGCGGCAGGTTCCACATTGTTGTCAGGCACTCGCTAAGAACACGGTGAGGTAAAGGACTTCTCGCCTCTGGTCTAGACTCCCCCGACGGGAGCGGGTGAACCAAATCAACTCCTTTAGAGGGGTAAGAGGCGGCGTCGTTGTCTGGGTATTGCCAATAGACTTCGTTAACACAAATTTGTTGTGTTACCTATCTCTGATACTGATCTTGCTGAGGCCGATCCAACGGCCTTAGGGCTTCTTCTGAAGATGGAGAGAAGCGAGTACAATCCTCGCCTTCCTTTCCAAAGAAGAAAGGTAAAGAGAAGAAGAAAAAAATCGGAGACTAAGGATTCATCTCCCTCGGGGGAGGGGATCCGGGTAAGGACGGGTCCACTGTAGCGACAGCCCAGGCCAAGACCGTCACGCCTGGTCCCAAGGCGCCTTCGGACGGGAAAGTCCAGAAAAAGAGTAAAGTCTCAAGTGCGGTGAGCGGAGCCTCGACTACGTTAAGGCTCCTCCTTAAGAGACTACCTGGCGTTTTCCAGCACACTGGCTTCAAACGCCTTTTTGTTATTCGCTCCAGAGATTGCAGCATGTCGGCTAGGGCGGGAAACATATTCCATCAGAGGAAAGCTTAATCTAGTTTGAGTGATAGAGAGTCGAAGGTAACCCGTTTTTCGGACGGGAGCTTCTGGCGAATGCGTCTGGCCCTTCTAAGGTAGCCATGATAAGTGCATTCGGACACTCAATAGCTTGCCAGTGCGTGTGATGCCACATTTTAGCTTGAACTTCGTGGAAGAATTGGTTTATGCAGGAGAACTCGTGGACTATTCATTATGAGACATCATTGAACAGCTAGCTGACCAATATCATCGGCGACTTGAACACTCAGGCCAGGAGAATTGATTGACTCTCAGATATCAGCTGTGTATATGAGTATAGGGTGGGGCTTAAGCAACCTCTTTGCGATACTCCCGCTTTGAGGTTGAATTTAGTTCCATTTGTGTTTATTACCTAGACTGATATAAGCTGTATTGACCATGACATAGTTGCAGAATTGATTTTCGACTTCGTTATTCAGTCCGATTCAAAGAGTTTTGTAATGCATCCCCTTTTCTATACACTGTAAAATGCCTTTGATACGTCCCAGAAAACGATGTCCACATAGCTCCGATTTTTTCGCTTGGGTAATCTTTTGTGATGATGCTGATTGCCATTTCCGTGCTCCGTTTTTTCGAATTGTTTTCCTCCAATTGTCAGGAGACAAATTGGACGGTAGCTCTCTTTCCTCGTCGGAGTTTTTTTTTCAGGTTTGGATATGATCTTTTTAGCCACTTTAAATTTATCGCAGAAGTATTAGCCTGCATTCAGACAGGAATTGAGGATATTCACCATTCATTCGAAAATCATCGTCTTATCTCCCCATTCTCTTTGGTGGTACATGTACGTGTACGTTCTTTTGATGTTATTCATTTAGCTTGACTATTATCTAGTGTTCTAACTCAATATAAAAATCTCCATTTTCTTCTCAGCTGATTTTGAAAATGTTTTTATCTTTAAAAATATTTCTACCCCTTCTTATGTTTAGATCTCACCATCTGTTTCATCTAATTAAGTTTATTTTATATTCGTCGATGGTATTTCCTTCAATTTCCTAAGTCTTGCTCCCAAAATTCCCTGGGGATAGGGCATCGCTATCTAGCTCTTCAATTGCTTCCTTCCATTTATCTTGTTGTTGGCCCCCAAATCAACTGGTTTAGTTCCTACTTAATTTTTATTATGTTCCTTCACGAGACGTGCCCGTTACGATGTTTCTTTGATATGTTTCTTCCAGTTCAAAGTGTAAACTTCTCATATAATTGATCCATTTTTACGATGAAATAGTTTTGTGCGCAGATTTGGGGTTCGAATTCCAGCCTTCCTTAAACAACTGTTCACTCAGACGCTGCAGTTCTTCGTTTATATCTTCGAGTGTCGCATCTTCTAAATTCATTGGTACACATTCTTGGAGTATATTCTCGTACATTACTCACTCTGCTTTGTTGATTGGTATTTGTATATATTTATAAGGTTTCCATTTATACAAAGTGAAATCCCTATGTAATCTCTACAAGGAATCACTTGGGGACTCATGTAGTATTTGTATAGGACGAGGAAGGTAGCCACACAGAGGTCTGGCTTTGTGGCTGTCTTTTCTGTGATATGGGTTGGAAAGCTGGAGCTTATTTCCTGGAAAATGTTCTTGTCGAATAGAGGGTCTAAAAACAGTAACTATCGTCCTATTCTGCTCATTCTCTAGCATCCTAATTTCCTACATCTAACATTAAAATCTCCCAGGATTATAGTTGGGACCCTCTTGCTAAATATAGTCATGAACGTTTGAATTCTGGGTTTTGCAAAAGTCCTGTTACACTCATTACGACGCTTTCAATAAAGAACACAATGATATTTTTGATGCAGTTAGACACGTTTTCATTGTTTTAACATATAAATATGTGTTTAAATTGTAATAATAATCAATGTGGTCGCCCTCGGCGGCGAGCATGCGCTCCAGGCGAGACCTAAAAACTGCGCACACATTGCGGACGAAGTCCTTCCTCATACTGGCCCACACGTGATTGACGGAGGACTTCAGCTATTCGACGTTGCTGTTTTGGACCTTGTAGGACTTGGCTTCGGCACGCTGCCACACGTTGTACTCGAGAGGATTGAAGTCTAGCGACGGCGGCAGTCAAAGTTCCTTTGACCAAAAGTTCATGTTCGACCCCAACCACTCTTGCACAGTCTTGGCCGTGTGGGCGGGGGACCTTCTTGCTAAGAGACGTAGTCCGCCTTCTTCATAATCTTTCTCACCCAAGGCAGGACTTTCATGGCCAAGATGTCCCTATAATCGGCAGCGGTGAGCCTGTAACCGGCAACGAACCACACCGGCGGCATCTCCTCGCCATTAGAAGCTACGACGCCAAGCCTGATCAGGGAGGCCGGGTGTTTGGTCATGGATACGTAGTGGACCTCGGAAATGTTCCGTCCAAAGCTTACCACGCGGCTTTTCTGCCCTTTGATCACCGGATCGACCGTAAAGATTTTTTTTTCATCTGAAAAAAGGATAATTCAATTGCCTTGCCCAACAGGGGCTACCGAGATGTTCTTCTTCTCGAGCGCAGTCAATTTGAGCTTCGGGGCACTTTAGGAGTCCTTTCTCACAGACAAACAGTTGATAACCTAAGGTTTGTATGAACGAGGTGGATCTTTAAGAAGTCTTTCTCGTTCTTGAGCCTCTACGCAGCTCTGGGGACGGTCATGAGGCTGACGTTGTGGTCCGCTCGCAAGGGAGCAGACATCTCAAATATTTTCACTTACATCTCGATACACTTGCACACAATGGATTAGTATTGTAATGACATGTGCTGTAAAAATACAACATTAAGTTTGTTTGTTGGAACTCTTTTATCATGCACGTAAGCCTTTCGAAAGATCAAAAACTCGATTATAACATAACTTTTCCAAAACCCCATACGAATGTAATTTCGCCTTGGAGTTGGTACCCAGTGGTAATCATCAGTTTTCTAGGGTTTATTTCCACCTGTATTGATAGGTAGATCTCTTCTAGCTCCTTAATCTGTCTGCATTTTATCTCCCCTTGACTACTATGGCCGCTCCATTCTATCTTTCCTAGGGGGTAGTTTGCAGTTAACATTTTATAGTTCTAAATTATCATTTCTTCACTAATTGAATTAGTTTTTTCTTAAATAATAAAGACAATATTTCATTAAAATTTTTTGAAAATATTAAAGTATTACATGTATTCTTTACAGGTTCATCCGTTGGTATTAATGCTTAAGATTTTCGATTTGTTTCTGTGATTTTTCGACCGGGTATTTTACTATTTCGTTTGTTTCTTAGGATTACTGATGGGGATGGGTTTCTACGAGGGGTGGTCAATAAGTTTTGGAATTCGGATATAAGGAAACGAGATATGAGGAAAAGTGTTTTATTATTTTTCAATATAACTACCCTCGACTTCAATGCACTTGCGCCACTTGTCCCTGAGGCTTCGAATTCCCACAACCAGAAATCTCCCGACTGTTGTTCAATCCACTCCTGGACGGCGAGCTGGACATCATTGACTCCAAACCGGCGCCCACGCAGTGCAGCCTTGAGCTGGGGGAATAAAAAGTAGTCGCTAGGGGCCAGATCTGGATTGTAGGGGGGATGATTGAGCTCCTCGAATCCGCACTTGTGCAGGGCAGCTTGTGCAACTCTGGCCTTGTGGACAGGGGCATTGTCGTGGAGGAGCAGGACACCGCGTGTCAACTTGCCGCGCCGCTTTTGACGGATGCACTTCTTCAACCCAGCCAGTTCATCAGCGTAATATTGGCCTGTGATGGTCCTTCTACGAGGCGCATAGTCCACCATCAACACTCCCTCAGAATCCCAGAAGATGGTGGCCATGATCTTCCCGGCTGATGGTTGGGTCCGGAACTTGATGGGGATCGGAGAGCCCCTGTGCTTCCAGGCCATGCTTTCGAGCTTGGTGTCGGGACCCCAGTGATGGACCCACGTTTCATCACCTGTCACTATGCGTGACTCGAATCCCGCAGGGTCTCGGTTGTACAGGAGCAGCAGCTCCTCCGAACTTTGACGACGTTGAAGTTGATCATGGCGCGTGAGGTTTCTAGGGACCCAACGGGCAGAGAGACCTTGGTCATGGCCAAATTGTCGTGGATCATGTTGATAACACTTCCATGTGATATTCGAAGTTCTCGCTCGATTTCTTCGACCTTGACCCGTCGATTTTCGAGGATAATCCTCTCTGCACAGGCCACATTTTCCTAGTTGGTCACGTCTGACGGGCGTACTGAACGGGGGTCATCTTCAAGGGACTCACGACCATGGCGGAACTCCCTATTCCAGCAAGCAATGGTTGCATAGGAAGGAGTGGTGTCGGTATACACTGCAACAATACGTTCATGGATCTCTTTTGCATTCTTGTCTTCCTTGGTCAAAAATTTGATAACTGCGCGGTGCTCAACCTTCTCCATTTTTGAAAAAATTGTGACTGACGATCTGCGATCAGCTACTGCTTCTTAAATAGGCGAGGCAGAAGCGTGCGGCTGCAGGTCCTGACTTGTCATAACTTGTCCTAACACTCCCACAAATAGCCATCCCCCTTCCTCTGTTTTGCCCTACCGATTCGCAAAAATTATTGACCACCCCTCGTATTTTTGTTCTATTTCTGTAGAATTTTGTTTCTCATTCCTATTTTCCTTAATTTTTTTCCCATTTCTGCACGTTTAACTATTACTTTTTTAGGTGGGCTCAGGTTTTTTGTAGCTCTCCTAGTTCTGGTAAGGTACTGGGGCTCTTCTTCCGATTCCGAGTGTGATAGTTGCTAACTCATTCTCACATCGTTCTATTCCTCTTCGCTGTCCAGATCACCCTCTACAGATTTCAGTGATTCCGCTTTTGGGGCTGCAGGATCTCTTTTTTAGGCCTCAACCAATTTTTCCTTAACAAGGGCAACCTTGAGTATCTTGGACGAATCATATTTTGATGATAGTTTAAGTTTTGGTAATCCATTGTTTCGAAGCATTTTGCTTAACATTTTCTTGTAACATTTTGCGTTACCTAGGTTCGCCAGGCGAGCACGTGTAGTGCATGTGAGTATTTTTACATTTTTTGGGCTAACATTTATAATATTTATTCGGTGCCATAATGTTCGGTTTCAGTGTTTCTTTCTTTTCGGAAGCTATGCTACTCCTCATTTAGGAGATAGTGAGTTGCTAAGTGTGAAATGAACTTATTATTCAGCACCTGTTCTAGGACTTCCCAAATGTTTCTAGTAATAAGCTTGGCCTGTACTTCATTATCTGGTTAGCCAACTTTCCTTGTTTGGGGATGATGATTATATTTGAGGTCTTCAGGACGCTGGGAAACTACATGCTGCCATGGACGTATTGTAGAGTTTCCACAGCCTAGTTTTTAGCCTATATGAACCTTCCTTCAGGTCTGGGGATTGTTATACTCTCAATTTGCACATTGTTAAAAGTTTTTGGCCTATCAGAATCCTATTTTTAGGGTTTATGTTTAAATGTGCCCCTATAAAAAGGCGAAAAAATGTTATGATTTCTCTCTTCTACCGAAACCTTCTACAAAACCTTGCTCTTAACTTCCTTACCAAGCACTTTCCTCTCGGTTCACTTGAGCTGAGAACCAGAAGTGTGGGAAGTTTCTCCAGAAGTAAGACGGCTGCATACCGTCTCCTCTTCTGCCCCCGCCCCCGATTGTGGATGGGGGGCAAGGGGGACTGCGATCACTTAAAAAAGTCTTAAAATGAATACGCAAGTCAGTCTGAAAAAAGTTTTGCAGAAAAACTGTAACTTATTTTTCTCATTTCGATTCATTTTATATTTTGCATAGAAAGGACACTGAAATAATGAATAAGATTAATCACTAGTTTGTCTCTCTCGTGTTTTATCTAATAGTCTTTGTCTTACAGATGCCTGGCAGAGAATTCGGTTGGAAGTATCATCTCAAGACCGTCAGTTGTTCAAGCAGGTGAGAAGTCCCATCTCCCTCAAATTCTCTATTGACTTCCCATAGTTTACTGTTAAAAAAACGGGTTTATGACTGAGATTGCCAGGGTTGAAATATATATCAATTTCGAGTATTTTAACTTGATAATTCACGTTAGTAACTAAGAAATAAAAGGAAAGAAATAGGGAATGCACTAACACTTAAATAGGGGAAGAAAAGATATAAATTAAGTGACGTCATCTTCACCATTGTCCCATCTTACATACGTGTAAACTTCTGTTTCGTGTGAAGGGCGTTTTTACCTACATGCCTATTATTTTCTCCTAGCAAGAGTATTCAAATTCATATATGTAATTTTCTGCACTCTTTGGAAAGACAGCCATTTTTAATAAGCCCTTCTTTCCCCAATAGTTTAGATTAATATAGATATTGCAGAGAAGTCTCGCTTGACTAGTGGATACGTAAATTTCACCCTGTGTTGCAGGGTTCGATTGCCGGCAAAAGCCGACACAAAATATTCGTGTGCTCGGTGGGTGCAGCCACCACTCAGGCGGCGACTCGAACTTTTGTGTTACACAGAATAGTCACTTTTCCATCCCCTAACAGGCCGAAAGGATTTTCCTATCCATACTTCTTTGACTCGGAACGGGTGGTCCTCCCTTGAGCCACAAAAGGTTTCCTGATTGTGGGTGGTGGAAAACACATGACTCCCGATCTTCCTGCAGCCCTTCACTTGCCAACGAGGACTAACCCATTGTGAAAATGGACTTGCCAGAAAAAATTGTCATTCTGATCATTATGTGAATTTCATCATCTCGTCGGAGGAGTTCGTCCATGATTGAAAAGGGACGGATGGAATAATTAACATAATCATAGGAATATTACAGTGTTGTCATCCTCAACCATGTCCACTCTTGTCATTATTTCACCCGCAAAAGGGACCCTCGGCTTGAATGTTACACTTGGCACCTGGGTCCCCAGTGCCCCATCGCCCCAGGTGCCCGGGTGCTCTCGAACTAAGTTTGGGGATCCTGGGGTTTGCTCCTCTTTTGAGAGTGTCAGGTTTAATCTGAGTTATTGTTATGGCTGTTAATTGAGTGCTTTAATTCCCTTCCTACCCCAGCACCCGAAGAAAGGCTTACGTGGTGCTAGTAACTATACCATTATAACCACTGCCAAGAGAAACTAGTACCCCTTCTCGTGTCCTCATTTGCACCTCTTCTAAATCTCTGAGTATCTTTTCCTCCTTCCTGATTTCTCGTTCTGTTTTAAGGACCTGATCTGTTACCTCAGGATGTGTCAGTAAAGAGGTTTGGGACCTTTTATAAATAATACTCTTTAAAGCCCGTGTTTCTAGAAGACCAAGTTTAAATGGTCCTGGGCGTTGGAGTGCCATTGGAGGGAGGGGGAGAACATGATCGGTTTGGATCTTAATAACATCTTATCTGCGTGTAATGGACAAACAACCTCCCTACGACCGTTCTCGCGTAAATGAGTTTGTATTGTCTATATGGGGCAGGCGTTACTACGGCCTTGGTTGCCATGCCAAACAAAAGCATCGGATCCTACCTTTTGGTCCATCGAATAACAGATCTTCAGATCTTGATCGTCGTATTGACGGAGAGAAGGATTTAGAAAGGGGTTACTCCTTGATGTGCCCCGCATCACTGGCTGCTCAGTTCGGAGCTGCGGCTTTTGGGGAACTGTCAGAGACCGTCTATTAACTCGATCGTCCGTTGGGTAACTTTCGGTCGGGGTGGTAGCGAGTCTCGTGCGAACATCATCATTAACACATCAAGCCATTGAAATTCCAAAAATCTTGGGATAATTGGGAGCGTCTGTATACGAGATAAACTGTAAATCACCACATTTTTTCATTTTTTCATGGTCGAAGACTAATGAGAAGAGGATGGAAGTAGCAGAAATGAGGATGCTGCGGTGGATGTGTGGCGTGACGAGGGAGGACTGAATCACAAATACAAGGATCAGAGGAACAAAAAAAGTGGCGGAGATTTTTTCTAAGAAGACACAGGAAGCAAGACTTAGATGGTATGGACACATAATGAGGAGAGATGGAGAGAATGCTGAGAGAAGAGCTTTGGAGATGGAATACAGGGAAGGAGAAGGAGAGGAAGACCCAAGATTAGATAGAGAGACTGCATACAAGCTGACATGAGGGAGAAGGGGCTGGAGACCAACATGGCAGGAGACAGAAACAGGTGGAAGCGGCTCATCAAAAACAACGACCCCGTATAAAGACGGGCTAATAAGCTGACAACGAAGATGGTCGAAGACTAAATTGAGTTAGGAGTACGCTAATTTCTAGTCATCCTAACTATTATCCTTCCTTAAAATGGCGTAAACGCTGCCTAAGAGCAAAACTTACTTTCAACTATGACAAAGGTGGGTTCCCTTCACTATTAGTCTATTGAACCTCTCCAAGCGGCTTCTTCTCTATTGTGAAGGCGGCCCTACTATTCTTTCATAGGGGCTCCTCTCAAAGTCTCTTACGGAGAGGGAGTTCCACCCTCTTCTACATTTATCTCCGGGTAAAGAGGCTTCCACTTTACTTTCTTCTCCCTAGGAGTAGGTGTCTAGTGTGAATCCTAGAGTGGTAATGGTTTTGTTTAGTGGCAGGAGTTGTCTGTTTAGTCTGATTGTGAGGAATTTGTTCGATTCGTGGTAGTTAAGTGTAAAAAGCGTTATTGTTGATTTTTCGGCTGAGGCCTTCATGCGGTTTTGTTTGAGTCAGTGTTCTGCTGCGTACATGTGTTATTGGAGTGTCCTGATTGATGTAATGAATGAGATGTGTTATGCTGTGAGTGAGGTGTCGTCTGTGTAGGTGTGAAGGTTGATTAATGGGGTTTGTGGTTGTGGGATGTCATGTGTGAATAGGTTGAATAGTAGAAGTGAGAGAATGGCTCCTTGTGGACATCATTGTAGAGTATTTGGAAGTATGATTTAAGGGTTCGGTGGGTGACTTTGTCCTGTCTGACAAAGATGAAGTTTATTATCTAATTTTGTCGTTGTTGGGGAAGTTGGTGTTCAGGTGGGCTAAGATGTGTTTTGCTACTGTGTCGAAGATTTTATTAATGTCTATTGCAGCAGAGATTGTACTTGAAGGGGGGGGGGGGGTTAGGGTTAGCGGTGGCTGAGGCATTCGATAATTTGTGAGATTGGTGAGGAGAGTCATCGTTGAGTGTACTTTCATGAAACTGTGCTGTGTCTGAGGCAGAAGTATATGTGAGGGAATCCCCACGTGGGAGATCTTTAGCAGAAAGGAACTCCCATGTGCAGCAAAAGGCCCGGCTAGGACTAAAGTGGTAAGCCTACCCTCTCCCCCCTTTCCACAAGCGGTAGCCTCGAATCGAGTCCCCCACGATTCACCTTTATGCGGGCTAAAATAGCTCTGCCAGAAGATTCGAGGCCATTCGAGAGTAAAGCTGTTTCCCGCTAACGCCAAACTCCGGGGAGAGCCTGGCATATAAATAACGCTCGACTCCCCAGAAGACACACATAGTTGAGAAGTCTCGCCAGAACCAAGAAGATTTCCCCATGGTTCCAAGTCAAGTGCTAGCAACAAAGCAAAGTGACAGCTGGACTATTTTGTCTATTTGGAATTAGCCCCAGCCAGGAGGTAATTCCACTGAAAGATCGCCCCGAGTGATTTTCCCGACTTCTTTCATCAACTCCTGTCGAAGCCCAACTCATTTCGGGTAGCCGAAATACTCTCCCCTGGACCGGAAGTTACCCCCCTCCCTTGCTTTTGGAGAACCGTCATCACTCCAACCTCCCGCTTTGAAGTTCGAGCGGCCTCACCTCAAGAGCAGAAGACATCCTTAAGCCAACCCCCTCCCCCCTTCAGTAACCCAATTAAGTTAATCTCCCCCCCCCTTCGTTTATTGATGTGATTTTTACCCGTTAATTCTCTGAGGTAATTTTACCCCTCAATTCTCTTATTAATTTTTTTGTGTAAATAAAATTCTATTTTTGTACAAGTCTCTTTAAATAACCTTGAACTTTGCCATTGTCCATAATTTGCCTGACCTCGTTGCACTCTCTCGTTACTCAGGCCGTCTGAACGCGTCGTTTTCCGTCCCTTTTGTCGGTTCGCTTTCAAGCTAGTGGTCCTCTCCCATAGATATAATATCGTATTGATATAATGTAATGTCATACCACGACAGTATATTTGGTCTGATTCTTTGGTGTAGTATTTTTTAGGGTGTTTGGATAGTGTGCACAGAAATAAGATTGAGGGGCTTTTGCTGGCTTGTTTTAGAGGTTTGTTTGGTTTGAGTATGGGTATGATGTGGACTACTTTCCAGATTGAGGGAAATGTGTTGCTGAAGCAAGTGTGGTTAAAAATTATGTGATCACTGAGATTGCTATGTTGCCTAGGTGCTGGAGACGGATGTTAAATATGTTGTTTGGATCAGTGGCTTTAGAGATTTTGAACAAGTTGATGGTTTGTTGAATGTTTTCTGTTGTAAAAGGGGGGCTTATTCTTTTGATATGTGTCAGCTCTTGATTTTTTTTTTGGAATTGCTGTTTTGTTTGTGCATTAGGAGGAAGCTAATGTTCTGGTAGTTTTTCATGAGAATATTAGTGTTATCTAGGTATTGCAATTTGGTTGTTTCTGGTGAGTAGTGTAAGTATGTGTGAGCTGGGGTGGTATGTGATGTGTAAATTTTCTTTATTGTTCTACAGAGTTAGGTTTGCGTTTGTTTTGTGGTCTATTGTTTTGACGTATTGGTTCCAGTTTTATGTTTGCTGTTTAGTGATTAGGTGGGTGATGTGGGTGTTAAGTAATTGGATGTGTTATGTTTAATATTGTGAGAGTGCACCGTTTTGTTTTAGAATATTACGTTGCTTTATGCTGTCTGCTATTTCCTTTGTGAAATTGGGCTTGTAAGTTTTTCTGTGTCCGTGTGGGATGAATTTATTGATTGCGTGTGTGAGTATATTGTTAATGTAGTGTAGTGCTTTGTCTAGCGAGTAGTTTTTAAGGTAAAATTGTAGTTTGTATTCTATGTATTGGGTGTAGTTTTACCAGTCTGCTTTTTTGTAGTATATATATATGGTTTTGAAGGAGGTTGGTTGTAGGTGTGTGGTTTTGAAGGATATAATAATGGGTAGGTGGTCTGAGGTGAGATCGACAGTAGTCTTTCATGTGGTTCTGATGTATAGGTGAAGTTAACAGAGTGTTATACCTGGGGATGTATTTTTTCCGTGTGTTGAGGGGTTGTCTGGTTGGTATGGATGTGTTATGGAGTATAATGAGTGAGTGAAGTTGATCTGCTATGTGGGTGCCTGTTTGATCTGCAGTTAGGTTTATGAGCCAGGATTAATGATATGCATTAAAGTAGCTGGAAGTGTGTGTGTGTGTGTGTGTGTGGAGGGAATGGTTATCAGGTTGTATTGTGAGCGTTTGATCTTTGTTCTAATGGATTGTATACTCGTGTGGGTGTCGTTTTTTATGTTTTTGTATGGGGGTGGTTTCAGTGAATGGAATGGAGTTGTGTATTAATCTTCCTTCTCTTTTCAGTGGTGATGCATCAGTTCGATGTGGGCGTGAGTAACACGACGGGGGAGGAAGGTGGTTATACCGTGTTGAAATGTTACGTTCAGCCCACCAACCTCCACCATGTACGCATCGAGGAGTGGCGAATGGATGGTCAGGTGTTTAAGGCCTCGCTTAAGCCAGGTAAGCATGAATAACCGTGAAATTTTACGTTTTTTGCATCCTTCATACGAAATAATACGACTGATCAAGAATATTACGCAATCTTGCAATGCGACAAATCAACTGATTGTAAGGATATGCAAGATAATTCCTCCCTTCACGCAGATCGCTAGATGGAGATTTGATGGTCGACAATGGAGTTAGTTAAGCCATGTCCATTGATTAACGTCACTAGACTCTCAAATCCAGGAACCTCTCAACGTCTCCCTCATTAAAATATAAATATTTATTCGCTTGCCCTCGAATTGCCAGCAATAATTCTCCCATTAACTCTTTTCCAGGAGCCATTCAATATCTCATTAAAAACTGATTCTCATTGTCTTTGCCGAAGTCCTTTTCTTTCTATAGACAAAATACGCGATCTTACAAAGGGTGTGACCCACAGCAAAAGGCCTATCCTAGAGCGAAAGGCCTATCCCCAAACAAAAAGCCTATCGTAAAGAAAACAAAAGCCTATCCCACAGCAAAAATCGTATTCCAGAGCAAAAGGCAAAACCGAAACCATAAAGACTATCCCCAAACAAAATGCTTATCTCACCACAAACCTCCTATCCCATAGCAAACGTTCTATCCCACAGCAAAATGCCTTTTCCACTCAAAAGGCCTATCCCACAGCAAAGACCTTTCCCACAGCAAAAGAATTATCCAAGAGCCAAAGGCCTATCTAACACTGAAAGGCCTTTCCCACAGTAAAAGGCTTATTACACTGAAAAATGCCTAGCCCTCATCAAATGCTAAAAAAAATCAGATTTTGCCATGACATTTACACGGCTAATATCAGGATTTTTACAGCGTTAAATTAACAATATATTCTTTCGGCTAACATAATATCTGATTTTTAACAAAGCCTCTTTAAACATAGGTAAAAGAGAGATATTTGCAGACCAGTATCGAGGCGTAGATAACCGAAATGCCAAAGGGGGAAAATTAAAAATGATTTTAACCTATGCGAAAGATTTGATCATAATATATGATTTCGCTCTTCCGAACATTTTGCTGAATCGGCATATATTATTATATGCCGAGGAGTGACATATATTAGATATGGTAAAAGTGCCGAAATTACCTTATTTACAAAGAATACATTACTCTTCTTCGTCTTCACTTAAACCAGAACGAAAATAATGTTTTTTTATCGAGTTTCGCATTGTCAACTAATATTCGACCCTCATTTTTTAGTGCATAAAAAGAAAGTCGATAAAAATATCAAAACTAACACTAACTTTTCTTATCTACTAAAGCTTAAGACTTTAAAACCAACGAGATAGGCAAGCGAGGAAAGCAGTGAAGATGAGAAAAGTTGAAATGTTTAAAAAGTATATACATAGCTCGAGTAGTGCAAATAGGAAGGCCGTGATGGACTGAAGGCCCGACTTCACGGAAGGCTCAGATGTGCTTAAGAACACGAAATATCTCGCTGGGGATTATCCCGCGATGGTGTGAGTCGGGCAAAGTTCACCTCTCACGGCGAAGCGTCTGTTAACTGGAATCCTCCGCCTTCAGGGGCGGGGAAAAGCCCCTCCGTCTCACCCCTATAAAACGTCTGACGCCAGACTTGGAGCCAGTAATCGCCTGTGTCCGCGAGTACCTGCGAGTATCTGCCATCTTCCCGTCCCCGTAGTTCTGCGTGAACCCTTGCAGAACCCCTCAAGCTCCGTGTATTCTCCTAGAACTCGCATGAGTCAACCCCTTACTCATTGGTACCCGTTACCCGAACGCGACGCCTCAACATCTCGATTTGGTGTTCGAAATCCGAAGGCCAGATTTGAGGTGATCTCGTTTAATAGTCGTTCGTCAAGAGACTATTATTTTGGACTCTGTGCCGTCCTTAACAAGACAGGATTACTCCCTCGGACCAAATATTTGAGGTAACCACAACCCACATCTCTCCTGTGCAAGCTCTCTCCCCCACATCCTTTAAGCCTCCGTCATTTGGGCTTCGCGTGCGCTCAAGGCCCTTTGTGCATCCCATCTGTCAATTGTCCGTTTCAGTGTATGGTGGTCGACACCGTCCAAATCTTTCTTTAAAACCAAGAATCATGTACATCTCCTATGTTTATATACCTTACTTAAAACCCTCTTTAATTTTGTAAATATATGATTTGCATAGTAGTAAAGTAAATTTTTGTAGTACTCCGTTTCTATTACCCCCAAAACTTCCAAGATAGCTAAGCGTTGGCCAACCTAAACTGCACTATGAAACTTAATTGCACTCCGATCTGTATTTATAACTCCACCCACGCTCATAGCGGACTGATCCGTTCATAGGCTTCTCTCTTTGGGGTTGAAGAATTTGCAAAAGGTTGGGAGCTAACCTCAACCTACGACAGTGATGTAACTTTATGTTCGTACACACGCTTGTTTTATTTAAACTTTCTTTCACGGTTGCAGTGCGTAGTCAAAATATAGCGTTTTTTTTCTCTATGTTGTTTGTGACAGCTTTTGTGGATTCATTGTAATACATATGGAAGCTGCCGGGTTATAAGCTGAATGCGGTCTTGTTCGCTGCTCAAAGTTGAAATATAATTAACCTTTGCTCTTTGATTCTGCATTGTTCCACATACAAATGGTATCTTTTTTTCGTTTATATATATATATATATATATATATATATATATATATATATATATATATATATATATATATATATATATATATATATATATATATATATATATATATATATATATTCTCCAACAGCGTTGGGTGTAAGGTCAATAATTACACACTCTTTTGCCAATGCGCTGTCTTTATTTTTCTCTTTAAGCTTTAAATCACTTGAATAAGAATACAAAGATGAGGACAGTCATCCAACTGTTTACTTTTTCTTCTTAAACCATTATGGAGTTGATTTGGTCATGCGCTTAGAATCGTTGTCCCGCTGAAATATTCATTGATTTTGGCGTAGAATTTTTCGCATTTGGAAGCAGCTTTTCCTTCAGTATCTTTCGATACATGGCACCATCTATTTTCCCATCGCTGATGTGGAGCGCCCCTGTGCCATGTCCAGTAAAGTAGTTCCAAACCCTGAGACTACCTCCTCTGTTTTTTAATTTGGAAACTGAACAACTCATTGCCGTTTCTGGCTGTAAAATATATAAAATAAACTACAAAGCATATTGTTCCGTCTACTGGAAACCAACTAATTCTAATGCCTATATTCATTATTTCTCGTGTCACGATGTATCCGTTAAAAGGTCTGTAGTTTCTTTCATGTTCCTGAGAGCATATCGCATTTGTGATCCTTGTTTCTTGCAAGACGAATTTAATACAATCATCCAAACATTCATTGAGCTGCAATATCCACTTTGGTTGATAGAAAAGTGTCACTATAAAGCCAGGACCATTTATGACTCCCCAGCTAATTATAAGGAAAACAGATGTGACAAATATTATGTTACCTTCCTATACTCCCCCAGTTAATCAATTTCAAAAAGTTGGCACCGACCAGCAACATAAATGTTGCCTTTCACTACGAGAATACGATCAGAAATAGATTATCCAAAAATAGATCGATCGATAAAGAACAGGGAGTTTATTTTGTTCCCTGCAAATCATGTAATGAAGTATATATCGGTGATAGCAGCAGATTTTCCAAGAGAATGAACGAACATAGTTGCGATATGCGACGTGTTGCCCTCTCCTCGAGTTTATTTATACATATGTCCAATGGAAACCATCAAATTGATATTGATAATGCTAAAATAGTTTATAAGTCTCACAATTATATAAATCGACGCTAAATTGAATCGACACTTATAAAAGAAATTCCCAACTTTAATACTTCCGACGGCCAATTCAATACTAATACTTTAATAAGCAAGAAATTCATACTTCCGCTTCTCAAAAATGCCGCTACAGTCCCGCATCCTCCACCTTAGGACCACTGATTTGTGTGTTTGTACGTTAAGCAACTTCTGTATTTCGCTTGTCCACCAGCGACTGACGATGACGGATGTTTCCGTAGAAACCTGGTTTCGCATATAAAATTAGTCCTATTATTGTGGTTTTAGCCATATAGTTACATGTACACTACTGTACTTATATATATATATATATATATATATATATATATATATATATATATATATATATATATATATATATATATATATATATATATATATATATATATATATATATATATATATATATATATATATATATATATATATATATATATATATATATAAAAGCCTTGCATTGTCGTGTCTATTTCGTTTTTAATGTATATAAAATAACGCGTCCACTTTTTCCTCTAGATCTTTCTGTATTAAATATTTTGTAGCCAAGTAAGTTAAAGTCTCTTGTAAAGTTTATATTAAAAGTATCGAGTAATCATTCCGTTACTGCGATAATATAAAAATTTTCATATGCATTACAACCATTATTGACCTTGTTCCTCAAAATTCTTCCCTATGTAAAAACATGATAAATTTTGTTATATATTCACTAAACTTTGATTCGGCGCTTGAGTACCACGTTATGGTAAGCGCTGGGTTCTGTTTATGTTTGTGCATGATATTAAAACTGATGTTAGTAGATGAGACTGAAAGGAATTTGGGAATTTTTTGTAAAGAGATAAAGCTTAAACAATGTCCAAATGTACGCACCAGTATCGCCTAGTACAGAAATAAAAATAAACAGAATCGATGATGATATCAATAATACGAACAAAGACAAAGCTAACTTTGATATCATCATGAAGGATTTTTAAAAAAATTGGTCAATGTAATGAATTATGCATATAAAAATTCTAAATGGGTGACCGAACTGTAGAAAGTGAAGATCTGGTTAAATTTACAATTGCCCCTTAAACTTTAAAATTGCAAACATTTTATTCGAAAAGAAGAATTACAGAAATGTAGCTACAGAAGCCCAAACTCTGAAATACTCAAAGGTGTTGATTACATCCTGATGACAAAATCATTACCATCAATAATATCCAAGTCATCATAAACTTAAATCCCGTGACAACATACTGATAAAATGCAGGATAAAGATAAACTTACAAAAAGAAATGAGAAAGATATTTTACTAAAACTATACCCATCATATTCCAAATTTCAGCTTAACTTCGAGTAGTATGCCATGAAATCTCTTTTAAACCGAATAGAATGAATAACATTTAAAACAGGAAAAATAATTTCGTAAAAACACTTTATCTATAATTTTGAAAACTACAATTAAATACAAAGAAAGAATAACAAATTTTCGAAACGAACCATAAACTTAATGAAGAAACTTCAATACCAACCAGCAGAGTTAAACCAAGTAATTGTAAATGAAGCATAAAACCACTATGTTCAAATAGATAAGGTCTTGATGAAACTATCACTGAAGAAAAATGCTGCAATATACATAGCTCACTAGAGACTACTCTAAAAATAGGAGTTCACTATAAGGATCGACATAAATGTCCATCGGTGTTGAGAAGGGCCGTTTTTACAGGATTTGAAAACACATTGCTTATAATCGGAAACAACTATTTGATGCGTTTGAAAATCTGCTCATTTTTCAAAAAGTGCCGTTTTACAAGGTTTTTCAAGAAATGGATCAAACATTAAAAAGGGAGTTTTTCCTTGTTTGGGGAAACTATCACTTATAATCGGAAACAAATATTTGATGTGTGTATCCGGTTGGAACGGAAATAATTTCCGATTTTAAGGCATTTATTAACAATGAAAAAACTTATCTCTATGGAAATATTTAATCATAAACATAACCTCCATTGTTTCCTAGAAGCTCATTTCAGCTGTCAACAAGCTTATAAATGACACACTTTTAAAATTCTTTAGGTTTTGATGCAAAATATAAATCCATCTCGTTTTCAAGCTCTTCTCTTGCTGTCAACCTTAGATCATCCAAATGGTTCTGTAATCCCCTAAACAAGTAATAATCAGAAAGAGCAAGATCAGGAGAATATGGAAGAATAAGCAATATTTCACAGCCGAGCTCCTTCAAGAGATCTTTGGTCATTCGAGCTCTGTGAGGACGGGCGTTATCGTGAAAGAGAATGACAACCCCTTCTGTTGAATAAAGAGGCTCAACTTTGAACCCAAGCGTCTTTCAAACGATGAAGTTAATTGAAGAAGTAATTAGCATTAATTTTCTGATTGTTGTCTAACAGTTTGTAATGGCTAATTCCTTCAATATTCCACCATGCACTCAACATGATCTCTTTGGATGAAGTCCTTCACTCGGTTGTTGAGAAATTCTACTCTCTCAACTGATCCGTGAAGGGCGGCGTTTAACTTTATGATACAGGATCCAATTCTCATCGCCAGTAACAAACCTGCTCAATAAACGGTGCCTGAAGGCGACGTGAAAGCAATGACTCACGGCAAGCAACACGCGGTTGAAGATTCGTCCTAGAAATTTGTGCGGGACCCATTTTCCAAGTACTAGAATCATTTAAATCTTTTTCATTTGGCCTACGACAGTCATTGGGTCACGCTAAATTGTTCTGCGAGCTTCCTAGAAATTGTGGCAGGATATGCTTTACAATAGCTTCCAACTATTCGGAATCAAGTTATTCTGGACGACTTTCTTTTGGTCCGTCTTTTATCCTGAAATCCCCACTTCGCAAACAGGAAAAACACCCCATTCAACTTCTTTTACTTTCTGCATCTTCTCCATAATTGCTCTGAATGGATTTTGCCGCTGTACTTGCATTGAAACCTTTATGAAATTCATAGAGTAAAAGATGTCTAATGCGATCTTTAGATGGAAGGACACAGGGGTGAATACCTAAGAAGATTATGAACAATATTTTTATAATCTGAAAGAAAAACGTATAAATTACTCGTTATAGGATTCCTAAACGCTAAAAAGAGACATTACTTTAGTAAATACTATCTAAATCTTTATTTTACAAAATAGGATAATACTTTCGTTCCAAACTAAAACCTCGCTAATTATTCAATTAAGATGTTTCGACTTGGTTTTCATTGCTTGAATGAGGTCTTGATTATAATTAAAGACGAAGCCGCTTTGAATTGGATTGCCTTTTCATTATTAGTCTTTCCATCTTTCTCCCCCTCCCCTGCCTTTAAGTCCCAGTGGCGCGCCACGCAGCGGGATGTTTGCCCATCGGCGGGAAAAGTAGTCCCGAATGATGCCAAACTGAAACCCTATATTCCCACTCCGAGTCGGGATAGGGGCGGAATTTAGCGTTTGACAATCGAAATGAGCAAGAAGCCCATGACAAATAATGAATAATAACAATAGGATGGATGAACAAAGCAGCGTTGGCACTTTGTCTTTAATGTTGAAGAGATGCCGTACTTCGATCCTCCATCATATATGAATTCACCTGCTCAAGAGGTAATTCTGAGGTATATTTGGTATCGACACAGCGCACGCTACACGCCCATATTTGCGAACATCTAGGGATCAGCTATACAACTGAAGCCCCACTCACTACTCTCGAATTCTCACCTATCCGATTACATTCTGAAACGAGACATCCACACCACAAACCCACCCCCCTAAAATTTTCAATTAAAGACACAGCCAGCATCGAAAGCCAACTTCGAACACTGGAATCCCTTTACATTAGATTTACAAACCCGACTTTGAACTCGGACACAAACTCCTTTCCACTATTACTCCACTTAAAAACACCCAAGAACCACACACGCCCAAACCACTCCAACCAGAACCAACCCATATTGTTCCCATTTTTTCATTTTCATCTCTATTTTGTACAGCGACGCCACACCAAAAAATACCAGACTCAGGTTTTGTTTAAAAAATAAAGACATATTTTCCATTTAATCTCGGTTAAAACGCATCTTCATTATTTCACATTCCCCAATTGTTCCTTTATTCCGGATCTTAAAAAGTGTATTTATTTGCAATTTCCTACTTAAAAGTCCATGAGAACAGATTTCCTTATACTCAATATATATATATATATATATATATATATATATATATATATATATATATATATATATATATATATATATCTATATATATATATATATATATATATATATATATATATATATATATATTAATTTGTTTTCTGTAATTTAGGTTGAATAGCCAGAAGATGATCATAATTAATATAGTTACTTATGAAACCTGCCGTATTTGTGGCTGCTTTCTGTCTTTGTGTTTGTGTTGTTTATTGGATATAACATGACCCTTTGTAAGTTTTAAGTTGCTGATGAGAGACTGGTTAGCGTGTAGTTCTTATTTTTTCCATGTTACCCTTCATTAAAACGTAGAAGTATGACGGAAATATTGGATCCTTCCATTGCAATCCGATTTTTCCTTGAATATTTTGTAAATACACAAGGTAGTGTATTTACACAACCTATTAATACTCGAGTGTATCCCCATGCTCCTTCGGCGTTTTCTCACTTTCAATGACCTAAGGTGCGTGCAAACTTTAATAGTTCTTTAGTAGTGGGAGATCGATCTTATATATTGAGGTATCACTTGGTGCTTAGCAGCCATTGCTATCATACGATATATATGGTTAGTCAGAAAGTCCTGACTCACTTAGGAAGGGGAAGAAAACAACAAAGTTTATGGACCAACACCAAAATATATTCTTAAAAATAATGTCCATCATTCTCTACGATCTTTTTCCAGCGATGAGACAGCATCCGAATCTGTTCCAGATACCAGTCAACTGGTTTTGAGTAAAAAAAAACTGTAAACGAGCTTCGTTCACTCCATCAAAAGTGTTGAATCGCTGGTCGTCAAGGAAGTGTGCCATTGAGCGGAATAGGCCATAGTCACCCGGAGCAGCATTATGACTGAATGGTGCAATTGGAAGAATCTCAACAACATCTATCTGTTTGAACTTCTCCATAGTCAACCTGGCAATGTGTGCCCTCGCATTGTCTTGCTGAAACAAAACCTGACCTCGATTGATCAAAGCAGGATACTTTTTGTTTAGTTTGCCGTACACGCGACCTAGCTGCTGGCAATACAGTTTAACGTTGATGGTACAACCATGCGAAACAAGTTCGAAATGCAGTACTTCTTGGAAATTCCACCGATTTCGTTGTGGAACGGATGCTTGTTGTTCACCTCGCGGAACCCATTTCCTCTACTGATCGTGATTAACCAAGTACACCCCCTTCTCATCTGACGTGACACTTCGCCTCCAGAATCGGTCATCTATTGGGGTTATTCAGAAGTTGGCTTCAAATCTCTACTCTACGGGCAGCTTTGCTTCGTTAATGTCATATGGATCCAATCGGGACTTCTTGTGAACAAAATCCATTTGATGCAATTGGTTCAGCACAGTCTGATGGGATGACACTCAAACAACTTTCGCAAGATCACGGCTGCTCACAGAAGTTTCAACTTTCAATGCTGCGACTAAAGACCCGCTGTCAAAGGTTGATGGTCGGCCGGAACGTGGTTGATCGTCAAAGGTAAGATCCCTGGAGTTGAAACGTCTGTATCACCTCGAGACCTTCGCCTGACATACTGTGCCTTCTCCTTCAGTATTATAAATTTCCTTCACAGCAACTCTTGTACAAATTGTTTGCTTGTAACAGTAGCGAATCAAAACTCCAATTCCACTTTCTTCCAAACTCATTTCTGTCAGTTGGTGTTTATCTTACAGAAAGAGAAATAAACTACGCAGGAGCAACAAACAACATCATCGTATGGAGGCTGGTAGTCGAATGAGTACTGTTAACCTACCCTGATGTAGTCGAATGAATAAGGATAACCTAAACTAATATAGTCGGATGAGTAAGGCTAACCTAACCTAATGTAGTCAAATAAGTAAGGCTATCCTAACCTAATATTGGCGTTGCTCCATAAAATTCTGTTGTTTACTTTCCGCTTCCTCAGTGAGTCAGGAGTTTCTGGCCAACTATATAGTTCCTGATAAAATTTTTCAACTTTTACAATGCGTTTTTCTAGATTTCGAAAATAAGAATGAGAAAAGATTGATTTGTTTTATATGTCCTATGTTCTACCCTTACTTATTTTTAAAAGATTGTTGAGTTCAGCATATTCGATCGTTTCTCTTTTTTTTCATTTTAGCTTAACGTTATTTTCATAGGTTAACTTATCATTGTGTTAGCTACCCTTGTCTTATTGTTATTTTCAAAACTTTCTTATTTTAAAGTGGTTTCTCATATACAATTGTTTTAGTTTTCGTTTTAGAATTGGATCACTTTATCAAGAAGTTTGTTAAACCTCTTTTGCTAATGTAATTTTGAAGGCTTTTTCTAAGTTTGAGTGGCAAGTTTCATGGGGTTCGTTCTCTTTGCCACGGGTCTATTTTAATTTCTTCTGAGTAATTTGTGATTGCAAACTGAAATGAACAAGCTGGTAACTGATCTGTCTTTAATGACGTTTTGTTCCATTTGGACCCATTCATGTTTATTTTCTATTTTGGTTCTATTGAAATGAGTTCATAATACTTTGCTTCTTTGGTAATTTATACTAATCCGATTCATGGTTCAATTCCTTCACCTTATATCGTTTTTCCTTTCGCTTGAACTTCATATCTTGCTCTCCAATCTTTGCGATGAAGCCGGCCATAATCACCTTGACATGACATTTTCTCCTTGAAATTTATTCATAAGTGCTGCATAGAAGTTTTCAACTTCATCTGAGCGAGATGTTTCAGGGGCGTTGACTTGGATTAGTTGTAAGAAATATTATTTTCATATTTTGATAACTAATTTGATTGATCTATCAAATATTATATATAACTTCTGTTATGAATGTTGATGTGTCTCGGTGTATTATAAATTCTATGTCGCATATATTTTATCTCTTCTTACAGCTATAAAAGAGAATGTGGGGTTCATGTTACTGAAACCGATGTTACTACTTATAGTTATATTAACTTCTTATCTTTCGGGGCGCTTAGTATTATGTGAATATCTGAATGATGTATGTATATATGGAGTCGTCAACTGTTGCAAGCCACTTTCGTAAGCCTTGGATTTTTCGCACCTGCTGCTCCAGAGCTTACCTTATCGCTGCCTTGGATGGGGGCTAGTTCTTTTCTCTCTCCCAATCATATGGGGCTAACCTGTACTGCTCAGCTTATAGGCTATATCGGAGCATTGTTTTTTTGGCGAGGTGAACTGTGCGAGAGTGGTTAAGGCAGTGGAGCTAAGAATCAATGAGCTTTTGTTGGCACAAGTTCAAAACCACCCTTGCCATTTATTTGACGGGTATAATTAAGTTCAAAATATTTCTGTTATTGTAACAATCACAAAAAATTTGGTTGAGGCAACCGTGGGCAGGCCTTCCTGAGTACAATGGCATCAATAAGACCGGAACACTACTATAACGGAACGTTGCATTGCGCATAGGTCCGGAATATCCAACCTACTACTCAGCGATAGGTGCTACGAACCATATATGGTACTCTCAAGTGCAAAATTGACGTAAAACTACCATATATAACAACGAGTCCCATTTAAGTTCTTATCAAAGATAAAAACGAAGGATGCACAGATTGGGCAGCATATAAGGCTGTGTAAAGATTATATACCAACTGAATAAGAAGAAACTACATCAGAAAAAATGTTGAGGAATTAAACCTGATTACCACCAAAGTAATATGAGCAGACAACAAAACAATCCCATGAATAAGTTACAAGACTCTAGTAGCTCCAGTATGGACACCTGGGATGATAGAAAGTTGACATGAATATAGACAGAATATAGAGACAATTAGCAGAAGAGAAACAAGTAGAGAACTACAACAAAATCTAAGCACAGCTATAGTATATATGATGATTGTTTTAATGACGAACTTGCCTAGATAACAGCCATTAAACCTTGCTATATGAATTTAAAGATGAAAATGCGTTGAAAGAGAAAACGTGAGAGAGGATAACTAATTCAGCCGGGAAGGTTTCAGAAGTACTGACACATAAATTAAACATGATTTATTGAACTAACAAATAACAAGGAAATATGGCTTAATAATCCAATTGGATATTATGGCCAATGAATATAATGTGTATTTTAATGAAATAAGATATATATATATATATATATATATATATATATATATATATATATATATATATTGAATATAGGGAAATGTCCGCTGATTATAATGTTAAGAGGAATAAGCTATATAAGGTGGATATTATAGAGTGAATAAGATATAAAATATGGTTTAAATAAAATATAGTCACGAACTAACCTAAGCGACAACCTAAGCTATATATATATATATATATATATATATATATATATATATATATATGGGGAATTATATAAAATATAGTAGAAAACAGCCACGACACTTTTGAAGTTATAATATCAGGGGAAATGGAATTTAAAGAAAGGAATTACACTTTGAATATATTTAGACCTTTGTATACACTAATGATTAGGGAGCTAATTTTTACTGACCTTGTCGGAGCGCTGATGAAATACAAGTGTACGTTAAAATGCGCTCGGGACTCGGGAAACGGGAAAGTCTATTCTGATTGGTTAATTTCGAATTTGGCTGTACAAAGGTTTTGATTGGTTGGTCGTTGGGAGGAATCATACTTTGATTTTAGATAACATATTGGTATCAAAGGTCGTACAAAAATGGATTTGCGGGTGAGATGCATTATTTTTTTCTCAGACGGGAAATTGCCACTTGCTTCTTTACAAACTTTGTAAGAGCTTGCAAAGATGTCATCTGCTACACAGCCATAAAAAAATGTGAAAAGCCTAATTCTACACCAACAAATAAACATAAGAGAGACTTATAGAGAAGCTAGACGAAGAGTTTGATCCCCGAAAATTCTAGTTAACTTTTAAAAGATATTGAGGCAAACCATCAGCCACAAAATTAAAATAAAGGCTTAACAAGGAGAAAAAATCAACGAACGGCAAAAGATTTGACGAAGATTTTAGACGGTAATGGTTCAACATTTTTTTAATATTACCAGAGGAATATGAAAGCTACGATATTGATTTAAAAAAAAACGAAATAATTGAACATCTAAAAAAATCAAATTTGAACGAAAATGCCCATTCAATAATACTACACCCGAAAGTTCAATGGAAGGATGGATAGGGAAAGTTTCTCACCAGGTGTTAATTGAAATTTTAAAAACGTTTAAACAAAGAACTTCAGAAATAACAAGAATGACGAAGGCAAACTTATTTAACACCTACCAAACATCATGCAAGGACTGCTGAACGTGACGAATTTGATTCTGGATGTAAGGCATTTTACTGACGAATGGAAACTATTTAAGATGGTTTTCATCCTGGAGAAAGGAAACTACCCAACAGCGCTGGCAGACTCTCATCCACTTTCACTACTCGAATTTGGAGGGAAGATACTTAAGAAAATCATTGCAAACCGTTCTCCAGTCATTTCTTAACGCCAGCATGCAGAACTACCAACAACATAGATTCTAGATTCAAGAGGCGGAGATGGAAAGATACGGCTCTTGCAATGATTACAGAGAAATTGCAAAAGATAGAAAAAGACAAGAAATATGCTGATCTAGTATTGATAGATGTTGTGTCTTGCAGTGTGTGGCACAGAGGCTTAAAATTCAAAATACTACAAATAGGACTGAACGCAATACTAGAAAAGATAATCTGTGTCTACTTCATGGACTGATGGGCATTCTTCACCACAATTGAGGTCCAAAGACCAGAATTTGAACTGAAATTAGGTCGCTAAAGGTGTCAGCCCGTTACACAAGATTTACACCAGAGACCTTCCGAGCTCCATGCTTGACAAATCGATATACATTCCGTTCGCTAATGACGTCTCACAGATTGTGGTGATTCCTTATAAAACTGAACAAACAATAGCTAGGATTACCGCATGGGATATAGGGAACCATAACGAGTGAGAGCGTTGCTGGAAAATTGCAACACACCCAATAAAATTCGCCCTCATCTTTATAATGAGGGGAAAATTTGCTGGATTGCAAATTTTAGAGGAATGATGCATTGAAAGCGCATTAGGTCAATAAACACAATTAAACACATCCCCTGAATTCACGACTGTTCGAAAAAATAATGAAACATTAAACCAGTTACTTTTGAATACTAAGGTAAGCTGGCTGTCGAGAGGACATAGCCTACAAAGACATATAGACTTGTATCACTCAAATGTAGGGTTTCTTACAGAGGTGGGTTCCTTCTTATCTCAAGAGTTGCAAAAGTACAATAATCACCTTTTTATTTAGGTGACTTAATTCAAAGCTTAATGCTGTAGAGAACTGTTTGCAAGGAAAGGATGTTACAAATATTCAAGTTCAAACAATCCTAGGCGGTTTCCTACTAGGCCTGTTTAAATTTTCTTTGACACTCAGGGATTTTCGGAATTTTTTCAAAATTACAAAAGTTGTCAAAGAAAAGAGACGAAATTATTTCCAATGATGATTTGGGAATATATATGAAACACCTTAAAAAGTTGGTTAAGGATTTCAAAGTGCTTTATAAAGACTTGGAAAAATACAAATCCCCTACTGGATTGTTGCACATTTTGAGATCACAATCACAAATACAATTCAGGATCCTGATTTAATGGATGAGCTCATTCATATGTCCATGGATCGCGAAGGTAAAACAGACTTAAAAAATAATTTTCTTAATAAGTATCCAAAACCCTGTGGCAAAGTATTGTTATTCTTACTTGGAACTTGTTTTAGTCATGATAATGCGCTTCTAGCAATTTGCTAGAAAAATAGAAAGAAACAGAACAGGATTACTTACGAAATCACATCGAACTACCAAATTAGGAACAAAAACAAAACAAGTAGTATTCCCGGTAGTAGGATCGCTGCGTAACGAATAAGACGACTATTTACGTCAACCAAAAAAGATACCAGTAACAGGTGAATAAAATTAAATCGAAAAATAAAGAAATACAGGGATACCCTTTCACCAGGGACCTAACTAATCAGACTATCCATAAATCTCTTTTCATAAATTGTCCTCACTTAACTCTCTTACTGATGATATTATGTAATATTTCGACAATTTATTATGTTTAATGTGCAATGTTGAACCACTCTCGCCTCTGACATCAGATGATTGGAAGGACTTTTGCTTCATTCCGCTGAAAGCTAGGAAAATAAACATTTCAAGCTCAGTTGTCTTCACTTTCACCATATATATATAAAGGGTCTTTCAACAAGGACGCTCAAGCTTTGTCAGGCGATAGTGGCCATGTTGTCAAAGCGATATCTGGCAACCTCACTGTGAACTGTTCAATAGTACTTGGCAAGTCACGATGGAAGGTTATAGCGTTGAATAGCGTGTGCAAATCATTAAATGTTATTATCAAAATCAGTGCTCCGTTCGACAAACGTTCCGCGCATTACGTCATTTATATCCTCGCCACAATCGTCCTGCCAAGTCCACTGTTCGACGCTTGGTGGCCAAATTCGAGGCAAAAGGGTCGATCAACAATCAGCCAACACTCGTACGTCACCGAAACGCAAGGTAGGCTGAAAACATCGCTGCCGTAAATGAGAGTGTACGGGAAAATCTGAGACAGTCAATTTCTCGTCGTTCACAAGAACTTGGCCTTTCTGCGACTTCAGTTTGGCGAATTATGCGTAGGAACTTGGGTCTGCACCCATACAAAATTCAACTTACCCAGAAACTTAAGGTAAACGACCATAGACAACGCCGTGTGTTCGCTAATTAGGCTCTAGAGCAGTTGGAAGTTGCCCCAAATTTCCCCCCCAAAAATCATCTTCAGCGATGAGGCCCATTTTTGGATGAATGGATTTGTGAACAAGCAAAATTGTCGGATTTGGGACGAAACCAATCCACATGAGACACATCAGAACCAATTGCATCCCACCAAAGTCACTATTTGGTGCGGATTTGCGTCTAACAGAATCATCGGTCCGTATCTTTTTGAGAACAAAGATGGGATTGCCATAACCGTCAAAGGCGAGACCTACAGATCGATGATAAGCAACTACTTGTGGCTTCAACTTGATTATATGCACGCCACGACAGACATTTTGCACCAGCGATTTTAGGGAAGGCTCATCTCGCGCGGCGGCGACGTCAACTGGCCACCGAGATCATGCGATTTAACGCCATTAGACTACTTTCTTTAAGGCGACCTTAAATCGCAGGTCTATGCGAATAACCCGCAAACAGTTGATGACTTCAAAGTCAACATAACGAACACCATCCAGCAAATTGAGCCAGATTTTTGCGACAAAGTCATCGAAAATTTGGCCTCCCGAATACGTTCTACCAAGCGAAGCCACGGCGGACATTTAAACGACCTCATATTCCACACTTAATGCCATAAAATGTACTTTCCAATTTAAAATAAATTGAGTGCATATATCACACACAACTTGTTTAATTTACATTTAAAAATCGAGCAACCTTATTGAAACACCCTATATATATATATATATATATATATATATATATATATATATATATATATATATATATATATAAGTATAAGTATAATATTAGGAGAGGTGGACTAAACAGCACTTTATTTTTATATTTATCCGAAAATAACCACCCCATTGACTGGAACTGGAACTGGAACTCCTTTAAAATGTTTTTTGTTTCTTCACCCACCATTTACATTCATATACACGGCGTTGTTGTGTATATATCGTTTTAGGGATGCATATGTCTGTTATTAGTTGCCTATTGTTCTTTTTCTTGGTATTTTTTTGTCTGTTTATGTGTTTTCCATTGGTTTGTACTATGTGATGGGCGTTCCCTTCGTATCTTTACCTATATAAGGTTGTCTTGTCCACTTTCATGCTATTCCTTGAAAATGAACTTGCAAATATAGTATATATATAGTATATATATATATATATATATATATATATATATATATATATATATATGTATATATATATATAAATATATATATATATATATATATATATATATATATATATATATATATATATATATATATATATATATATATATATATAGGCAAAGAAAATAGGTTGAGCCATCATTAAAATAAGAAGCGATTATATAATGTTAAAAACTACATTCAGAAGCGAAAAGATGTAAAAAATAGACTAATTGCGGATGGTCTTGAATAGCTACCCGAAAGTAAAGTAAAAAAGACCAATACTATAAATCCAGAGTGAAACAACATAAGGAGGGTGTTAAATATTACTTAAGATCTTATTTATAGGAAATGCTAATGAAGAAAATATTGTTTCTATCTAAATTTACACAATTACATATTTTGCATATAGAGGACAAGACAGATATGTATATGTAAGGACCAAATTAGAGTCGGAATTATATACAAAGAATTTCCGAACCATAAATGTTTCTTTTTCCACAATGGTTTCACAACAAATATTGTAGAAAGGTTAATCTGGACAATTATAAATAAAGCTTATCAGACAAACTATCCTGATAATACATTAGGAAAAGATAGATATTATTTAATATTGCCAAAGATTGGTATGAATAATAAAGTCATTAGCAGAAAAACCACAAGTATTGTTAAAAAATATTTTTATATGGAAATATTTTTGTTTCTTTATAGAAGGAAGATTCTGGATGCTGCCCTCAGGAGAGTTCGTGGTGAGAAACCTGAAACCTTCGGATGCTTACTCGGACATTTCCTGTTCTGTCTATCACCAATTGGAAAAAACGCGAAAGTCTTCAAATCTCGCCAAAATTTTGATTACCGGTAAGTCTGCTTGAAGAATGACTGAACAATTCGGCTCCAGTAGGATCTCTTCTCTCTTGTTTCTCCACACATACTGATAAGAAGCGTTCACGCTTGGGAGGAAGGGGGAGGGACGCGTGCTAGTTTGCGCGCCAACCACACGGGCAGATAGCTTTCGGTCGCTCAGAGGAGAGATGTCTTGCTTTTCCAATTATATATATATATATATATATATATATATATATATATATATATATATATATATATATATATATATATATATATATATATATATATATATATATATATATATATATATATTACATTACAGGACTAGTTTCAGTATCTACAAGAAATTATAATCCCAAATTGATTTAAATTATGACAAACTAGTCTATAAGCCTGATAATTATTACAAAAGAGGTATAATTAAGTCAATATTGATTGAACGAATTTCAAATTATAATTTTTCTGAGGGTACATTTAAATTTACCAAAGTCATTCAAAATTATCTCGGCCCAAAACTTGCTTCGAAAATCGTTGCAACTTTACCTGTTCCTTACTCTATGCTTTTCTTTGTTCCTTCTTCCCTTCTATGTGATCCTTTCTCCATTCCTTCTTTCATATAAAGCATTTGTGTCTTTTCATTATACAGTTAAAGATAGTATTAGATACCAGAACTAGTTCTGTAATGTAATAAACTACTGATTCTATTAAAGTGTGCTTGATATATATATATATATATATATATATATATATATATATATATATATATATATATATATATATATAACTTAAATCACATGACACGTGATATAATGGATGCATTTAAAGGCCCAAAGAAATGAAAATTGGCATCAAGAACTAAGGAAGACGACCATTGAAAGCTTAAGAAAGAAAATGTGAGATATAGAGACGGAGAAAATCGTGAAAACTAATTTTAACCGTTATATGAAAAATAAATAAAGGAGTAGGATTCGAACCTGTGTCTTCAAGCGTGCATCGCTATTGTGACCACAACGCTTTATTTATTTATTTTCATAAAACGGTTAAAATTAGTTTTCACCATTTTCCTACGTCTCTATATCTCACATTTTCTTTCTTAAGCTTTCAATTGTCGTCTTCCTTAGTTCTTGATGCCAATTTTCATTTCTTTGGGCCTTTAAATGCATATATATATGTATATATATATATATATATATATATATATATATATATATATATATATATATATATATATATATATACTAAGATGGTCCAAAAAACTAAAACTGATATTTCTTTCTCTCCAAAGGGCTAATTTTACTACACTTCACGAAAAGGATTTACACGTAAAATTCGATTCTTTATTTCATGATTTAGAGGTAGCCACACTTTTTACTTTTACTTTCCCAGGTTGGTCTTTGAGGGTGTCGGGATGAATATTCGGTGGTCGTGAATGAGACGGAAGATGAATTGCTTCTGATCCTAATCCTTCCTCAGCGTCGCATTGTACGCCTCTGCCAGGGCAACTCCTTGTTCAACTGCGTCGTCACCACTCTCAGGGTTTGTCATCTGGCCTGAACGTCCTCGTACAGCTTGTTGCCCTTATAAGCCCAAGGATCAATCTACAGGAAGCCCTGCTTCTCTCTCTGGACTCCACCTTTCTTAAGGATGGTGAAAACACTATGCGACCTTTTGGTGAAGAAGGCATCAAGGCGGATGTCTCGTGTGTCTTCGATTTTTTTTCCCGGCGTGGGTGATATTCGGGCGGATTTTCGTCTTCATACGAGTCACGCAGTCGGCCTTCACCTTGTCTGGAACCTGATCGTCCAACAGGAAAGGCCGACCAAGTATTTCGTTAAATACCAGAGATGCTTTTGGACGGCATTGCTCACAGTTCGAGTAATATTCATCCGGTTCGTGTATTGCTGGAGTTCAGTCAGCATCATGATGACATTGTATGGGGGTGTGGGATGACAGAGGAGCTTCGTGCCAAAAGTATACGTACACCAGGGCAATGAACAGCGCCATGCCAGTCACATTTCGATGCTTTCGTTTCGTTGTCTTAACTGGTGTCGGAACAGGAACATCTTGAGGTAATAGATGCCCTTTGACACCCACCTCGCATTGTGGATGGCACTAGAGTCACGTAACGATGGTTGAGTCGTTGTATCTCCTCCGAGGAACAGGGCTGCGTTGCAGGAATTTTAAGTAGTCATCATATGGACACTTTGGTGGATCAGCCAGGGCAGATGCCAGGTAATCCTTCATCTGGGAGCGGAGCTGCTCCAGATGTCCTTCGAATAGGGTATCCTCAGCCACCGTGTAATCTTGTTGGTTGATGGTCAGCCACTCCTTCTGAAAACACTTGAAGAGGGCGTTTCCGGACCTCCAGTGTGCCCGAAGACGACTCGAAAGACATCAGAGAGAACAATCTCCAACACATGGTGGCGGCACGCCAACATTGCCAACTCCTTTCCAAGACCTTCCTTGATCCAGATGTACTCGCCATTGTGGAGGCCAGTCTTGTTTGCAGTTGTATTAAAGACCAATCCGACTACTTCGTTGCGAATCTTCCAAGACTCGAGAAATTCCAGACACACTGTGGCCTGAGCTTCTCCAGTACTTCGGTTAGCACTTGGAATACACAGCAATTTCTCGAATTCTTGACAAGCTTTCAGAATCGCAACCCTTTTCACTGTCTTTCCCCCATCTCCTGCAGCATTTTTCCGTCATAATGCAGTAGAAGGGGACCATCTGCTTAAAGGTTCTTCCGTGCTTCTTCGTCTTGGATTTGTCATGTGTGATGACGCAACCGCCGTATCAAACTTCAGGATAACGTCAGATCAGAAATATCGTGGCCCAGGGCCTGTACAACAGCGCCAGTGACGAATGCCAAACGACGATCTCGATCCAAGGTGCTGACCACTTTAGGAAATTTGAAGATGTTCTTGGGCCTCTTCAAGGGAGGACCATAACTATAATTAAGAAGGGCATTTTTTTTAGTATTTGAATAATAATTTAATCTTAGTATGGTTATGACTTATGTTTTCTTTATCAAAGTTATTTCTAATAATTCTTTTATAATATCAAAAAACAAAATGGTGAAGTTCAGAAAATTTATTTTTATATATCTTCTTCTATAACTATATTTCAGCAACGTAAAATTTTGAAAGGGTGGAAATTTAGTCTAGAGTTCCTTTTTAAAATTTTTTATAATTGGCCAGGTTCAGAAAATTTTAAAAAAATAGTAGCGAAGCGCAAGCTTCCCCTGCACGGGAAAGTGGCGAAAACATTGCCTGGTATATATATATATATATATATATATATATATATATATATATATATATATATATATATATATATATATATAGATAAAGCGTGTTCCAATAACTTGGACCGATTTTAAATGTAAGTTAAGTTTAAGCGTCTAATGAGTTTTTTCTTTTTCTTTCATATTTAACAACTTCAGTCTTTGGCAATTTCAACCATGGAAAGATTAACAATCGAACATCGTGTTAAAGGTAACGAAGCCTATTACGAAAATGTACGTTCAAACAGAAACGCATTTCAGGCACTTCGCGATTTTTTGGTCAACATAATCGACCAACCGAGAGTGCAATTGGAAAAATTGTTCGTAAATTAAAACAAATGGGGTCGGTGGTAGATATGAAAACGCCATTGCCTGCTCGTTTACGCCGTTCAGCTGAAAACATTGCTGCAGTGCGCGAGAATGTGGCCGAAGATCCAGACACCTCTATTCGTCATCGCGCGCAGGAATTGAACCTCTCCACAACAACGTTACATCGAATTTTGACAAAGGATTTGTCTCTACACGCTTACAAAATTCAATTGATACAAGAACTGAAGACTGTTGACCATTTGAAGCGCCGTACATTCGTCAATTGGGTGCACGAGCAAAGACAAGCCGATGATGATTTTTCGCAAAAAATCATCTTTAGTGATGAAGCCCATTTTCATCTTGGTGGATTCATTAATAATCAGAATTGTCGCATTTGGGCTGATGAAAATCCCCGGAAGATTGTTGAAAATCCACTGCATCCAAAAAAGGTCACTGTTTGGTGTGCATTTTTTGCTAGCGGAATCATTGGGCCGTATTTCTTCGAAAATGATGCCGGGAATTCTGTTACGGTGACAAGCGAACGATACCTTGCCATGATAACCAACTTATTATGGTCTGAATTGAATTTTATGGATGTCGAAGATTTGTGGCTTAAACAGGACGGCGCCACATGCCACACAGCCAATGCAACGATGGCTTTATTGAATGAGAAGTTTCCAGGTTGCATCATCTCTTGGAACAGCGAGGTCAATTGGCCACCATGATCGTGTGACTTGACGCCTTTAGATTTCTTCCTTTGGGGTCATATTCAAAGTAAGGTCTATGCCAACAAGCCAACAACGATTTAACAGCTGAAGGAGGAGATAATAAGGCATATTGGTGAGATCGAGGAGCAACTATGCAGAGAAGTCATCAAAACTTTTGACCATCGAGTGAAGGTGTGCCGCCGAAGCCTTGGCGGACATTTAGGCGATATTATTTTCCACACATAATTGCCATGACTCAAATAACATGATCCAATAGTGAAATCAATAATTTTTTACCAATAACTGTTTTATTTACTGCTAACTTCAATCCGTCTTAATGGAACACTCTTTATATATATATATATATATATATATATATATATATATATATATATATATATATATATATATATATATATATATCCTTAAAAGTATATTGCAGGAAAGAAATCACAGTGTTTGGATAAATATATCGCGAAACCAACTTTCGACGGAGAGGTCCGTTATCTTCCGTCACTGGGAATCTAAGAACACACAAATTCACAAGACAGAATTTAATCATGGCGCTGTGTGAGAAAATATTTTTGATCAGTGGTCGGATGAGTGTTCTGCATATTAAGGGATTATTATTAGTGTTGAACTGACCATCGGATGAGTTTAAGTTGGGAATTTCCTTTACGAGATCTGATTCAAGTATGCACTTCTGGATATAATTGTTGGAATAATTATTATTTCTTCATTATTAAAATCAATTATATGGCCTTCACAAGAAAGGGAAAAGCAATCTTGAAGTTAGGCTTTCCCGGGGTATATCGCTTTTGCCTTCCTTCTTTTCTCTTAGGGAGTCTACTGCTTTTGCCATCTATATTTTATCACAACTGGTTATGGGATATAATAAACACCGTTATTTATCAGTGGATCAATTTTGGGGCAGATTACTACGTATGATAGTTTCGTGCTGAAAGGCAATACTAGTAATGTTAGTCCCTGCAATCTTTTAAAGTTGCTTTTTTAATATACATTGGCGAAAGCACTAGATTTCCTAAGAGAGAGAACACAAATGCGATATACACCAGGGCAGCCTATCTTCTAGCTTGTTTCTTAAATCTGCCGAGTGAAAGCCATACAATTGATTTTTATAATGAAAAAATAATAAATAATTCCAACAATTATATCCAGAAGTGCATAATTAAATCATCTCTAATAAAAGAAATTTCAAATTTCATTTCAACCGATGGTCAGTTCAACATTTCCTTAATATGCAAAACCCTCATCCCACATCTGCTCAAATATGTCTTCCCAGACAGCCCCTTGATTAAATTCTGACTTGTAAATTTGTGTCCTTAGGTTAATCATCTTTCTGTAATCATTAGTTTGCTAGCGACTGAAGATGCCGGATGTCTTGGTCGAAGCCTGGTTTCTCAATAAATTGATCTAAAATACTGATTCCTTTCCTGCATTTACTGTACCTTTTGGATATATATTATTTCACTAAAAAAAAGTTTGGTTAAAAGCGACGGATAATTTCGTATTGATAAAAAGTTTCCTTTCGAGTTTCTCGTTTATACGTCTGGATTCAACTTGTGAATAAAGTAACTGAAATTCATTGAAAACTAAGATTTACATAATTAGAAACCATGCAGCTTAGCACAAGATTTTCTTAAAACTGACGTTTTTCGATGCAACTAGTATCATCTTTAGTTACAAAGTAAGGACGTAACCAGACAAATTGGTTTTATATTGCAATAACGAGTGGTTACAACGTACTAACAAACAATACGGGGGCAATTATGGGGATGAAAATTTTAATAAAAGGTTAGATATAGACTAACAAGCTTGTAAGCGGCAAAGAAGTCACAAAAAATTTGCATCTAGGTGGTGGTCAAGTTTACAGAGATCTAATTGCTGGGTTGAAAAGGGGTACTGAGCCCTTCAAAACAACTTACTCATAACCGTCTTTCTTTTTACTCTCCTAGAAATTGGTGATACTCTTTGTCGTACTATTATTTACATGGTGTATCTAAATGACTAACAACAGTTATGATTAATTTATACGTGACCTTTGCCTGGAAGATTGCATTGCCGATATTTCATTTTGTTGCTGATCGTTTTTAAACATGATAAAGAAAAATCCAGCTATCATTGGAGACAATTAAATGGCTCGGATATTACCATTACAATTGATTTAGAATCTGTTGATGATAACTAAAATAGACCCACAAATTATGACAATCCACAACTATTATTAATCAAAGAATGGTGAAACATCTCTCAGGATTGGCTTTAAAGTTGATACGAATATATCACGAATTGAAGAAGTCATTCAATTTCTTTTTGTCGGAGGGCGTCATAAAACCAATGAACTTCTAAGAATCTAGAAATTATTTCGATTGTCATGTAAGATGCCCCAGGAAACTATGAATAGTGTGGTTAAATATTGCAACGGACCAAAGCTTAAAATTACAAACTATACCTTTCCACCCCCAACAAATGATGATGACTGTATAACTTCAATTATGGAAGTGGGAAGTTATATTTTCAGTTTTTCTTCAACGAAACCTGACTTAGTCTTTTCAGTCAAAAAATTATATTATATCTTGCCTCAACAGAAGTTTGTTTTCCCTGCAGGAGTTACAGTGTTATCACCGCCTCGGTTTCTTCTGCGACCAGAGGAGATTTATCAATGGAGCGGCCAGAATCTCCTCTTGCCATGTCTTGCCAAAGGACACCCAGCCCCAACTTTTACGTGAGTGTTATAAATGTGGAATGAAATTCATCTACGATATTGATAATGTAGAATAGAGAACATCTTAATTTCTAAATTTCTTAATTAAATTCTGAGTTTAGGACATGTGAATAGGCCAGGAACAAAAATTGTTCGTAGAAAAATGAAATAAAATGAAAACAAAGATAAGTATAAATTTTCATTTTCAACTTTTGCAAGCGATGATACCACCCATTTAAACCATTTCTATAAAGCTTAGGATTCTTAAAATTAAAAAAGTTAAAATAGCTTTTTTAATATCATCAACAGAGGAAAAAACCAATGTCTTTCATCGCCGAAAGAAGTTAGGCCCCCGGTTTTTCTGTTGATGATGTTAAAAGAGCGGTTTCAACTTTGTTTTATTCTCAGAGTCCTCAGTTTTATAAGAATGGTTTAATTGGATAGTACCATCGCTTGCACAAGTATCAGTTGAGCTATGAGGGGCGGGCAATAAGTTTTGCAATTTGGATATAAGGAAACGAGATATGAGGAAAAGTGTTTTATTATTTTTCAATATAACTACCCTCGACTTCAATGCCCTTGCGCCACTTGTCCCTGAGGCTTCGAATTCCCGACAACCAGAAATCTCCTGACTGCTGTTCAATCCACTCCCGGACGGCGAGCTGGACATCTTCATCGTCCCCAAGCCGGCGTCCACGCAGTGCAGCCTTGAGTTGGCGGAATAAAAAGTAGTCGCTAGGGGCCAGATCTGGACTGTAGGGGGGATGGTTGAGCTCCTCGAATCCGCACTCGCGCAGGGCCACTCTGGCTTTGTGGACTTTAACGACGTTGAAGTCGATCATGGGGCGTGAGGGTTCTAGGGACCCAAATGGGCAGAGACCTTGGTCATGGCCAAATGGTTGTGGATGATGTTGATAACACTTCCATGTGATATTGCAAGTTCTTGCTCGATTTCTTCGACCTTCACCCGTCGATTTTTGAGGATGATCCTCGCCACACGGGCCACATTGTCCTTGTTGGTCACGTCTGACGGGCGTCCTGGACGGGGGTCATCTTCAAGGGACTCACGACCATGGCGGAACTCCCTATTCCAGCGAGCATGGTTGCATAGGAAGGGGCGGTAGCGTTGTACACTGCAACCATGCGTTCATGGATCTCTTTTGCATTCTTGCCTTCCTTGGTCAAAAGTTTGATCAGTGCGCGGTGCTCAACCTTCTCCATTGTTGAAAAATGTGTGACTGACGATCTGCGATCAGCTACTGCTTCTTACATAGACTAGGCAGGAGCGTGCGGCTGCAGGTCCTGACTGGTGATAAGTTGTCCTAACACCCCCACAAACAGTTAACCCCCTTCCTCTGATTTGCCCAATCGAATCGCAAAACATATTTACCGCCCCTTGTATGTTGTTTCAATTTTAGCCTATTTTCTGTTAACTCTTTAATTCTTTAACATACTAAAAGTTTATTCTTATAAATTATGACTCAATATTGGAGTTAGATAAACAGATGGCATTTTAAAATAACAGAAGCTAGAAAATTAAAGATATAATAATAAGATAGTTCAACATTTATTTTATTAAAATATAATAGGGAATTGGAATGGCTTCTATGGGAATGTCGCTGAAAGCACTACAGCAAAAAATATTTTTCAAAATCCATTCAATAAATATTACCTTGCATTATTTCTGATTTCCATCCTGTCCCATCTTTTTTTAATTAGCCTCAAATAGATCTTAGTCTTTTCTGATTTGTATTTTTGTAGATCCCTATTACGTGTTTCCTAAATCAGAATTCTCTCTTTGCCTTCTGAAGCTCACAAGAAAGATACATTTTCTTTGATGCTCAAGCGAGAAATGCTGGGAATCTAACACCTCAACTGGGTTAAGATCTACCACATAATCTTAATAGAATTTTATCTGTACTCTAGAAGGCTCTCAACTCTTTCCAGAATGCATAGTGGAACAGAAGAACGAAGGCTAATTGGGTGAACTAAAATGCGGGTTGAAATTCCCTTTGATTTAATCTGCTCCAAAAGAGACTTGGCTTACTAAATGTTAATACCAATAATAAATCTATGCAAGGAATCTCAAATGCGGATCCTTGAGTACGTCTTTAATGGAAAATTTGTTCCTGGAAGTTCTAATTGCTCTCTCTGAGGATCATCATATATGGTTGATAAGATTTTGTATAGAAATCGTTTTCATCACCCAGCTTTTTAACAACAATATTCTCCTGCTCCTTCAGATTCAATTTGTTCTATATTCCTTCTCTCCAATATCAGCACGAACCAAAATTTTCGTGACAGAGACACGAATTCACTTAAAATAATAAATATGTTTAATGGCACCAACGAAAAATTTAAATAATTTTCCGTTTTCTGCAAAATAGCGAGAGGTCAAATTATTAAGAATACTATCTAGACCGAGTTTTGTTAGACGCTAAAAATGGTTGATAAAAAATCTTCCCTGGCGAGGTACTAGGGCGTTTCCCGGGGTGCCTTATGTAGCAGGCTGTGTCATATATTGCTTTACATCAACCGCATCTTATGTTATGTATTTTTTTTATTGTCAAAAGTGTTTAGCATAGACAGCCAAATAAATTTGCAGATAATTTCCAGTTTTCTTTTGCAAAATAGTGAGAGTTCGAAGTTTTAAGAATATTATTTCAACTGAGATTTTTAGGTTTCTCGCTATAAATGGTTGACTGAAACTTGAGTTTTTCTGAATGATAACTAGGGCATCCACCAGCGTTCCTTAATCAGTGAGTTGTGTCATTTATTGCTTTACACAAACTGAACCATATATATATATATATATATATATATATATATATATATATATATATATATATATATATATATATATATATATATTTGACATGCTGCACATATCGAGTATTCTTCCCTTCTACTCTACTGAATGGAATGGAATTTGAATATAACTTGCTAAATACTTGTTAAATATAGCAAGAAACAGGTAATTGAAAAAATTAGATATTAACAAATTTGTTAATAACACAATGAAATACCACACGCAAAAGAGGTGGACACATTTAACTTAATATTTAGTTACATAGCCATAGTTGGTGATTACAGCTCGCAGATGTCTCATTTACGTAGCTGTAAGTTGTTTTCTCATCTCACAGATAATAAGAACCATTTCTTGTTTAGATAAATTCTTCCGAACTTCCAAATTCTGTAAGTTTCTTGCGTATATTTATATCTCCAGATCATTCTACAGATTCTCAATTGGATTGAGATCAGGCGATTGGCTCGGCCATTCGAAAATGCTGATCTTTCTTATACAAAATCATTCTATTATTTAGTTGCTTTCATAGTATGTTTCAGGTCGTTGTCGTGTTGGGATGTCTAACTGCTTGGTAGCTTTAGAAATCGTGCGAGATTGTTAAATGTCCCTCCAGAGTTTCACGATACATTTATCTATACATAGTTCCATCCTTACCATAGGGTCAATCGGTCTTGCTGATGAAAAACATGCCCATATCATTATATTGCTGCCACCATATTTTAGTGTTAGGATGGTATTCCAACGATTGAATACTTTGCTTTGTCCCTCCAAACATGGCTCAAAGTGTCCCACATGTTCTATTTTAGTTTTATCTGACCAAAAGATGCCATTACAAAACCGCCTGGGCTTCTTTCTGAATCAGTTGGCAAAATCTAGTTGGGTCGCGAAAGGTAACTTCTTCAGTAATGGTGTCTTTCTTGAGGCTCTTGAATGAAACTCTACTAGTTGGAGCGTCATGCTAATGGTATACTTGTTTGCTGCCTTTCCTGCGTTCTACAAATCCTTCTGTAACTGGTAAATGGGCTCGGGTGGTGAATGGATTTCTCTTCATTTTCCGGGCTACAAGTTTTGCTCCACTTTCCGATATTTTCCGAGGATGACGAACTCGCTACCGTGTTACGGCAGTATGGTGTTGTTGCAATTTTTGAATGGTTGCTCTGACCATGCTCACTGGTGTATTCAATTTAATAGATATTTTTCTTTAAACTGAACCAATATCTTGAGTGTTTTTAATCTCCTCACACATATCCTTTGAGAGCTCTTTCTTCCTATCCATTTCGTAAAAATTCAGTCTCGATGTAGGATAGCAAATGCCACCTCACTCTGGTGGTAAGCGCAGTAAATGTTAGTGGTTTCACCGTAATCACAATTCTAAACTAGCATAAGTGACGTGCAATATTCTGATTGATCAAATGACGCTTCATGCTGACGTAAAAGATGCAACCATATTAAAACAATAATCTCACACTGGATGCTATTGCGTCTGATACTTTTGCTTTGAGTGTTCCATCGTTTTTGTTAATAATTTGTTAATATCTAAATAATATTTGTATACATTTTAATTGTTATATTGTACAAGAATTAATAAAGTTATATTTAAATTTCAACGCACTCAGTGCAGTAAAAGAGCAGATTCTCGATAAGTTCGGTATCTTCAATACTTTTGCGTGTGACTATATATATATATATATATATATATATATATATATATATATATATATTATATTGCTGTTCAAAAAAGATCAGAACACCTGTATTTCTATCGCAACATTGTCCATAATATTTGCCAGAGAAAATGCAAGGTATCTAAAGTTAGTGTACGATAACCTACTAGTATAAACTATCTATGTGTAAAGGTTGTGCAAATTTGGATGAACAAAAAAAAATGATCAGCAGATAATTAATTAACTATAAAAATGAAGTAACCAAACTAATCTAAACGCTTAGGTTTTTATAGTGCGCACCGCCTTTGTTTGCCTAGCAACTAAAACTCAGATCAATCTCCTGTACGTTATATCGTTTTATTCCCAATTCTCGTTCAGGTAAGAAGTCTAAGAAATTTGTTACGCCTTTCTTTGTTTGCGAGCTGATCGTAAAACTAACCAACAAGATGGTTTTTCAATTAGAGACATTGGAGAGAATCTCAAACACTTCAAAAGTCTAGTAGATAATATTCTCTCAACCTATGACAAAACAGGTTTATGTAAGACTAATAAATCAACCGGTAGATTTCGCAAGACTCCCAAAAGAGAAGATTAAGCCAATAACCAAATAGTGAAAAAAGATCTTTGTAAGAAAGATGTAGCAGTAGCTCGAGAGAAGAGTTAGATTTGGGCCATCAATCTCTCGAGGTGAGCTGACAAGTCAGCTGAAAGAATACATTCTTCGCGCTCACACACCGAGGTCGAGCCAATGATCAGTTTAGGGAACAAGAAGGCTCGTTTGCATTCGCCACTGAGCACGTTACATAGAGGGATGGACAATGGAGTCAACTACAGGAAGATTATCTGTCAATTGTACCAATAAGAGTGTAAAGTTTGACGAAGGATGTGTCATGGTCTATGGCTTGATTGATGGAGATGTCACTGAGCCACTTGCGCCATTACGGGGCACAATGATCGCATTAGTGCACAATGAATTGCTGTGAGAGCAATTCAGGATAAAGGCCCTGTCACAAAGCCAAGATGGTGAAGACTTTCCTAGACGATGAGTACCCCTGTTTAGAACTGGCCTGTAAAGAGTCTTATTTTGAATCCTATAAATATGTTTGGAAGACACTCGGGGAAAGGTCTAAAGCGAAGTAGCCGCAAAAACTTAAAGAACTTTTCAAAAAATTCCCTTTTGCCGTCACAGACAAAAGTGAAAGTTAAAATAAACCAGGCTTTTAGGGTAGGGGGAGTTAGATTGGTCCAATGGATACAACCACTCGATTGGGTGGATGAGGAGCGTTTCTCTAGCATGCCCAACGCAGATTCAATGAAGCAAAAGATTGTTAGATTTGACGGATTGTATACTTCCCCTCCTCGCAATATATCTGACAAAAATGAATTTATTTAAAAAAAATGAAAAGAATCAACTAGATTTTGGCTGGTAGGAAACAGTTTAATCAAAGTACCCTCCCTCAACTTCCACTATGGCCTCAAGACGGCTGCTGAACCTGGACCATACGTTCCTTACTGTGTCCCTGGAAAAAAACTTCGAACACCTCCTTGATCTTGGCCACCAGTTCGGATTTGGTGTTGCAAGCAGAGCACACAGTAATCCATGGGATTAGAATCGGGGGAACTAGGAACCCGGAAGATGTGGCTAGCAAAGTCGTAGAAATTATCCTACAACCCCTCCTGACCCTTTCCAGAGATATGGCCTCCCTGAAGCAACCCTCTCCAGCTAGGGTGTGACCCAAGTCTTCACTAGCTTCACATAGCAGTCTGAATTTAGCCTAAGACCCTGTTTAAAGATGTGGTGTGTCATGGCCTCACCCTCACTGGAGACATACTTCAGGCTATCAGATTTAGCCAGAACTCTCTCTTTCTCTTTATATATATATATATATATATAAATATATATATATATATATATATATATATATATATATATATATATATATATATATATATATATATATATATAAAAGAAATTTGACGTAAATGAGAAGTGAAACAAGAAACGGGATTTTTAAAGGTAAGAGAAAGGGCCATTTGAATATACAAGGATCAAGGAGACTAAAGGACGACACAATGAAGGCAATTCATACTGAGAAGACAGAAATAAGACCAAGGTGATAAATTTGAATTATCTTGGCCATAATCGAACTCGAGTCTGCTGATTATCAGTCAGATTCATTAAGCTACCGGGCACAGTGCTTCAAACTCCCCCAAAGCGTTACCGTATAAAACCCAAGGCGAAAGCCCTGTGGTGGTTGTTACCACCCACAGAACTTGTATTTGTTGCCCGGGATAAAGAGTCCTGTCGCAAATAAATATAAATGCATATTGGTGGAAATTCTTATATTGTGGCCTAAAGATATCTTTAAATGCTCATTATTATTAATATTTGTGGAATGAAGGCAGATTCAGGAGAGTTGCGCACTTTCCCTATCATAAAATAGCATAGAATATCATATAATATTACATGATATCATGTATCATAAAAAATCATATATAATATACTTACAATGAATAAATGTTTCACTTGCAAGTCCAGCAGTTTACGCACAGGTGTGAATGACCGTTAGTTATGAGCGAACAACTTTGCAGATAAACCTACAAAGGAAAAGTGAAAAACGATTCCGAGCGCTTTCGTCTTTATTCTTAAAGACCTTTTCAAGGAATGAACAGGCGGCTGGACATGCATTGCCTTAAATAGTAGAAGGGAGGATTAGACTAACCACCTCTGAACCCAAATTAAGGGGTACAAAATTCTGAAACAACTTTATTTGAGATTTTATGTATGTAGTAATTAGGATTTTGTACCCCCTAATTAAAGTTCAGAGGTGGTGAGTCTAATCCTCCCTTCTACTATTTAAGGCAATGTATGTCCAGCCTCCTGTTCATTCCTTGAAAAGGTCTTTAATAATAAAGACGAAAGAGCTTGGAATCGTTTTTCACTTTTCCTTTGTGGATATATCTGCATAACTTTGACTCATGTGCACTTTGTGAGCTTTTTTCACACATATATATATATATATATATATATATATATATATATATATATATATATATATATATATATATTAATCTGAAACAGACTTCTTGGTCGGTAAGAACACGTTGGTTCCAAGAACCATCAAACACCTAAACTGCCCCAGAGATATATAGAGTTTGGTATATGTATGTACATATAAAAAAAAAATAAGGAAAACAAAAGTGGAATAAAATGTAGAAAATGTAAACAAACAAGTGGAGAGAAAAGTTCCCCCGTGATAAATACTTGTTCTCTTTTATTACAACCTTCATCTTCTTCTGACATACTATAGCGTCCAACACACTATATCTAAAAACTAGTTCTTCTGAACTCCCTTCCCATATATCCATTACTCTCACACCTAAAACAACAATTGCATCTCTTTCCGTTACACTCACAAGCCTTTCAAATCTCTCAGTCATATTAGCTACATGTTCTCCTGGAAAACATATTTATATTCACCTCTTCCGCTGTTGCTCGCAAAATATCTATCTAAAGATTCTAAAATGCAACTCACCAACCACACTTATTCCAGGTGCTTCATCTAATACACTCTCTTATATAACCCCGTCCCCTCCTCCTACCTCCCGTAAACCAATGAGTCCATAGTACAAACAAGGAGCTCAGATATATACCGGAAGCTAGCCAGGAGAGTGAAGTCCAGCATAAGGGCGGCTAAGCGGTCTGAGGAACTCCGAGTGGCGAGACTCTGTAAAGAGAATCCCAAGGAGTTCTTTGGATATGTGAACAGCCGTAAACCAATCCGTCGAACGATTGGCCCTTTGAGAAATGAGGAGGGGGGCATTAAAGCACTTAAGTGCAGAAAATGCTAACCTCCTCAACGACTACTTCTCTTCAGTGTTCACTGAAGAGTGTAGTCCCCTCCCCCAGCCAATGGATTCCTACTAGGGGGAAAAGCTGGAGGATATGGACTTCACTGAAGGGGTAATAAAAAAGAAGATCAGTGACCTAATGACGAATAAGTCACCTGGCCCGGATGGGTTTCTACCTAAAGTGTTAAAAGAAGTGTGCGATCAAGTGTCACGACATCTAAGCGCAATCTTCAACATGTCAATCCGGAGCGAATGCGTTCCTAGAAACTGGCGTGAAGCTGAGGTGACTCTTATCTTCAAGAAAGGAGACCGAAGCCAACCGTTAAACTACGGACCTATCAGTTTGACTTCGATAGTCGGTAAACTCATGGAAAGCATCATGGTGGACAAAATGACGTTGCATTTAGAGTCAAACCTGCTACTGAGGAGTTTTCAGCACGGCTTCCGAAGGCAACGGTCATGCCTGACAAACCTTGTGAAATTCTTCCACTTTGTGTTCAGTGAGTACGATCGGGACAAGGCGGTGGATGTGGTGTACTTAGACTTTGAGAAAGCCTTTGATAAGGTACCACACCGCCGCCTTCTCCGTAAGTGCGAGCGCTGGGCATAGACGGAAAAGTAGCCGGCTGGATCGAGAACTGGCTAATTGACAGACGGCAACGGGTGGTGGTGAATGGACAGGCTTCTGAGTGGGTGCCCGTTACTAGCGGGGTGCCTCAAGGTTCTGTCCTGGCACCACTACTATTCATCATCTACGTCAACGACATGGACGGTGACATGGTTGCCAAGATTTCCAAATTTTCCGACGATACCAAGTTTGGTATGAACGTTGCAAAGGATGGAAATACTGCCCGCCTGCAGGAAGATCTTGGGAAGATTGGGGAGTGGTCGGACACGTGGCAAATGCCTTTTAACGTGAACAAATGCAAAGTGATGCATATTGGCCACAGAAACCCCCAATCTCAGTATATCCTTAAGGGCACTGCTATGGAATCCACCGACACTGAGAAGGACTTGGGTGTAACTATCACTAGCGACCTCAAGTTCTCGAAACAGTGCATCGAGGCAGAAAAGAAAGCCCTAAGGATGTTAGGCTACATAAAGCGCCAGTTTGGATACCGTAAAAAGGAGATAGTACTTTGTCTGTATAACTCCTTCGTTCGGCCGCATCTGGAGTATGCCGTACAATTTTGGAGTCCTTCGTTTCGAAAGGATATCGCAAGGTTGGAACGCGTACAAGCCAGGGTAACCAAGCTGATTCCATCTATCTGACATAAAAGTTATGAGGATAGACTAAGGAAATTAAATCTGTTCTCGCTGGAAACCCGTAGACTGCGTGGTCAGCTCATCGAAGTTTTCAAAATACTTCGAGGGTTCGACATTGTTGACTCCCGGGATATTTTCACACTGAGTGAGAACAGAACGCGCAATCACGGCTTCAAACTTGAACTGAAGCGTTACAACCGCAATCTGTGTGGAAATTTTTTTCCTTACCGTATCTGCGGTAAGTGGAACGACTTCCAGTGGAAGTTGTCAACGGTGAATCTGTTGACCAGTTCAAGTCAAGACTAGACAAAGTCTTGAAAAGTGGCCGTTTAGGGACGAAAAACAATTGAGCAGCTATGTGCCTGCTCGTTGCTAGTCCAAAGTTAGCCTCTTTGAATGGACCGTAAGGTCTCCTAGGGTACTTCCTTTCCTTGTTACTCCTTGTTACTTTACTTAACCTCCTAAAATAACTAATATTGACCCATTCATTCTTGCATACACTCACGCACATATCATCCTCTAATATAACTTTAGAGCTAGCGCTACTTGAATAAACATTACCTGCCATACCACTCTTGAATTCTTAATTAGTTTTTTGATTTATGCCATAATTCTCGGCAATTTTCCATTATCTTTCATTCTGCTCCTCATATATTCACTCCTACTTTTCCCTATAACCAATAAACTGATCAGTCTTTCTCTGATTGATTTTTTTCACAATCAGGTTAATTGCTTACTTACCTCGAACCGATGATAGAGGAAACTTATCATATGTAACCAAACACAGAGCCTTAAGTTTTCAGTGTGTAATCCTGGTTTAGAACAGACACAGGCTTCTCCTTGAAATATTTTCATTGTCTCTCGATGAATATGATTGGTAAAAGACAGTTTCTGATTAAAAAAGTGGAAAGATTATAAGTTAAAATTTTAATTTTTGTTTAAGTATACAATGGAAATTTAACTCATGATATACCACAAAAGCGGAGGGTTTTTACAACCTAATATTAGGTTGAGGAATAAGTTCTTGCGTTTTTTTATGTTGTGTTGATTTAAGTTTTGTTGACGTGATTTATGCACATATTAAGGAACAATAAAAAATAATGAGAGCAAAATTTGCAAAGGTTAGTCTACGTCTCTTAACAGCGTAGACTATTAGGCTTTTGCTTAGGCTACGTCTTGAAGTTGAATAATAAGTCATTGCGGTTTATTTAAAAGTTGTGATAATTTAATTTTTGTTCTGTACCCTTAAAATGGAATGTGGAGTTGAAAAAAAAGCGCCTTTTCGACACTTGTTGTTATTCATTTTCAATCACGGAAACAATGCAAACGCAGCAAAAGCTCATCAGGATATCTATGCTGTGTACGGAGAAAATGCTTTATCAGAAATGACAGCTCAATGGTGATTTTCATGTTTCAAAAACGGTCATTTCAATTTTAATGACGAAGAACGTTCTGGTCGCCACATTAAGTTGGATGAAGATCGATTGAACGACCTTTTTCATGAAAATCCTCGTCAATTGACTAAAGAATTGGCTGTACAAATGGCGTGTGATCATAAAACTGTAGTGAATCAGCTTCATTCGATGGGGAAAGTTAAAAAACTTGGTGCATGGGTTCTGCATGCTTTGAGCGAAAGCAACAAACTTCAACGCTCCACGATTGCCGCAGGTTTGCTTGCTCATCACAAGGCTACTCGTGGATATAAGGACAGATTTATTCACCGCATCATCACTGGCGACGAAAAGTGGTGTGTTTATGTCAACATGAACCATCAAAAACAATGGCTTAGCCCCAATAAAAAAACACTTCCGCGATTAAAGCAAGGACTTCATCTACAAAAGACGATGCTGTGTGTGTGGTGGGATTGTGAAGGCATCATGCTTTATGAGCTCCTTGCGAACAACGAAATTGTCAATGCAGAACTCTACGTTCAACAAATGTATCGAATCGCCGAAGCTATTCGTGAAAAGCAACCTCATCAACGTTATGGAGTCCTCTCATTGCCAATATGACAAAAGACACCATCCAAACGCTTTATTAGGAAATCCTGCCGCATCCTTCATATTCGCCAGACTTGGCTCCATCGGATTTCCATCTGTTCCGATCACTATCCAATAATTTGCGCGGCGTTTCGTTCAATACTGATGTGGAATTAAGAACCTAGTTAGACGAATTCTTCGAGTCAAAATACAGAGATTTTTATTGCATAGGCATCGAAAAAATAGTTGAACGTTGGGGAGAAGTCGTAAATAACAACGGAGACTACATTATTGATTAAATTGTATATTGTTTTCAATTAAAAATGAAGTTTTTCTAAAATTGTTAATAGTAATGAATAAATTTGATAAAACCGCAAGAACTTATTCCTCAACCCAATACTTTCATGTCTGAAACCATTAAATTTAAAATGTTGTTGCTTCTAGGGGGTTCATTGCTTTATTTTATTAGAAAATATCTTCTATTATATATTTAAATTCAATTTGTTATTATAACCATACTAATGAAGTCACGATAAAGCTTTTCATGTAAATATTGTATTTGGTTGAGAGGTCTGTAGACGACTCGAAATACTATGGATGGATTTATAATATTTTTTAATTTTTCGTGCTTGTCATTAATGCATAAAATTTACATCCCATTAATTTTGAGTTCTAAATTAACAGATATCATCACTCCCGAACATTTTCTGTCTTTATATAATGGAGTTTTTACCATTACAATCTAATCTGCCCGAGTATCACTTGACTTTAATTTACCATGGTTATTTTTCTAAGCCTCTGGCATTGGCATATACATATTATTTATGAGATTTTTCTTTATATACTGTGATACTCTTCTTATGCTATATACAACTCATTACTCCATTTAAATCCAACTTTTAGGATTGACGATGCATTGTTATTCTTATCCTTAGCGTGCACACTCTTTCCATTCATATTACCCGGTTTTTCTCCCCTCTATCTGCCGTTACCATCCTTACTTTTCTATTGAGTAAAAATTTCTTCGTTGGAAGATCCATTGCATTTTTCAGTTAAAAATGAGACATATCACAAGTTAAACTTAATAGAAGAAACAAATCTACAGGATTATTTTATCGATCTAAACCACGTCTATGAAACAATTATTTTCCGAACAATATAATGTTAGCAAAGTGCTGCATGAGTACTATTTTGCTATGAATTTAAGGTAGCACCAAAAATTTAGGGTAGTGAAAACCTTCTAAACGTTAGTTGTGGCATAACTTTAAAGAAATTTTCAAGTAAAACTAGAATAGACTCCTTTTTTACATAGTCATTTTATAAGAACGCAATAAAATTTGTAACAGGTTTTGTATGATTTTGTTATTTAAAGCAATAATACTCGAACCTTTCATTTTAAGCAATTTAATTCGCCCGCCTTAAAGCTGGACTCACATTACTTTTCTTATTTTATATTCTTATTATTAATCTCGGATTAGTGACCTTGTAGTTTGTTTAAATTAAGTTACCACTTTTTTTGCAGATGGTTCAAAAATGATGAAATGAGTGGTCAAATCCGTCTCGAAAAGGCATCCAATTCCTTCTCCAAGGAAAGAGTAAAGGTTGTAGAGGATCAACTAATATTCGAGCCAGTCCGGACCGTAGATTCAGGAATTTATCTTTGCATAGCAAACAATTCGGCAGGCACTGAATCGTACAGGTAAGTAATATGATTAGGAAAGCCTAGAGAATCCTCTTTTATTAGTCGAATGGGTCGCGTTTTAGGGCCTTCTTAACGAGAATTTAATGAAAGGTCTATAGCAAATGTCTTTAAATTGTGAAGTTCATTTAAATTGATTGTTCATTTTTCTCCCAATCTTATTATTGTAAGGAGTACTAGCAAATTTTGAGAACAAAGAAAAAATGCATTCTGAAATAAATGATGTTTTTAAACAGTTTTGAAAAATCTTGTCAATGCACTTTAAACATTTTCTAGTTAGATTCTCTTTGGTCATCATTGATTCTTGTCATTTAAAATCATAAACTAAAAAATAAGTGGAAATATTTTATGCTCCATATTTTCTTTCATCTATAAAAAAAGAAGTCTAAGAACAAAATTTTATTCGACGTACAGTAGTTTCGAGGCTTTTCAATTCATATTTCAGGTGTATAATAAATTATGATATATAAATACGCTAGTATTATACAAAAACAATAAAACAGAAATAAAAAATAATTAAAAAATATACAATACACATTCTTAATTCTTGGGACAAGCAGTTTAGGTTTAGATGACCTATGTGATACCGGTGTATGAAGATATTGAGTTGGTTAGAGATTGACCAAGATTGAAGCTTTCTGTGGATTCGAGCGATCTAAAAATTTGGCTTGATCTCAGAATAGCCAAGATGCTTCGACTACGAATTAATTCTTAACTCTATTTCTTTTCTCTATTCCAATCTCTAATATACCATCTCTTTTAATTCTTCTCCTTCACACCCCCTTTCTTTATACTGATAAGAGTCAGTGGTAGTTTTTTATTAAATAATGAGTCAAATTATCTACTCCAGTGTGAGTGTTTCAGTGCGGAGTCCTCTTAAGGTGGAAGTGGACCCGAAAGTACAACGGGTCAACCTTAACCAGAGCGCTTTATTGACTTGTCAAGTGAAGGGACAACCAGTAACATCCGTTTCTTGGTACAAGGACGGGAAACAGCTATTTAACTTCCTCAGAGTCAGAGCGGATGGGAAAGTTCTGCGCATCACTCAGGTGAGTGTTTGTTTACATATGTGGGCCGGAGCAAAGTGTCAAAACAAATAGATATACGGTAGAGACACTGGATGGTCTATGCTGGAAGAGGGGAAATGAAAATGGAAGAAAGAAATGAATATCTACAATGCATTATGAGATAACAGAAATGTCTCAAAAGACATATTTATATCGGGTTTATATTTTTTTGTTAGCTTAAATTATAAACTGGAAGAAATATGGTAGTTATAATATTTTTTTTAAGTAAGAAAATAGTTTAATTAACGAGAGCATTTTTAGCTAATCTCAAATCAGTGAAAGAAAAATAGATGGAGGTAAGGATGAAAACGACTGCATTTTAAACCTAGTTAACCCTCAAATGTCGAAACGATATACATAGTTTTATCCAGTGAATATGCGCAGATATTCTTATATTTACCCAGTGAGGTGCAGGAAGCAAACCATGAACGAATATGTTTCGAGTTGGTTGAGAAATATGCGTAATATTGATTTTACACTATTGACACATTTTTCATAGTCACTACCTTTATCACTGTCTCAATTTGACCTTTTCTACTCATACATAAATTCAGTTCTTGGAAGGAAGTTCTCACCTGCGATAGTAATTATGCTGTTCTAGACGCCTGCAGATTACCGCTAAACCACGGCCATATGTACTTTGCAGATGGCATCGGGAAGTCGCAATGAAAATTGGGAAAAAGAAATTGAAAATAAAGGCGATAACTTTGAACATTATTTTACCATTGGCGATTAGTTATGTGTGGTTTAATTAAATAAAAGCTATTTATTGAAACTTTGTATGTAATCAATTTCATGGTGAGGGACATTAATTTTCGGTTTTGAGAAACTTTCGAAAACCCAATAGCTATTTTTTAAAAGCCGATTTCCAACACCACACTTAACATATTGCAAAGAAGTTGAAATTCAAAGCCTGATTTCACTTCCACTAAAGCAACAGGTCAAGAGTCAACAGATGTAAATTGCGCACAGCAAAATTCGAAATGATATGGCAAATGTTTAACTACTGGAATAATCTACCAGCAGAAGTTCTTAATTACAGTTACAGAAGTAGGTCGAAGCTTCATAAATGACCACCTACCAGCCGCCATCAAATTTATATCACTTTATTGGGGCTTACGTCTATCTGACATTCTATGAGCGTCGAAACATTCACACGGCAATTTTCCTTCATTTCGAAGGTTGGGTTATTTAAGAAGCGTTCCGCATCTTCTCTTTCTAGGGCGTCCCGAGGAGCATATTCTTTAGTTTACTCGAGTAGTGTATCTTCTACACATTTTAACTTTAAATAATTCACCATAATAACAACCATATTATGCCGATGTAGCATATGGTTCTCCCTTCTTAGTGATTAATTAGTAGTTCACGTCAATTTACGAATAGAGCATAATAAACCAATTTGTATGACCTTTCACCTCTTGTGGTAAAAATTATACCTATAAGAGCAGATGTGCTTAACATTTGATATGGTGGACGATACTTTCTTAATGTTGTCTTTCTCTGATTGATTTCTTTTGATTTAGTGGACAATACTTTATCGATGTTGTCTTTCTTGCAGACTGATTTCTCTTAATTTGGTAGACAATGATTTCATTATGTTGTCTTTCTCTGATTGATTTTTTTTCATTTAGTGGACAATGCTTTATCGATGTTGTCTTTCTTGCATACTGATTTCTCTTAATTTGGTGGACGATGATTTCTTTATGTTGTCTTTCTCTGATTGATTTCTTTTCATTTAGTGGACAATGCTTTATCTATGTAGACTTTCTTGCATACTGATTTCTCTTAATTCGGTGGACAATACTTTGTTTATGTTGTCATTTTTGCGTACTGATTTCTTTTGGTTTGATGGACGATGCATTTTTTTATGTTGTATTTCTTGAGTACTGATTTCTTTTGGTTTGATAGACGATACTTTCTTTATGTTGACTTTCTTGCATACTGATTTCTCTTAATTTGGTGGACGATGATTTCATAATGTGGTATTTCTTTGATTGATTTCTTTTCATTTAGTGGACAATGCTTTATCTATGTTATCTTTCTTGCATACTGATTTCTCTTAATTTGGGGGACGATGATTTCTTTATGTTGTCTTTCTCTGATTGATTTCTTTTCATTTAGTGGAAAATGCTTTATCTATGTAGACTTTCTTGCATACTGATTTCTCTTAATTTGGTGGACGATGCTTTCTTTATGTTGTCTTTTTTGCGTATTAATTTCTTTTAATTCGGGGGTCAATACTTTGTTTATGTTGTCATTTTTGCGTACTGATTTCTTTTGGTTTGATGGACGATGCTTTTTTTTATGTTGTATTTCTTGAGTACTGATTTCTTTTGGTTTGATAGACGATACTTTCTTTATGTTGACTTTCTTGCATACTGATTTCTCTTAATTTGGTAGACGATGATTTCTTTATGTTGTCTTTATCTGATTCATTTCTTTTCATTTAGTTGACAATGCCTTATCTATGTTGTCTTTCTTGCATACTGATTTTTCTTAATTTGGTGGACGATGATTTCTTTATGTTGTCTTTCTCTGATTGATTTCTTTTTATTTAGTGGACAATGCTTTATCTATGTTGCATACCTTGCATACTGATTTCTCTTAATTTGGTGGACGATGATTTCTTTATGTTGTCTTTCTCTAATTGATTACTTTTCATTTAGTGGACAATGCTTTATCTATGTTGTCTTTCTTGCGTACTGATTTCTCTTAATTTGGTGTACGATGATTTCTTTATGTTGTCTTTCTCTGATTGATTTCTTTTCATTTAGTGGACAATGCTTTATCTATGTTGTCTTTCTTGCATACTGATTACTCTTAATTTAGTGGACGATGATTTCTTTATGTTGTCTTTCTCTGATTGATTTCTTTTCATTTATTGGACAATGCTTTATCTATGTTGTCTTTCTTGCATACTCATTTCTCTTAATTTGGTGGACGATGCTTTCTTTATGTTGTCTTTTTTGCGTATTAATTTCTTTTAATTTGGTGGACAATACTTTGTTTATGTTGTCATTTTTGCTTACTGATTTCTTTTGTTTTGATGGACGATGCTTTTTTATGTTGTATTTCTTGAGTACTGATTTATTTTGGTTTGATGGACGATACTTTTTTTATGTTGTCTTTCTTGCATACTGATTTCTCTTAATTTGGTGGACGATGATTTCTTTATGTTGTCTTTCTCTGATTGATTTCTTTTCATTTAGTGGACAATGCTTTATCTATGTTATCTTTCTTGCATGCTGATTTCTCTTAATTTGGTGGACGATGATTTCTTTATGTTGTTTTTCTTTGATTGATTTCTTTTTATTTAGTGGACAATGCTTTATCTATGTTATCTTTATTGCATACTGATTTCTCTTAATTTGGGGAACGATGATTTCTTTATGTTGTCTTTCTCTGATTGATTTCTTTTCATTTAGTGGAAAATGCTTTATCTATGTTGTCTTTCTTGCATACTGATTTCTCTTAATTTGGTGGACGATGATTTCTTTATGTTGTCTTTCTCTGATTGATTTCTTTTCATTTAGTGAACAATGCTTTATCAATGTTGTCTTTCTTGCATACTCATTTCTCTTAATTTGGTAACGATGATTTCTTTATGTTGTCTATCTCTGATTGATTTATTTTCATTTAGTGGACAATGCTTTACATATGTTGTCTTTCTTGCAAACGGATTCTTTTTATTTGGTTAACGATGCTTTCTTTATGTTGTATTTTTTGCATATTAATTTCTTTTAATTTGGTGGACAATACTTTGTTTATGATGTCTTTTTTGCGTCCTGATTTCTTTTGGTTTGATGGACGATGCTTTTTTATGTTGTATTTCTTGTTTACTAATTTATTTTGGTTTGATGGACGATGCTTTCTTTATGTTGTCGTTCTTGCGTACTAATTTCTTTTGATTTGGTAGACGATGCTTTCTTTATGTTGTTTTTTTTGCGTGTTAATTTCTTTTAATTTGGTAGACAATAATTTGTTTATGTTGTCTTTTTTGCGTACTGATTTCTTTTGGTTTGATGGACGATGCTTTTTTATGTTGTATTTCTTGCTTACTAATTTATTTTGGTTTGATAGACGATGCTTTCTTTATGTTGTCTTTCTTACATACTGATTTCTTTTGGTTTGATGGACGATGCTTTCATTATATTTACCTTCTTGAGTACTGATTTATTTTGGTTCGGTGGACAATGCTTTATCTATGTATTCTTTCTTGCATACTGATTTTTTTTTGTGGACGATTGCTTTGTTTATGATGTGTTTTGCGTATTAATTTTTTTTTAATTTGGTGGACAATACTTTGTTTATTTTGTCTTTTTTGCGTACTGATTTTTTTTGGTTTGATGGACGATGCTTTTTTATGTTGTATTTCTTGCTTACTAATTTATTTTTGTTTGATGTACGATGCTTTCTTTATGTTGTCTTTCTTACATACTGATTTCTTTTGGTTTGATGGACGATGCTTTCATTATGTTTTCCTTCTTGAGTACTGATTTCTTTTGGTTTGGTGGACGATGCTCTTTTTATGTTGTCTTTTTGAGTACTGATTTCTTTTGGTTTGATGGACGATACTTTCTTTATGTTTTCTTTCTTACGTACTGATTTCTTTTGCTTTGATGGACGATGCTTTATTTATGTTGTTTTACCTGCGTAATATTTTCTTTTGATTTGATTGACGATGCAGTCCTTATGTTGTATTTTTTGCCTAACAATTTCTTAATCCTCATTTAAGGTAACCAGTAATCACACGGGGATGTACCAGTGTTTTGCCAGGAATGAATACGATGCTGCTCAAGACAGTGCTCAAATCAACCTTGGTGGTAAGTTTCGTACTTTTCGAATTTTTAGCAAGGCAGTTCAAGTTCGACGTAGTAACCAGTTCTAGCAAGCTACCTAATAACTCCAGCGCTGCATTTAGAACTAAGGACATGTTTACTTGGGTTAGTTAGGATGAAAAAACACATGATAAAAATACACGAATAGAAGAAACAGGAGCAGTGAATATGGTGAGTGGTAAAACAGGTGAAAAATCCAGTCTTCTCAACACAAAATTACCAGGTAAAATAAAGGTGTATTAAAATCCCGTAGGAAATAACTAAAACTAACTTGTAATGATAGTTGCTAGTTGGATTGGTATATGATATGAATTAAACAGCAGTGAAATGGAATGACGCACACCATTAATAAGGAATATTAAGTGAAACTATACAGTTATAAGAATGATAAATGTTTGAGAGATTAGAGTGAGTTAATTAGGAAGTAGATTACTCCGGAATGGAAGAAATGAGGATAAAACAACGGATAAAGTTCTTTTCCCATGGGTTTTGTCACCGATCTGGACTATTTTTGACCACTTTCACGGCTTCTTGGATCTACAACTTGACGTAGGACCCGAACTACGGGCACCCACGGAGTATGAAAAACGCTGTGAAGGTGATTTTACACACACGGTGTGGATTAACTTCACTCAAATTGTTAGCGGTATTGCCACTAGGCTAGGCCGAGCCATAGCTCGATAAAAGGATAAACTAAGATAGCAAAGGGACAGCACAAAGCGGCTGCGTTGCGATAAAAAGATAACTAGAATCCTTTAGTGATTTCTGGTAGAACTGCGACCATAGGAGGAGGAGGTGGTGGGTATATGAAGAGATGTTTTCGTGTTTTTTTACATTAAATGGTAAGAATTGAATCATTGAAACAAAGAGAAGGAAAGAGAACCCACTATGCCTTGAGACTTCTGGTACTACTGTTACTTGTTTGGGTCTATACAGCAAACCGATTTTCGGTGTCTCACTGGAGTTGTAGAGAGGGGAGAGGGATTTAGAATTAATGCTTATTCCTACTTCAACAAGGTATCAGTTGTATACCATACAGTGATTTGATAACAACATTTCAGTGCGGCTCGATAGTGGTAAGCATGGGAAAGTTTGAGATGGTAAATATTGTGGTCTTTTGTCCTGTTTCAATTTTACTAGGAATGTTTTAGATCAAAAGTGTTGGAAAGATATTATACTGCTCTGCTATGCCTCAAATGAACGTAAAGAGGTAATAAGTTTGTCTGTGCCTTTTTCGATATTTTTGCCAGTTTACATGTTTTTTGATGAACCTTTGAATGTCTTTGGAAAACAAACTTATTTTGAAAATCTTTTATCTTCACAACTTTTTCCACTGATATATTTCATGCTTTACAGACTCTGCACCACAAATCGATTACCACTTCATCAGTCAAACTTTGCATCCTGGTGCTTCAGTCAGCTTCAAATGTATTGCAACGGGGGTTCCGTCTCCTCTCATGCGATGGACTTTGGATGGCTTTTCACTGCCACAAAATGATAGGTAAGATTGCACTTAATTTCACGCAAAGGTAACAAACATTTACCGATTTCAGTTGTGGAAGAATAACGGCACCAATTGATCAATTTGAATAATAAGGGATCAAGTTTAATCCATTTGAAGAGTATGGTACGAGGGGCGGTTAATAAGTTTTGCAATTTGGATATAAGGAAACGAGATATGAGGAAAAGTGTTTTATTATTTTTCAATATAACTACCCTCGACTTCAATGCACTTGCGCCACTTGTCCCAGAGGCTTCAAATTCCCGACAGCCAGAAATCTCCCGACTGCTGTTCAATCCACTCCTGGACGGCGAGCTGGACATCTTCATCATCTCCAAACCGGCGTCCACGCAGTGCAGCCGTCAGCTGGCGGAATAAAAAGTAGTCGCTAGGGGCCAGATCTGGACTGTACGGGAGATGGTTGAGCTCCTCGAATCCGCACTCGCGCAGGGCAGCTTGTGCAACTCTGGCCTTGTGGACTTTGACGACGATGTTGAAGTCGCTCATGGGGCGTGAGGTTTCTAGGGACCCAACGGGCAGAGACCTTGGTCATGGCCAAATTGTCGTGGATGATGTTGATAATACTTCCATGTGATATTCCGAGTTCTCGCTCGATTTCTTCGACCTTCACCCGTCGATTTTCGAGGATGATCCTCTCCACACGGGCTACATTATCCACATTGGTCACGTCTGACGTGCGTCCTGGGCGGGAGTCATCTTCAAGGGACTCACGACCATGGTGAAACTCCCTATTCCAGCGAGCAATGGTTGCATAGGAGGAAGCGGTGTCGGTGTACACTGCAACCAAGTGTTCATGGATCTCTTTTGCATTCTTGCCTGCCTTGGTCAAAAATTTGATCACTGCGTGGTGCTCAACCTTCTCCATTGTTTCAAAATTTGTGACTGACGATCTGCGATCAGCTACTGCTTCTTAAATAGACGAGGCAGGAGTGTGCGGCTGCAGGTCTTGACTTGTCATAAATTGTCCTAACACCCCCACAAACAGCTATTCCCCTTCCTCTGTTTTGCCCTACCGATTCGCAAAACTTATTGACAGCCCCTCGTATGTCTGTTTATGTACATTCGAAAAATATATGTCCTAAAACAAGAAATATGAGGGTAAAAGTAGAAATAACATTATCATAATTTCTGAGGAGTGGCCCCCTGACACGATGCCCACTCCTAAAATTTAGTATTTTTCAAATAGACCCATTTCTATTAGAGAGGTCCAGGTTTTGTACATTGGAATCACTACTCTTAAAAATCTGCAAGTGTCTATTTTTTATTTTAAATGTTTGTTTTGCATACAGGAAGTAGTAATGTTGTGATTAAAAGGGGGAATTTTACTCTATCGCACTCTGACACACTTGATGTTGGGAAGTAGGGCTGCCTTTTAACTTCCGCCTTCAACAAAAGTCCGAGAATAATAAAATAAACCCTCTGAAGTAAGGAAAAACGGAGTCAGATAATTGAAGGAAATATAAAATGACTTGGTTATTAATGGGTAGGAATTAACATTGCCACATACCAAAGGGATGAAGTAGACATTTTACTATGTGATGATATGGTAGGTAGATAGGTAGCGCCATTAGTCCCTTGTCTCATGGATGCCCCTGACCGGAAAATGAAATACATATGAAGATCAGAATGAAAATCATTGATGAGCTCGAGGCATCGATTCTTGTTGAAGGGGGTCGAATTATCTGCTTGTGACTTTTCTAGTGATGGTGGAACCCTTTGGAACCCTAAAGGGAGGACCAGTTTCAAGTCATGGGTATGTGGATATGAGTGTCCACATAGGAGGACACTAGTATTCCATCGACAGGGTTACGGAGTAGAGGAGAGTGTGTATGTTATGCTGTGAAGGTGCGAAGGGAAATAATCTCGATGCTGTGATTCACTATGGGCATAATAAATCAAAGGGGTAAGATTTAAAATGGACAATTTCGTTACAAATAGTCCTTTTAATTACAGGGTCCAATTCAAAGAGACCGGGTGATATATTGAAATTAGGCGAGGAATTAATTAATGAGAATTTAAAAATATTTATTTTAACATAGTCATCAGATTTGTAAATTAATTTAGCAGAATTCCAATTCATAGCGTGACTATTTTCAGATAAATGGACAAAGAAAACACTATTACTTTCACCTCTTCTAATATTGTATTTATATTAGGTCGAACGTACATTTAATGATTTTCCAGTTTGCCCAAAGTATTGCTTAGGGTAAATTACACAATCGGAAGAATAACCCCCCCTATACTTTTTTTATTATTTTGAATCAACATTTTGTACATAATAGACTCATAATTAAATATGAATGAAACATTTAAGCATTTAAAGAGGCGGGGAAGCAGGGAAAAGGCATCAGAAAACGGGAAAACAAGGCAGTTTTTAAAATTGTATGCAGGAGGGATTTGAGTTGTGTAAAATAAATTTTCTTTTGCCAAATCTCGGCACCCGGCAAGAAAGTTTTGAGGATAGCAGAGGTTCTTACTTATTTAAAAGATCTGAGAGAACTGGCAAGGGTTATGAGACTATACAACGCATAGAAGGCCAAGCTTCTGCTACATGCATTTTCGATGTTCTTTTCCACAAAAGCATTCAAGGAAAACCAAGGAAGACATTGAGAAATCTTGACACACTTATGAAGAAATAATTAATGAAGGAAGCAAGCCTTTCAGCCCAAGAATTAAAGAAAAAACACCCATAGTTGTTAGAAAACGTATTTGGACGAACGATACAGAAGAGGCTACAAAAGGATTTCAACCTACCTGCCCGCCGCCAAGCCAAGTAAAAATTAGGAAAACAAAGACTCACTTTTGCCAAACGTTACAAGGAATGGACCTCGGAGCAGTGGTTAAAGTCATATTTAGCGAAGAATCGACTTTTTGCGGTTTCCAACAGGAGCCTGGTACTGTTCGCGTACCACACAACTCTGACTGATATGATAAAAAATTCACCTGCAAGACGGTCAAACCCTGAATCTGTGATGATGTGGGGTTGCTTTAGTGATTCTATGGGGAGAGAAGAGTTGTTTTTCCTTCCCAAGAATTTTCCACCCCGACAAGTGTGAAAAATTTTAACATAACTTGGTCCCATGCCACCAGGTTTTAAAATTCTGTGATTTCTTTTAGCAGAGAAAAAGGTTCAGGTCTTGAAATGACCTGGCAACAGTACCGACCTGAATGCCATAGGAAACTGCTGGAAATACATGAAAAGCAAGCTGCGAGATACCCCTACACCTTCCCTGCCCGCGTTCCCGAAATTATTCCAGGTGATAAATAAGAAGGGAGGGATAACTAGAATATTGAAAGGTATGTAAAAATTAACTTTGTGGTATTTTTATAGGTGTTACCAATATTTTTATCTCTACTGGTATTACTCCATTTTTGTCCAATGAACACCTGCAACTGCTTACAATTTGATGGCTTTTGTTTATAAAACGCCAGTTTGATTATCACCGACAAATTCTCTATTGGGTTCAAATATGGCGAATTCCCGGTCCAACATCCTAAAGGTTCGATGTTACTTTCAGCCAAGTACTTTGGTATTGCTTTTACTTTGTGAGAACGTGTGCCATCATGCTGAAAAATACAGTTGTTATCCCCAAAATGGTCCTGAACTGCTGGGAAACGTAATGATGAAGCACGTTTTGACACGATTTTTAGTTCATAGCGCTCTTCTTTTCTTCTCCATCCAAGCAAACGGGAGCTTCATCAGAGAATACCACTTTGCAAAACTCTTTAACTGTCCATTCTTTATATTTCCTACCATAGTAGAGTCTATTGGTAAGGTTCCTCTTGGTGAGTTGTGGCTTCTTCGCAGCCTTCCATACTTGAGACATTTGTCGAAAAGTCTTCGCCTCACTGTGCAAACTAAAGCATTCACACCTGCTCCTTTCCAATCGTGAGCAAGCTTGGTACTGGAGTCAACCCGATCCTTGAGCTGAGACCTTACCAGGAGGCGCTCTTAGCATTCCTTTAAATCTATTGGGCGTTCAGAAGACGTTTTAGAGTCATTAATAATCGTGAAGATGGTGTTCCTTGAGGCAATACCCAAGCATTTCTAGAATTGAAAAAGATTAAACATTCATTTTTACAAAATAAATTTACGAAATTGATTAGAATTACACAATAGAGTTCATTTAACCCATATTTGTGCTCATTTTTCCCTTTTGTTTAAATACCAAACTCCAGAGACTGAAAATCACCTCTTACAGAAACATGACCAGAACGCGATTTTGGATTCAGCGAAGGAATGCGCTGCTTTTTGTTATTTTGGAAATGCTGAATTTTTAATAAACTTGCAATAATTAAAATACTAAAATAGGTATTCCTACCACTTAAATAAAAAAACGAATGAAAATGAGAAATATATATATGAAATGAATAACTCACAAAGTAACACGTGAGGTTCGCAATGTAGTTATTCCTTAGATTTAGCTGAATAAAGTTTGAAAGTACTTGGAAGCACCTTTATATTTTTCATGCGGGACAGTGAATTTATATATATATATATATATATATATATATATATATATATATATATATATATATATATATATATATACATATATATATATATATATATTTGTCTCATAACCTTTGTCCTTCAATATATATATATGCCTACTTGCCCAAGGGCTCGGTCTGTTTTCGCTAGAACCTCGGAGACTGCGCGATCAACTAATAGAAGTGTTCGGAATTCTTCGAGGTTTCGAGCATATTGATCCCAAGGAAAGCTTATTACCCTTATTCAAAATAGTACTAAGAACCATTTGTAAGCTTAAACTTCCGTAGATCAGGAATATTTTTGTGGGAAACTAGTTCACATATAGAAGATGCCAGACATGTAACTAGCTGCCTTAACAGCTAGTCAATAGTTCACGCCTTAAGCGACTCTAGTATAGATTGGTTGATTTTATGTGATTCCGTCCTTTCTGCCTTCTTAACTATGATCCTCGCTGCAAACATGGCCAACCGGAAAAATCAATCTCGTTGATTGGTTGAGCTATTGAAATTAATATAAGCTACTTCACTCACTCTTCTCTGCCTTTTCTGTAATATTTTGATATTTCTATATTCTTATTCCAATTTTCCAGATGACCATACTCATAAGGAGGTTTTAGAGACAGAGAAATTAATGAGATTTATAGGGAGTGATTCACTTTGGTTTACATATATATATATATATATATATATATATATATATATGATGTTAAGCCAGTAATTTCAGCGGATACTAATGTTAATAATAAATTGTAAATAATAAATTCCCTTTTCATTTGCCTGAAAAGCGAATACCGTTAGATGGCATAAGTTCGAACGTCACCTATTATTCTCTTTATTTAAAGGGTAACAGAGGTTATATTATTTGATTGTGTTTGCTATCTTTCTCTTCCTTCTTTCTCAATCCAAGTATGATCCTTGATTGATCTTATAAAAGAGAGACATCGCTTGTAGTTCTTCCTTATTTCCTGTGAGTCATTAGGCATATATACCGGATGTTCCCAAAGAATGTATACACACTTTAAATAATTGTAAAGTAAGTGTCATGCCAAGTATTAGGGATAACTTTGAAGGGTCAATTTTTTTTCAAAATAAAAATGCTTACTGTCAAGTTTTCTTGCTGTTTCTTTCCCTACCACATTCAGGGATCTATTTCGCTGTCCTATTCTTTATCTGTCCTATTTTTTTGCATAAGCTGTAAGTTAGGGCTTTTGCTAAATAGTACCTCCTTGGTATAGATAGTGATTTCTTTTGAACCAGTTCTCTTTCCTTTTGATGCTATCTTTCTATTTTGCCTGATATAGTTGCAATTCATAAAGTATTTGAGATGCGATAGCTGTGATCTACCTCCAATGGTATTTATTGCGATAATCGTTACCCCAAATGTGGGTAGTATCTGAAAAACAACTAGTGAATCCAAATACACCTAGTCATCTTCGTGAATGAATTCAAGTATGAGTAAACCTATTAAAAAACTCAAACTCTTTTATAGATCAGGAAGTGAGTGCAATTTTAGAGAATCAAGTTATTATGTAGCTTATAAATTGATCACGATTAAAGACAGTGAGAAAAGAGAAATCTGCTTCTGACATCCTCCTCTTAAGGCGAAGGTCTCTTTCTCTGACTTATCTATGTAATGCTCTCAGAGAAGTGACTGGTGAGTTCAGTTGTTTTGGCCCCACCAAAGGTTTCGCGTAATTCTTTCGCTGAACCAAACCTCAGCACTGTTAAGGACCCACATAGGCAGTGGAGCCTACCTTTTCGATCAGGAAACATCAGCAAGGACGCTATTGATTCATTTTGAACACAAGCTCCAATGGCCAAATTTAGCAAATGATGACGAGCGACTCACCCAATTATTTTGCAAGTTAGAGAGCCTCATTACGGCTGTTTAGGTCCTCGCTTGGGCAAGTACAGACAAGAAATCTTCAAATCACCAACTTCCTCGTTCTTATCCTCGTTTTTAATTTTTGAGGTACTTTTGCCGCTCCAGCAACGCCATACTTGGATCCTTTTACCAGAATAATATTTCTGGTATTGTCGTGCCTTCAGCCAACAACATCAAGATGGCTCGACCTGCAACCTTCAACCTGGATGACTCAATCGGCTTATATCCTACCATCCATTGAACCAAGTCAGAGTTCAATCCCATGGATGTTTATGTGGGACTCCGTGGATGGCTTTTTTCATGATACACGGAGTGTCTAGAGTTTCTATGGTTCAGAAATCACTAGAAGACCGGATGTGGCCACCATCGCAGCATCTCTCAAGCTGGTCTCGGATGAGCAGATTCCTGTCCATTAGAGAAAGCTCTTTTTGTTCTATCATTCACAGGGTTGGGCTTTATCCTGGCCCTTCTAAACTTCATCTCATTCTGGACTCGACTTTCGGCACATCTTGAGGTTGATCCTTGATTTACAGTCAACACTTACTGGCAGAATTCATCTTTTTCCAGGCTTGAGTTTCACAGCATTCGAGGTAACTTAACTTTATATTGAAAGTAATCGACATTACATGCCATTGACGATCTCGCAGTTACACATTTCCTACTACACCTAAAACACGCGGAATTGATTACCACGTTCCCTTAATAACTCCTTGAATGTCTGTTCAATGCTTACTTCCTAAAAAGTTCAAGGTCCCTCTGAGACTCGGGTGTATCTCTATCATACATTTAGGTGACAAGGAACAAGTGGTAGCCATAGATAATACTGAGGTTCTAATTATGCTCTTCTTTGCAGCTTTACAAACTCTTCTATAGTAGACGGGATTAAACAAGAGCAAGAGTTACTTGAATATAATGATGAATATTATGTTTCATTGATTACCAGCACAGTCAAGAATGAGAGGGAAGTGTGGCAAGTAATTTATGCTATAAAAGTTACATGATAGACTGTGAGAATAATAGGTTGTTGATACAGTGAGAAAAGTCCAAGAAAAGGTGACTCTAAAGTTACCGTTGGCACGTAAATAAGAGAACTACCAAAATTAGTAATTCCTGTTACTCATTCCTTGAAATTTATTTCTAGGAGATCAACGATTTGTGAAAAGATTCTTCACAAAATCCTACCATAAGAATCGAGAGCTTTTTTAAGTCACATAGATCGGCTCACCTGGAGCTGGGTTAATCGAAGATAAGTTGTGTGTAGCAGGAGGGCTCTAAAGATGCAAGCATGATGGAAACCAAAACATCACTATCCATAAGAAAATGAACGCTAGTATGAGTAAACCAAAAGACAAGCAGGGATTCGAATTTTGCACTGTTGAAGTTTAGTAGAATCAGGACTTGTGGAATGGAGATTCCTCGCTCTCGGAGTTGTCGTTGCATGGCCACACTACGCTGAAGACTAAGAACGGGGACGATAGGGAGGCCTTTTAGAAGGTGGAAATCTCATGTTTATAAACTCATGATTAAGATCTTTGGCAGCAATGCTGAGACCATCAAATGCAAAGCTGATGGTTGTGAGGTTGAGTCAGCAGAACTGTGCAGCCCTTGAGTTAATGAGAGGCAGTTTCTTCGGAAGTCTTGATATGTGGGTCAGTTTCCGATGTTACTGGCTTAAATTAATCTCAGTCACTCATGAGGTAGCTCGATATTTAGTAATGAAACTTTCATTTTATGTATAACCATATTTAAAGTGGATTTATGTAGCTTGGGCTAGTGAAGCTTTGTTTGGTAATAGTTTCAAAGCCTCCGCCAATTCCGATTGGACGAGCTTCATTTAGCAACGAGGTATCCTCACCAATGCTGTCTCTGATATTAAATAGTTTGCCAATGTCACTAAGAGCCAGCAAGTGTAGTTTTGAATGCGTTTTTAACTGGCCATTTATTTGTAGTTTGTGATTAGACATCGCACACAAGTTGGGAAGGGGGTATCGAAGGGGGTATATTTGTCACTGCCGCAATGTATTGTCCTTAATATTTTCGTGACCTGATGTTATGCCATAAAACTCACTTCCTTAAGGGCCCTCGACATATCTCCGTTAGCTGTGGATCGTTATCGATGTACTGATCTTTCCGAGCGTATAACTCATGAATAGATCTATGAATCTTATCCTTCTCTGTGCGAGGTACTTTCATAGTTGTCAATTTATTCCCATGGGTTTTATTGTTCACAAAATCACTACCCAGGAAACTATAAATTATTCTCACAACTAAAGTCACACTCAACTTCAAGATTAACTCATTAACAAGGTCAAGTGTTTTACTTATGATTTCCCTCGTATTTCCCGTACAACGTATGGGTAACTATATGTAGTTTACGCTAATCGTTGCCACAACGAGGAATTCTTTGTTATGGAACCTCGCCGTTTCTAAATCTTCTCGCCTTTATCTTGTTCCATTACTTGGGAGACACTTCATTTACCAACCATGTTTAAACGCCTTCCCAAGGTACCTGTACAACGCGCTAACCTGGTAATCCACAAACAGTCCTGATATCTCTGGCTCGTCTTCTAGGAAGGCAAATCAATTTGAGGTCGTAATTACCTCTGGTTTGATGGATCTCTTGGATTTCATTGCTTTTTTACCATTCCCAGAAATGACCTTACCGAGTGCGCCAGATCTTTGGGATTGGTCTGGTTAGTGGTTGAGAGTTAGAGAGATCTTTATAATTGTTGATTGAAGCGTTTAACAGGGTATATGTGATAGGTGGGCTAAGGGAGAATCAAGAAAAGTGTAATGTGATGGTGTTAGACGGTAAAAATGGGCTGCACATGTTATGCACATCAACCAAGTCCGATTATGTGTCTAGGGGTGGTTAAAATAGCAATGGTTTGCCTCTTAAACACTGCATTGGGCACGCCTGGAAGACGCTCTTGATCTAGACCAAGCAAATAGCTGTGTCAAATAGATCAATCTAACAATTAGATCGGTCTCTTTTATAGAACTACTAGCTTGACGTGAATGAGGAAGGTGTCCAAGGCATACTTGATTAAGAGTCGAGTAGGCAAATCGTTGCTATTTTAACTTCATAGCTCTGTCATTGCAATTTCGTTTAAAAAAATATCTTAGGTGTATCATGGACGATAGTGTTTTAAATGATGCAATGAGAGGGGTTTGGAGTGGTATGAAATTCTCAGGGGCAATCAAAGCGCTCGTGATTGCTAAAGTTTTAAAGTGTTGAATAGGCCGAAAAGTTGCATGAGGTTACTTTGATGGCACTGTTACTGAAATGGAGTGAGACTTTAAGGAGACTTTAAGGGTATGGAAGAAGAAAGAAAAATCAACAATCACAGCTTATGGACAATTTAAAAATAATTTTAACTGCGAGAAAGGAAGAATGTGTAAGAGACGAATGGTACAAATGATTTAATGGCCAAGAATGTTCAGCAGTGGTAGATGCATTTGAAAAGAATAAATAAAAATAGACGTGGAGTAGATACGAGAGTAAATGTACTTAAGTGAGAAATGATGGCTTGGTTGTACAAGTGTGTGGAAGCTTGAATTGGTTATGTGAGTGTTCGAGAGAAGTGTGACGAACCCAAGGACAATTAGATGAGAGATTTGCATGGACATTGCTTCTGAGAGGGCTATATCGTTGCCTTCTATTGTGCGATTTACCTTGATTGGACGATATGCTAAAGTCCATAACCACCATCAACATGAATAGCCAATTATAACTGGTTTACTATCTGTTGCCCCTCCGTCGAATGCTTTTGGATAATATATTTTCTTTTTTCTCCAATGAAATCATTGCCTGAAGTAACTTTGATGGCAGATTTGTGGTGGGGCAGTACACTACGGAGACGGGCGAAATTATAAGTCACGTCAATATCAGCACTGTTCGTCCTGAAGACGGAGGGAGCTACACCTGCATCGCTACCAATAGAGCAGGCACTCAATCCCATACCGCCCGGTTGAATATTTACGGTAAGCTACGAGCATAAATTTCAAAATTAGATTTATGAGGACGATCCGGTACTCATGTAATTAACTTTGATCGTTGAGAATTTTCATGGTAGATTACTAAAGAGTACTATGTAGCTTTATTTACTAAGTTGTATAAGACACGAAATTTGTGTTTCATCTTTCCTGGAGTTTGATATATTTTAATAGCAATCAGCGATTACTGACTCTTCACAAGATAAACCCTATTTTCACAAGATGGCTTATTAATAAAAAATAAACTTTCCAATAGGATAATTAAATGACTTAATGAAGCCTTAGCCTTTGACACGAAATCCCTCCGAGTTGATTGAAGGCTTAGACCACCAAGCTGGTGCCACAAAATTCCGTAAGGTAAAGGGACCTGTAACAAAGTAGCCCTATGCAAATACAGTGAATGACTATAATAGTGACAGGCAGAGCGAAATGACAATGCGAGCTAATGAATGAAATAACTTATCTACATTAGATTTTTATATGTTTAACCATGGTTAGAAAGCCGCTAACTTGGAACCTCTAGAATTTTGTCTAAAGTATGCTTTTGTTCGTGTGTTGCCGTGTGTGTGTAAACATTACTGAGGTTTGTAAAACATCTGCTGTGTGAGATATCTCATTTGAGATGCTTGCGTCCTTACTTTTTCGAATATAATTTTTAAGGCCTAAATAATATCAAAATTGTTTGCTATTTTCGAATATCTTTCCAATGGTGGTCTTTGTATTTAGTTTAGAGGTTCGCCAATATATATTTTATTATGGTCGAAAATTCGAGATGACAATTTAGGAAGTTTTGTAATTTGTCTGTACCATGTTGACGCACTGACAGTTGGATACCGATAATAAAAATGCTTGACACTGACACTACAGAATACCAAGCCTTCTGAAATGAGTGACTAACAAAATCAACGTGATAATTTACTACAAAACAAAGAAAACCCGCAGTCTCGTCCTGAAAAACAACTACCTCTCCACGACGCAGCCTCTCCTGGAGTCCAACGTATTATTAAAATATACCTGTAATGTTGGTGATTGTAAGCACCGCAATTCAACGTAGATTAGGATGATCTCTGCAACCCTGTCACGGTAGATAACAACACACTTTTAGAGCGGATCAGTCAAACGGCACATTGCAAATCACCGGAAGACTCTCACCCGAGAAATATTTAACACTACCAGCTTTTTACGCGAGAGCGATAGGAAGCGGTTAGGATGGCATAAATCACCACCATATGTTAGCGGTGAACCGCGATAAACATGCAACTCTAACCTGAAACCAGCTTACCCATCATTCGTAGTCTTTACTGTATTCTAGCTTGACTCTCCTTTCCCGTTGGCTCTTTCACCACTTCTATTACTTTTTCTTCACATTTGTTTTAACCTCGCTTTTCGGCAACCTAAACTTCACTCAATTTCTGCAATGAAATAAAAAGGGAAGTCGGAGAAAAAGAAAAGAACATCCGTACCTCCCGAATCACCCCAGCGCTCTCGTAACAGTGGCTAAGGCGAGGGAGGAGGTAAGGCCAGGTACTCCTTTGTAGTCCTCCGTATCCTCATTGTTCAAAGCCTCAGTAGACTCTAGGCAGTGTAGGTACGCAAGGTAGGAGTGAGAGGGCGGGAAAGTTCAAAGGTTTAGGATACAACAACAAGGAAGTATAGTAGGACACAGCAAAGTGGACTAAGTCAGTCATGGGACATGAGAGTTAACGTGGAATCCGAACCATGATATGTAGCTTGTTATTTATTTTAACCATTGCTATTTCTTGACCTCTGTTCCAAGTCTTTAATGAAAACCAATGTGTTAATTTAATAGGTGAGAGTAGAATATTTGTTAGTATATATGTTTGTAGTAGGTGTTTAAACTGCTATAAGTATTTATTTTTACTAATACTAGTATATGTTTCATCTCTTTAACTTTTATTTTCCTACTCTATTTATCTTGGACCTTTTTCGGGTTTACTAATCCTTTACTAATCCATTGTGGTATCTTGGTTTAGTATCCAATTCGTGAATTCCGGATCGTTGGTAGCTCTACGTATCGGTATTAAGTCCTGATCGGGTATAGCCAAATTAGTACGAGGGGCGGTCAATAAGTTTTGCGAATCGGTAGGGCAAAACAGAGGAAGGGGGATGGCTGTTTGTGGGGGTGTTAGGAAAAGTTATGACAAGTCAGAACCTGCAGCCGCACGCTCCTGCCTTGTCTATTTAAGAAGTGGTAGCAGATCGCAGATCGTCAGTCACAAATTTTTAAACAATGGAGAAGGTTGAGTACCACGCAGTGATCAAATCTTTGACCAAGGAAGGCAAGAATGCAAAAGAGATCCATGAACGCATGGTTGCAGTGTACACCGACACCGCCTCTTCCTATGCAACCATTGCTTACTGGAATAGGGAGTTCCGCCATGGTCGTTAGTACCTTGAAGTTGCCCCCCATCCAGGACGCCCGTCAGACGTGACCAACAAGAACAATGTGGCCCGTGTGGAGAGAATCATCCTCGAAAATCGACGGTTGAAGGTCGAAGAAATCGAGCGAGAACTTGCAATATCACATGGAAGTGTTATCAACATCATCCACGACAATTTGACCATGACCAAGGTGTCTGCCCGTTGGGTCCCTAGAAAGCTCACGCCCCTTGATCGACTTCAACGTCGTCAAAGTCCACAAGGCCAGAATTGCACAAGCTGCCCTGCGTGAGTGCGGATTCGAGGAGCTCAACCATCCTCTCTACAGTCCAGATCTGGTGCCTGGACTGCGTGGACCCCGTTTTGGGGAAGATGAAGATGTCCAGCTCGCCGTCCAGGTGTGGATTGAAGAGCAGTCGGGAGATTTCTGGTTGTCGGGAATTCGAAGCCTCAGGGACAAGTCGCGCAAGTGCATTGAAGTCGAGGGTAGTTATATTGAAAAATAATAAAACACTTTTCCTCATATCTCGAAAGAACTCATCTTTACCACTTATTTGTTTCAGTGAGAGAAACCACTAAAGTATCGATGCAGTAATACTGAACAAGAGGTAATACTCCAATATCGATTTTTCGCTCGAAGTCAACAGAAAGCTCTAAATTCACCAAAAACTATGAGAAAGCATCCCACCACATACTTGAAAGAATTATAAACGTTTGAAATGTCAGCCTAAACACTGGATACTTCACAGGTGACCTAAAGGTGGCTGAAATGATCATTATTCTCAAAATAGGAAAACCATTACCCCAAATGAGGAGTTACAGACCGATCTCGAACTTGATTTTCTCGATAAGGTATTTGAGAAGATAATAAATCAATGACTGACTAAACACCATGAGAGCAATGAACCTTTAAACAAGTATCAAATTAAATTTAAGAAGAAGCGAAGCATAAAAATGGCTCTTTGATCATCACTGAGAAAATTGCAAAAGCAAAGGTGGAAAAGGCCAAGGTTGTCATCCTCTGCAGGGACGTCTAAAAAACTTTTGATAAGGTTTACATAATGGGAATTCAGCACAAAAGTCCTGAAACTTAGACTTAATAAGAAAAAAGACTACTCTGCGACTGCGTGATGGAAAGACACGCATACCTTGAGATTAGGAATCATGAAGGCCTGAAATTCGAAGTTGATGTCGGCTTACCTCAGACATCTCACTAGCCTTCAATGAAGGTTGCCTCAATATTCAATTCGCCGACGTCGTCACGCAAATCGTCATATGCCATTAAGAGGAACGGCAAAATGCATGCAAGATGGACAAGAGCAGAAAAGAGCAGGATTATGATCATTGAATACGAGAAAAAATGGAAACCTAAAAAAATTCGAACAGATTTAAAATTGCACCAAAGTTCAGAAAAAAACATGGGGATATCAATGGTAAAGAAGAAAGAAACAAGTACATGAAAAGGACGATCAATATAACGCGATATAACGAGCAGGTCACGGAAAGAGTTAACATATGAAAAGGAAGGGTGAGCACTAAAGACTCAGATCGCTCAATCCAAAGAATAAAAAGCTCTATTATTAAATTATTCAGTCAGTGATGGTCTACTAGGCAATAATCGCAATGCACACCATCTCGAACACCAACCTAAAATAATGCGGACTGGTAAATTACATTTCCACGAACGCACGTTCTTGATTGGAAGCACTCAACTTTCGATACAATACCCTACGCTCCAGGCTATCTAGAATGTAAAATAAGAAAAAGAAATATATGCGCTCTTATAACTGATTGAAGATATCTCCTGCTCCCTTAGAGCGAGAGAGGTACCTTAAAGTGGTTCTACCTTATTCCTTTTCCCCTGACTCTGTTTTCTGACGCACTTAGGATGACCGGTGATTGGGTTGAAAGACGTCTTGGGTAATAAAAATATGCCACTTACCAGACTTTTGTCTACTATCGCTCATTCTGAGAAGAACTTGGTGGTTAAAGTAAAAAAAAGTGCAGGTTAAAGTCAATAAAGTAGCTGTCACTGTCAACCTCAACCACTCTTGTATGAAGCTTGGCCGCTTTCTCTCTATACTATATATATATATATATATATATATATATATATATATATATATATATATATATATCATTGAATTGACCTTTATTAGTAAATTTCTAAATTTTAATTAACTCCTGGCTTATATAAGCTAGATGGTTATTTTTTTAATTATATTCCCAATGCACTGTCGAAACTTTTAATTTGAGATTAAATATTTATATTAATCTTAATAAACTATTTAATTTTTTTTTGGCATCTATGTAGCCTTATGTTGATGTCTGTGTATTTATTTTCGTTTGAGTCAAGTCTTTAGAACATTTATACGTATTCTACCTTGGTTTTTCAATCCTGACCTCTGATGTTAATCTCTCGCTCAGATTTTCTCCCTCCCTAATTGCTTAGGCGGTATTTTAATTCTCTTGTCATCCTTTAGTCTTTTGAATTTACCTGATTTAATGATCTTAGTTTGTATTTATCTTCCTTTATTCTCTCACTCTTCGCTCCTCCTAATGTTTCCATTTCATATTAATTCATTTTGTTGATTGGTTCTTTGCTTTTCTGTGGGCGTTCCCTCTCCCCTGTATCATTCTTATAATTAAGTTCGAAAGTACTTGGAATCCTCGTATTAATTTTCTCTGTGGGCTTTGTTGCATTTATTGCTTACTCACGCGATACTTTGATACTTTGTGAGTTTTCCACACACACACACACACACATATAATATATATATATATATATATATATATATATATATATATATATATATATATATATATATATATATATATATAACTATCTCTCTCTCTCTCTCTCTCTCTCTCTCTCTCTCTCTCTCTCTCTATATATATATATATATATATATATATATATATATATATATATATATATATAAGATTTATTGAACTTTAAAAAAGTCATTTGAGACTGGAGAGGACAGTAAAATTATCTATGACTTTTATTCCTATGTAGGTCGAAATACAACTAGGAACAAAAAAGCAATGGATAACATTGGCTTTTGATCAGTCCTCTCGTCTCACCAAAACACGCTCTTTTCAAGGTTCGAGAAAGTACACAAGCAACTTAAGAATGCCAACATGTCTGTTGATTTCAATAAATCATGTACTCAGCATGGCTTCCTCCACAAATATATAAATATATAAATATATATATATATATATATATATATATATATATATATATATATATATATATATATATATATATATATATATATATATGTATGTATATATATATATATATATATATATATATATATATATATATATATATATATATATATATATATATATATATATATATATATATATATATATATATATATATATATATATATATATATATATATGGTGGTGTAAAAGTTTGGACCCATAGGAAATATACTATATAAAAATTTACAGTTTACATATAACAATTGATTTAATTATAAAAAAATAGTTCATAACAATTTACAGTTTACGATAAGTGTTCGAACTGAAATCCACCTTCTTCCAAACACTTTCCTGTGAAACTTTTCTTAATGACTTACGTGGGCTACCGTCCACATGTCTGCATTCCTCTGCAGATGTTTAAAGATCAATTTAACTTCTTCTTCCACTACGGGGTCGGTTGTGGACGCTTCCTGTTTCTTTAAAACGAGTGGAAGTTTTGCTGACAGTCCTTTATGTAATTGGTTGTTGATTCGGGTACTTGGCATTAAAAATATCTGCGACTGAACGCGAGCTGGCGCCGTCCTTCGCATACCAAAGCACAAGTTCTACTCTTTCTGGAATTGTTAGCTTTTCTGCCATGGTTATCAATCTGAAACATAATAAATAAAATTATAAATATTACTTAAATGATCAAATTTCTGTTTTTAGAAAAAATCTATAGTAAATTGCCTATGGGTCCAGACTTTTGCACCACCCTGTATGTATATATTATTCAATTATTAGTACACCAACGTTTTGGATGCCATCCTTATCATCAGGTAACTAAAACTCATGCAAACGACAAATATTTCAGGCAAATACGTTATGTGCTATATTATTTAAGCAAAGATAATTTAAGCCTTACTTATATATATATGTTTAAATAGTCACGTCTAACGAGCAATAAACCCCGGGGCAGATGAGAAATGGTCATAGAGGCTTAGTTTTTAAAATAGATGAATAATGATTTAATTATGAGAAGATCAGAGAGGGTAGGGTCAGATCAAAGGGGAGATAATTGATTGATTTTTATTATGCGCTTTGATGTGTATTTTTATCATAAAGTGGTGGGGAATCGTGTGTGTGTGTATGTGTGTGTGTGAGAGAGAGAGAGAGAGCTCTTCTAACAATCTTCCCACGTGTAGCTCAACTCTTCAATGAAGGGCTTGACTAGTTGAATCGATAAGATACATAAGATTCGCTGCATGACTCAATTTTATTTAAAAATAAACGATAACCTAATGACGGTATCTTTATAGCAAAAAGGTGAAGCAATTGATTATACATTGATTGGAGTCCTAATTTTTACATTAACGTATTTAGTATTGAAGAGCTTTGTTTATGAAGCATTCCTTTTGAGGCAATGGAACCCTATTATCTTTTTAAAAATTTTTGAGAAAAGAGAAGTCATGTGCATAAGTTTATTATATGAGGGGCGGTCAATAAGTTTTGCAATTCGGATATAAGGAAACGAGATATGAGGAAAAGTGTTTTATTATTTTTCAATATAACTACTCTCGGCTTCAATGCACTTGCGCCACTTGTCCCTTAGGCTCCGAATTCCCGACAACCAGAAATCTCCCGACTGCTGTTCAATCCACTCTTGGAGGGCGAGCTGGACATCTTCATCGTTCCCAAACCGGCGTTAAGGCAGTGCAGCCTTGAGCTGGCGGAATAAAAAGTAGTCGCTAGGGGCCAGATCTAGAGTGTAGAGGGGATGGTTGAGCTTCTCGAATCCGCACTCGTGCAGGGCAGCTTGGGCAACTCTGGCCTTGTGGACAGGGGCATTGTCGTGGAGGAGCAGGACACCGCGTGTCAACTTGCCGCGCCGCTTCTAACGGATGCACCTCTTTAACCCAGCCAGTTCCTCGGCGTAATATTGGCCTGTGATGGTCCTTCCACGAGGCGCATAGTCCACCATCAACACTCCCTCAGAATCCCAGAAGATGGTGGTCATGATCTTCCCGGCTGAGGGTTGGGCCTGGAACTCTATGGGAGTCGGAGAGCCCCTGTGATTCCAGGCCATGCTTTCAAGTTTGGTCTCAGGATCCCAGTGATGGATCCACGTTTCATTACCTGTCACTATGCGTGACTCGAATCCCGCCGGGTCTTGGTTGTACAGGAGCAGCAGCTCCTTCGAACTTTGGCGATGTTGAAGTCAATCATGGGGCGTGAAGTTTCTAAGGACCCAACGGGCAGAGACCTTGATCATGGCCAAATTGTCGTGGGTGATGTTGATAACACTTCCATGTGATATTCCAAGTTCTCACTCGATTTATTCGACCTCCACCCGAAGATTTTCGAGGATCATCTTCTCCACACGGGCCACATTGTTCTCGTTGGTCACGTCTGATGGGCGTCCTGGACAGGGGTCATCTTCAAGGGACTCACGACCATGGCGGAACTCCCTATTCCAGCGAACAATGGTTGCATAGGAAGGGGCGGTGTCGGTGTACACTGCAACCATGCGTTCATGGATCTCTTTTACATTCTTGCCTTCCTTGGTACTCAACCTTCTCCATTGTTTAAAAATTTGTGACTGACGATCTGCGATCAGCTACTGCTTCTTAAATAGACGAGGCAGGAGCGTGCGGCTGTAGGTCCTGACTTGTCATAACTTGTCCTAACACTCCCACAAACAGCCATCCCGCTTCCTCTGTTTTGCCCTACCGATTCGCAAAACATATTGCCTCCCCCTTGTAAGTTGTCACCTCCACCTTAATTATTATTACTGAAATATGCTTTCTAAGCCAGAATCCCATCCATTTTATTTAATTTAAAAATTCTTGCTTGCTTTAACTTAGAGCCTAATTCCAAGGGAAGGGCGAAGCTAGACTCTGGGAAGCTTTGGCTATGAAGCTAAAGAAGTAGCTTTAGAGTGGCTTTCAAATGACTTTGTCTTCTCCCTCTTGTTCTTAATCCAGAATAGGTTCTTCGGTAAGGGCGTTTATATGTACGACCTGCCTATTTTTCTGGGAAATAATACGCTGATGAAACTTTAAAATTAAATTGATTGTTTCCTTCTGGACTAATGACGGGCAATTCACTTTCAGGCTTGGAACACTGGAATATAGCTATAATTACGAGTTTCCTTTGGTTATTCAGATATACTGCTCCTTTTTATCCCATCCAGCTTACTCTGTCGCGCCTTTTACTGCGACCCAACCAATAAATACCATCTCTCTTATCTTATTGCTCTTCCCTTATGTTCCCCACCTTTCTCTCCCGACTCTTCCATCCCTACCAATCAAAAATATACATGTGCTTTAAAGGACGCAAAGCGCGCTCTATCAATATTATCCATCTCTTTTCGGAAACATTCTCCATAAAATTTTAGGAGACTTTTACAGATAGTCAATGCCAAATCGTCAATCTAGAAGTTTGATGGTAGGGCCTAGTCGAACGAACCTTTGCTCTTAAGGTATCGTTCGCCTTGTTGCACGGACTTTCTCCTCGCCCTCCGACAGTTAATGGAATGTTTGATCTCCGTAATCCACATCAACGTCTCAACTCCTGCCACGACACAATTTTTGCTAAGGGCCTTCGTATTAATATAAGGAGTCCCGAGGGGGATTCACGAAGATTGGAAAGACGAAAGATTGACTCTAAGATTACTGCTAACATTTAATTCGGCCCTCCCATCTCCTCGGTTTGCCAGTATGTAGGTGCTAGGGTGGACCAAAGAGCGGCCGGTTCTGTGCCTAATCATATTTCCCATCCATCACTCGTTACTTTAACTGTAACCGGTTTAGACGTGTAAGCTTCACTTGTTGGAAGTCGGCGGTTCTGTGTCTGAGCTATGACACCTTTTCTCACACACATTCTTGCCTAGAAAACTACCATTATTCTGATTGTGCACGAAGGCACCCGACATCTTCTTGCGATTATGCGACTTTCAAGTTCGAGCCGACTATCCAGTAGTCTGGTAATTGGCCTTCTTGATTGCACGAAAGGAAAAACAGCAGGTACGCTCGATACATGGGGCCTCAATGTCCTACGCTTTTCCTCGCCTTGCCCTGCAGTCTCATTTGCCCATATGCACCTCCAAAATCATTTTGAATTAATCTCTACACTTGCTCAGACCTCTTTAACCAGTTTGGTTTCTTACTCTCATCTTAGAATCCCTTGAACCTTGGCACAGCCGCATTGCAAGTTCCAAAGGCGGCAGATGTTCCATATTCCCTCTTCTCTTTATCGTTGTTATAACTATTGAGATAGCCTAGGTGAATTGACTGATTTTAAATTTATGATCTTGAAGAGTTTTGGTATTTTGCTACTTAAGGTGAAAATCACTGTTTTTGATAATTGTATATTAATAACGACCTATAGTTACATATAAAATAGTGCAGTGAATGAATGGATACCCATATGATGGGGCATGCTTGGGCTTACTATGAGATTAGCCCTGACTCTACGAAATGATACAGCACAGAACACCGAATTGCTATGAAAAGACAATGTCTCGGTAACCGAATAGGAGCTTTGAGTTTGATAAGACATGAAGAGATGAGATAGTCAGGGCACTTTCTGTAGCGTTGATACGCGCAAACCTTTTTTATGAAAGTGGTAACAATGATGGTGCTAATGATGATTTTTTTTCCAACAAAAGGACCAGCCTATGTTCGTTCGATGTCTGTAGTGACGGCAGTTGCTGATGAAGACCTTTATCTGACATGCCCTGCTTCGGGATATCCACTCGCTACGATTAGTTGGGAAACGGGTAAGTTTATCATCACATCAATTCGTACTACTGTCCATTATGGGTGAGTACTAGATCTTAAATATATATGTTTTCTCTTCATTGCTCAGCCTATTTATATCTGTCCCGATACGTGTTAACTACTCATATCCCTGCCCACCTCTTGAAGGCTACCGTCTATTCTTATAGCCCTATGCGTGTTTTTTTCGAAGGCCAGATTAAAGTGGCATCTGAACCAACTCGAAATCTCCTTTGGTAGTAGATAAAAATGATTATAGTTGTAGGCGTGAAATGGTGTGGAAGTTAAATATCCCAAGTGGACTAAAAAGGGGATATCCACCCAAATCTTTATAATCTGCTTAAACTCAACATATAAAGAAAATTTATCCGCTGGCACTGAATCTAGGCACACCATCCTCCCGAAGTTAGCTGCAGCATGGTTCTCATGCAACACCACCCTGTTGTAGGGGATTAAGTTTAATGAAGTAAATGGTTGGAATGAGATGCAAGGAACTCGAAGAGGTGAGTGCCACTGGAATTTTACGTTCATCGATCAGAAAATAGAGGATTGGGAAAGCAATTCAGTGTTGCCCAAGATATCAGCCTAACTAGATGTGATAGTGTGAAGAAAAAGGATTTTGGGTGGTTTAGGGTGGTCTTTATTTACAGTGAAAAATTGGGGACCACTGCTACCATACATATAAATAAGGAAGCATGTGTGTAAGGCCTCATTGAGGAGTTATTACTTAGGGCAACAAATGCGGTGGTGCATTTCCGAATTCATCAGCTCCCGAAGAGTTGCAACTGTGACGTCACTCATAATCATGGCTGGCTTATAAAACTTCCCTTTTGAATTAGGTTAACTGAATAATTGTGAAAATATACGAATTTAACAAAGCACTAAAAAAATAATATACTATTAAGAGAATGGCAAACATTTATATAAGAATCTAGGACTAGATAGAGGTCATTATCCCTCAAAACAATATACATAATATATATTTTCCTACTCGGGCGTATTTGATTCGAATTCAGTCTCAGGTATTCTTTCTTTTTAAAAGGGATTAATAAAATTCTTAAAGCCCTAGAAATTTTTAAATTGATATCCATATAACTTTTGTTTAGAAGAAATCATTTATACTATAATTTCTTCCATTTGTATTAAAAGAAGTGTGTAATTTATTTTAGTGTATTTAGTTGTACTATTATTTGTGTCGTTCTTGGCTTTTGGAGGAATACGGATAAATTGCCTACAATGATTTCCTTTCACATCAGATGGGAGGATGCTTCCATTGACCTCCAGGCATACAGTCTACGATAACGGAACGCTGATTATTCGCAAACTGCAGAAATCTTCTGATGGAGGGAAATACATTTGTACAGCAAGAGATGGGCAAGGAAGAACTCACTCTTCGACTGCAACATTACAGGTGCTTGGTATGTAATAGAGAGCCGATACTTCGCTCACTTTAAGACCCTAAAATCTGGCTACACGAGATCATTTAGTGATATTTTTTAGAATCAGTGTTGAGGAACAGTCAGGTATCTCGTCCGAACTTTCTCTGAAGGGAAGTTTAAGGATTATTTTACTTTACGAAAAAGAATTAGCGATAACAATAGGAATGCAATTTTTTTTAACAGATTGAAATTGAGTTTGTGAGTCACTCAGGTATATTTATAGCTTTTATCCACGCCCTTTCTAAGATTTTATTAATGCTTGAAAAAGAGTCCGCAAAGCTGGTTTTTCGTATATTTGAAGCTTTTATTAAAATTTCTAGAAGTTGCAAAAAATAAATATCATTATCAAATGTTTTGGATTTTTTAAAAACAAAAATAATTACATATTATGAAGTTCCTAAAATGTATTTAAGTAAAGACATGTTTTTTTTCGTATATATAAGCAAATTTAGATAAAAAAAAAGATTTGGGGGATTTTTTTCCCGTATATCAAAGGAATTTAGCTAAAAGCTTTTTCCTGCCTTTAGGCCTAGAAAATAAATATGGATCTAAAAAACCATAGATTAAAAGTAAATTATTAGGTTGGAAACAAAGTTCCCACAAAACATTTTTAAAACTTTGTTTATTTATAGATTTATGTTTATAAATTTATCTAAAAGTTTATTTATTTATAGATTTATATTTATAAATTTATCTAAAAGTTTATTTATTTATAGATTTATATTTATAAATTTATCTAAAGGTTTATTTATAGATTTATATTTATAAATTTATCTAAAAGTTTATTTATTTATAGATTTATGTTTATAAATTTATCTAAAAGTTTATTTATAGATTTATATTTATAAATTTATCTAAAAGTTTATTTATTTATAGATTTATGTTTATAAATTTATCTAAAAGTTTATTCACAATGACCGTTTGTGCGCCTCTGGTAAAACTGGTCCTCATATGACATCACTGAGATGGTTGAAAAGCCTAGCATCAGCCATACAGCCATTGTGGATCATTTAGAACAAATGGATAAATTCAGCAAACTGGACGTATGTATTTCACGTAAACTCACCGACTTCGACCGTCAGCGCCGCATGGACACCTTGCATAGCACTATTGTCCAAGAAACGTTGCTTTGATTGACTAAACAAAGTGGTTACTGCGGATGAGAAATGGTGTCTTCACCCGAACATGGCACGCAAAAGAAGCTGGACAGACAAAGGTGCACCTGCACAACTTCAGGCACAGGTCAACCAACACTAAAAGAAGCTTATGGTTTGTGTCTGGTGAGATGTGTACGAAATGATTTACTGGAAAATGTTGGAACGCATTCAATTTATCGACACTCAGTTATAAAGTCAACAAAGGCAACTGGTAGCAGATGAAATTGCGTAGAAATGACCAGAATTGACTGAATTCATGTTTCTTCATGATAACGCTCGACTACATGTGGCAAATCATACCCATAAAAAACTCCTGGAGCTGGCATGGGAAGTTCTCCCTTACTCACCGTACTCGCCAAACCTGGCACCAACAGACTACCATCTATTCCGGGCAATGCAGAACTTCATTAGTGGCAAAACGTTCGCAAATATTGACATAATGAAAACTGCAGTTACAGACATCTTTGATAGCAAACCAGTTGAATTTTACCAAAAAAGACATCCATGATCTATGCTCGAAAATAAAGGTAATTACATTGTTCATTGATACGAGGGGCGGTCAATAAGTTTTGCAAATCGGTAGGGCAAGACAGAGGAAGGGGGATGGCTGTTTGTGGGGGGTGTTAGGACCAGTTATGACAAATCAGGTCCTGCAGCCGCACGCTCCTGCCTCGTCTATTTAAGAAGCAGTAGCTGATCGCAGATCGTCAGTCACAAATTTTTAAACAATGGAGAAGGTTGAGCACCGCGCACTGATCAAATTTTTGACCAAGGAAGGCAAGAATGCAAAAGAGATCCATGAACGCATGGTTGCAGTGTACACCGACACCACCCCTGCCTATGCAACCATTACTCGCTGGAATAGAGAGTTCCACCATGGTCGTGAGTCCCTTAAAGATGACGCCTGTCCAGGATGCCCGTCAGACGTGACCAACGAGGACAATGCGGCCCGTGTGGAGAGGATCATCCTTGAAAACCGACGGGTGAAGGTCGAAGAAATCGAGCGAGAACTTGGAATATCACATGGAAGTGTTATCAACATCATCCACGTCAATTTGGCCATGACCAAGGTGTCTGCTCGTTGGGTCCCTATAAACCTCACGCCCCATGATCGACTTTAACGTCGTCAAAGTCCACAAGGCCAGAGTTGCACAAGCTGCCCTGCGCGAGTGCGGATTCGAGGAGCTCAACCATCCCCTGTACAGTCCAGATCTGGCCCCTAGCGACTACTTTTTATTCCGCCAGCTCAAGGCTGCACTGCGTGGACGCCGGTTTGGGGACGATGAAAATGTCCAGCTCGCCGTCCAGGAGTGGATTGAACAGCAGTTGGCAGATTTCTGGTTGTCGGGAATTCGAAGCCTCAAGGACAAGTGGCGCAAGTGCATTGAAGTCGAGGCTAGTTATATTGAAAAATAATAAAACACTTTTCCTCATATCTCGTTTCCTTTTATCCAAATTGCAAAACTTATTGACCGCCCCTCGTATGTTTGTTTTACTGCAATTTTTAGTTTCAAATCATTCTCAATAAAAGTAGTGGGAGAACTTTGTTTCCAACCTATAATTCGTAGACAAGAAGAGCGACTTCGCCTATTTGGCTCTAGCAACGCAGTTTGGGTTTACAAATTTTTAAAAGGTTTCCAATACATATGTCCTAATAATTTTATCCTGGTCTAGGTTTTTTCAGATCCATGATTATTTTCTAGGCCTAAAGGCAAGAAAAAACTTTTTCTGGAATTCTTTTAATATACCGAAAAAGGCAATCCCCCAATGTAACTGAACACATTCATAAAATTAATATACGAGAATGGGTTCCAAGACTAATGTCTTCAGACATTTTATAATTGCGAGGACCTTTAGATTTTTTGACGATGTACAGCTGACACCAAGTTTTTAGTCATCTTGTAAACTTGTCACAAAGATCCTTGCCATTTAACTTTATTCATTTTGTTTCAATTTAGGCCAATAACTCTTTAAATACCATAACTCCTCTTGCTTTCCTTGAAAAGAATCAGAACACTATCGCCTTGGTGTCAGCATCAGTAATCTCCCTGCATTGGAAACACTGATGCTACAACTTTTCGATTTAAATAGTTGATGATCCATTTTACCGTTTTTTCTTTCATTTTAATCCTGGCATGGATGCTACCATTGGATACCCCCACCTAATTCTCATTATATTTGGCACTGCGACTCGCCTTCATGTCTTCATATGGCAGTGCCACCCGTTATTACACCATTTTCGTTTGGATTCACGAACGCCGGGGAGAGAATCCAGATGGTGTGCTCCCTTCAAGCGGGAGATCCACCCTTGTCAATATTCTGGCTCAAGGATGGAGAATCCCTCGTTTCGTCCGATGGTGTTTATGTGCGATCCATAGACCAGTATTCAAGGGCCCTTTTACTGGAATCAGTGGAGAAGAAACACTCTGGTAACTACACATGTGTAGCCATCAATTACGCCAGGACTACTATGCATTCGTCTTCACTCATAGTAAATGGTAAGTGTAAAAGAGTCGATACTTGCATTTTTCTTCTCTAGTGCGGCATGTGCCTTCTGCCATACGGGAGTGAAAACACTATTTCAAACCATGAGCGATTTTAGACAGCATCTGCTCATAGGAGAAATGAGGCGCCGAAAGTTGGTCTTGTGTATGAGAAGCATCCCAAATAGGCCTTGTAAGCCTCACATAATATAGAAGATGAAGCCAAAGAGTACTTCTTTGCACTTGTCTTAATAAATTGACCACATACATAACAAAATGTGTCTGCAGATACTTGCAGCGTCTTGATGCCTTCTCTGATAAAGTTTTAGCCTAAGTACTCAATTAAACAGCTACATAAACTGAATTGAGATCCTATATATATGGTTGGCTAGAAAGTTATGACTCCCTTAAGGAGGGAAAATAAAGGACAAAATCTTATGGACCAACACCAGCATTTATTCTTCAAAATAAAGTCCATCATTCTCTACGATCTTCTTCCAGCGATGAGCCAGCATCGGAATATGTCCCAGATACCAGTCAGATGGCTTTGAATAAAACTGTACAAAAGCTTTCTTCACTCCATCAAAAATGTTGAATCGCTGGTCGCGGAGGAAGTGTGCCACTGCGCGGAATAAGCCATAGTGACTCGGGGCAACATCGAGACTGAATGATGGATGTGGAAGAGTCTCAACACCGTCCATCTGTTCTAACCTCTCTATATTAAACTTGACACTGTGTGGCCTCGCATTTTATTGCTAAAACAAAGTCTGACATCCATTTATCAAAGCAGGATACCCCTTCTTTAGTTTGTCGTTCGTACACGCGGTCTATCTGCTGGCAAGACAGTTTGGCTTTGATGGCGCAATTATATGGAACAAGTTCAAAATGCAGTATTCCTTGGATATTCCACCAGACAGAGATCATGACCTTCTTGTCAAACCGATTCCGTTGCGAAACGGATGCAAATTGTTCACCTCGCAGAACTCATTTCTTCTCCCGATAGTGATTAATTACTACACCCATTTCTCATCTGATGTGATAATTCGCCTACAGAATCGATCGTCCCTTGAGTTATTGAAAAGTTTGTTGCAAATCTCTACTCTATGGGCAGCTTTTGCTTCCGTTAGGTCATTTAGATTAAATTGGAGCTTCTTGTAAACAAAATCCATTTGATGGAATCGGTTCAGTACAGTCTTATGAGATGACACTCCAACAACTTTCACAAAATTACGGCTGCTTACAGAAGGTTAAATTTTCATTGCTGTCACTAAAGCCTTGCTGTCAAAGGTTGATTGTCGGCCAGAACGTGGTTGATTGTCAAGGGTAAGATCCCTGGAGTTGAAACGTCTGTATCAACTTGAGACCTTCGCCTGACTGATTGTGCCTTCTCATTTGGTATGGCTAATTTCCTTTACAACAACTCTTGTAGAAAGTTTTCGTTTGTAAGAGTAGCGAATCGAAACTCTAATTCCACTGTCTTCCAAACTCATTTCTGTTCGTTGTGGCTTACACAAAGAGAAATAAACTGCACAAGAGAAACAAACAACAACAGCGTACATAGGCTGGTCGTCGAATGAGTAAGGCTAAATTAACCTAATGTTGGTGTTACTCCATAAAATTTTGTTGTTTTCTTTCCACTTCTTAAGTGAGTCAGGACATTCTGGCCAACCATATATATATATATATATATATATATATATATATATATATATATATATATATATATATAAATATATATATATATATATATATATATATATGGAAAGTTCTAGAAAATTAGAGAATCTTTAAATCTATCTGGAATGTTCAAGAAAAAAGTAAATTATAAAGTATAAATACTAGTCACAAAATCAAAGTATGATGGCCGTTTTTTAACACTTCCTACGCAGGAACTAAAGAGTTATTTTCCTTACATCGTAGGCGTCTTCAAAATATTTTACAAAGCACCCGTTGTCCCCATAAAAAGGTTTTAGTGACTATTTGTTTTTGTGGTCAAAGGTTGACAGCCGATTGCGCATATGAACCCCACTCAGCAAGACCAATCATTATCAATTAGTAGGAAAAGGGTAAGAGGAGAAAAACTCAGGGAGGAAACACAGGTACAATTATATTCGAATGAGGAGACGAGTGGCAGATAGGAAGGAAGAAAAGGCTATTTACGGAGAACCATGAAGCCTTTTGCTAGAATTAAATGAAAGTGTTTTGAATCAGGATAGGAAAAAAGGAGAAAAGCGGCAAGGGAGATAGAATAGCCAGGTTACTCTACAAGCATGTGGGCCACTGAGAGTCTGGTACGGAAGTGTTTATGATGAGAGGAAATTCGCTGGACCGTCGTTCGCCTGGTATAGACAGGCTGAGGGTGTTCGGCATCAAATGTTTATGGCTGAAGTGGTGGAAGGATGAGACCCACTTGACGAAATGGAGTTTGTTGAGGGAAATATTTGCGGGCATTAAACCAACGTGCATTCAAGAACTCTTTGGCATGCGAAAGAGATTAATGAATGGAAAGAGGATTGGTAGTGCTGGTAAGAAGGTTTACTGAGCAGCTTAGTCGACTGCTACTTTGGCATGTATTTCAACATAGAAGAGCAGCTAGAGATGGTGATAAACTTATTAGAGAAAACCTTGAGCTCATGCATGAAAAATAGGATCTCGTGCATCAATGGATTTGGATGAGGATAAAGAGATGGGGCAGAAATATTTATTCGGCAATCCATGAGCAGCAATAATAAATTAGTTGGAGAGGAATAGAAAGACAGTACGAAGGGCGTCCTGGATAACTTACTGTTCTGTTCTGTATGAAGAAAACTATGGGGGAAGGCAGAAGGAAGGTGTATGCCTAGGCACAATCCCCACCACGCAAGTAGCAGACGAACTGTTGAGGGAACAGAGGCCATCGGGAAAGATAGCCATACAATGAGAATGGGTGGATACATGATTAAGGAACGATGAAAGCTGAACGCTAGCGGGCTACAAAGACTTATCTCCTGGCAAGAGCTATTTGACAATTCTGGCTGGAGTCAACATACATGAAGAAACTCCCAAGAAAAAGATCTATAAAAAGGGAGGCAAATGGAATGAAAGGGCATAGAATAACGGAGCTACTGTCCTTAGGAGGTAACACTGGTCTTTAGTGGAGGGTTCAGCGAACACCGGTGAAAACACTAAGCATGTTGACATCGGGCGGAATCAAAGGAATGTCTTTGTGGATATGATGGCACGTCTATCTAATGCGAAGATACGTTTCATTTGGAAGAAGGTAACTAATGGAGAAGAGAGAAACATCCTTATTCCCAAACGAAGTACCTGATTGAGAATAGGGTAAACACGATGAGCTTAGATAGGGATGAAGTATTGTAAAACGTGTAACCAAATTTCAGTTCGGGCTGGATTAAGAAAATTTAGATGCCTAGCAGTGTGCATTAGTTAATACCCATATAATATGAGACGAAGGGCTTAAGAGGTTGATAGTGGACAGGTTAGATGAAATGATATGGGAAACGTGAAGCTTTCATGAAAGAATCTCATCGACAATGAACAATTATGCCGAAGTAGCCCTCTCAACGGCTGCAGTAATGGTAACTTAAACCTATCTAGCAAGCATAAGAAGAAACATACCACGGTAGTTGTTCACTAAGACGTCTACGTAAATTGTAATGCTGATGGTACAGAGATAGCTTTGATAACACAAAATAAAAAAAGATTACGCCTATGACCAAACCCTGAGAAGTACAGTCCATATCTGAGTATATGCTGACGTAGGAGAAACCTACACCAAGCTGGAAGGAGCAGGCGCGCAAGAACTTCGATATGAATATGAAAAGGAATTTAGACATTTCAGAGGAATACAGACCTGAAAAAATATAGAATAAACATGTAGTATTGTTTTTTTTTCAGTTGCCAACAAATATAGCCGACGTGACATTAAGGCAAAAGAATGCCTCATGGACGTCGTGATTCAAGAGGGAAGTGTGAAATAGAATACTGTGTGATTAACAGAAGCCAGCCTAATAGTCAGGAAACAGTGAATGAGATTTTGTGTCGAAAGAGAAGTACGAGGTCATCATCATCTCCATAATTTTACATGGGTAACATGTCATGGCCGTTAGACTTAGAATCAGACATCCTAGAGTTCTTGGTCAGGCTTGAGGATGGGCACCACGACTGCCTTACGCTAGGCAGAGTACAAGCTGCCATCTAGCCAGATCCGGTTATCGATATCCACGACGAAGTGAAGCGCCTCCACATTAGGGCGGGTCATAATTTGGGGCAACTATATATTTTAATTAAATCCTTTAATGAGGGGTGCTTAAATGATAGATTTCCCGGTGTAGATTTTGAAAAAGAACTTTATTTTGCTATACAATTCCTCCTACTTACATTAATTTCCATTTAAATAAAAGTAAATTTTTCCCTTTCGTCATTAACTTATGTAACCTATTTTCATTTAATCCAAGTACACACAAACACAAAGTAACCTTAAATTTATATGTTTATTGAGTGAGAAAAGTGTATACAAAGCTCCACATATAGCTGCATGGGTCACTTTGGGTCATATTCAAAAGTTAAACTTCACCAGAGCACACAAATCTTGCTTTGACTCATTCTTGGACATCATACGTCTACTTGTCTCTTGTGCCCTGATTCTTCCATCCCTCTTTTCATGTAAGAAATACTTGTAAGAAGCTTCAGTCACCATTCTTACAACCTTCTCAATGCTCTTTGTATGACAAGGCCAGGCAGGTACTTTCATAGGAGAGTTAATGAAGTTTTTCAATTCCGAAATACTTAAAGAGCAATTGAGAGGTGTTTCAGAGACATCCTCTGACCAATTGATCAGATCTCCAATCCTGGTAACATCACAATTGATGTCTGATGTCCTTCTAAGCTTTACAAAGGAGTCTCCAAGTTGAGTATCTGAGTCCCCTTCTCTCCTGATGGTCTGGATTCTTTCCACCCGTTCAGTTCTCTCCGCCTGATCTTCAGAGCACAGGAGGGTTTGGAGGATGGCTTCACTGTATGAATACCAAGCTGATCTCTTAAAATTGCCAAACCAATATCCAAAAACTCCTTTCTCTGAGACTGAAGGCAGTAAAGTTGATAAAGAATGTGCCTAGGTCCCTCGGTACAAGAGTGCTTAATCTTAACGTTAAACCAGCTTGGGTAATTTACACCAATGATGAACTCAACAATCAGTCTTAGATTCTTAAAGACTTTTCCTTCGAGCTCATACTTTGACACCCACAGACAAAGAAGTCTATTAGATGTGATCAGCCAGCGACTGTGGTTTACTGTTCCTAATTCCAATACCAATAGAGAAAGCCCTTTAGGAAGCACTCCATCTCTGATTGCCGATACAATTCCACAGCCGTAGTGTTGATCAGTGGAAAGATATTGCCCTACTTCCTGAGGTATCTTGGTAAGAGGAGAAAGGACTTAGAGATATTTGAGTGAAATTTTGGTTGATATCCAAGTCTGTAACAGAGTCAAGGAGCTTTCCTATTGGCCCGGAATATCTGTTGTCAGATAGTGTTGGGCCATCCAGGTTGATAATTTGATGTCGAAGAGGAAGTTCCCCAGTGTGCAGGTTACAGACCAACCAAACAAGCTTTCTGCCCAAATGGAGCTCCATTTTTCGCATTACTCCAGCTTTTACACCTGTGTTTACATTCGTGGAATCTCCTCCAATGGCTATTAAGCTTTTATCCAAAACCCTTTCCCTCAGCCATCCAAACATAGCCTTAGCGATCTTCTCTGCATGTGATTCTTCTTTTGTATGTAGCCTTTTCTGGGACAAAGTGGAAGAGGTAATTGCTCTCAGGCTCACTGCTGACAGTGTAATGCTCCTCTTTTGTTTTTGCTGGAAACAATTTTTCACTTCCCTCTGCCTCCATCATAAAATTTGTCACATCAATTTATCCATCAAAGAAAACACAAGAAATTCCCCCATCCTTTCTTAAGTTTTCCTTAAACTCATGTTCAACAACTTTCATTAGCTTTTCCTGTTCTCTCTTAACTTTATTCTTATTAATTACTTTACTTGTATCTTCCTCAATAATAAATCCAGCATCTATTAAAGCTGCTGTTGCTATAGCTGCAGTTGGTCTCAATCCGACACCATACCTTATACTAGCATCAGAATTTTCTGCCTCCAGATCTTCAGCTTCTGCCAGAAAATGCTCGATTTCTTTTCTTGCTGCTTTTCCTGCTAAAACAGCGCTTTCCTCCTTACTTTTTCTCTTTCTTTCTGCTATCCTTTTTTTTTCTTTTCTTTCTCAAGCTCTTAATTGTCTATTATGCTCTTGAATGTCAGGACCTCCAATTTGAAAGGTCTCTTTACTTCGAACTTTCTCCTTTTGTCCTTTAATAAAGGCCAGTTCCCTAGTAGGTATTTTTTTTTCTTTACTACAACAGCAGTTAATGTGGGCTTCAGTCTCACATCCATTACAACCTACTTACCGACAACTGGAAATTTGACATTTGCATTTCAATATATCAAATAACTTAACTAGCATTGAAATGAACCTCTCTTTTACTTCAATCTTTCCTTTACCAAGGGAAACTTTTACTGCCTCCTTCCATACCTCCTTAAGCTTTGATATTATTGTGACCTGTTGATTTACAACAGGTGGTTTGAAGAGAGCATTAGCTTTGGTCCACTGATTAATCAAGCCCTGATACATGTCTTTTACCAGCTGGTCCACTTAATAATTTCTCCGGTCATCTTTACTTTGCTCCTTCAAATAGATGCCGTACATAAAAATATCTGTTATTGTTGGTAACTCAGACATCATCAGCTCTTGCCCAGTCCTAAGAAAACTAGTCAGAAGTGAACTTGATTTGGACCTTGTCATTATTTTCGCCATTGTCACATTAATCGCAGGTATATCTGCAAATGAAAAGATGGCACTTAGATTAAAAAATAATCTCTACCAAATAATTATATGTTATTCTAAAATGATCCACAGCCTTTACTAACATTCCAATAAAATGTAAATGCTCTATAAACAGTTTGCAGTTACAATAGTTACCAGAACTGGCAACACTACTGGAATATTGCCTTCCACTGAGTAATGAGTACTGGCTACTTGCAATTGTGGAGTTAGACCAAACTAAATTAAGGGTCATTTTTAACAGGTTTCCTACTTCTCATGTCTCTCTAATACATTTAAAATTTTTTTTGACAAATATCTTTCAGGCTAAATAAATATATTGATTATAGAAAACGGTTAATTTGATCTTTTATAGGTAACTAAAATAATAGTGAAATATAGTAAATGACCCCGAACTAACAATATTTTAACTTCAAATTGATGTAAGTTTAATCAATCCGAATTTAACTTTTCAGCCAAAAGTATGTTCTTTTCAGCAATATTCATCATTTGAATACCCCTCATTACCAGTTTCATAAAATTCTAGAGTATGACCCACTCTACTCCACATATATGTGCTAGAAAAGGCCGTAGGTATTCCGTCATCGCCATTATTGGTGGGTCGACAGGAAGAAATGGATGTCGTAGGTCGTCTATGGAAAATAGTGGGTTGTACTCTTCTCTCCGATGAGAGGTTTGTGAAAATGGGTATCTGATAACTTCTTCGAGATTGTGGAAGGTCAGCGTATCAAAAATAACTTCTCATTCAAATGGGAATAAATCACCATTTTTGGGATAGGAGAGCGTGAGGGAGTGATCTTCCCTGCCAGGCTTCATTATTTAGTCTGGCGTCGTTGGTTGAAAAGAAGGAGGACATCTTAGAGACATACTCTTTCCAGGATGATCAGATTTACCATAAAATAGCAGCGCTTTGGCCTGATCTATCTGAACCTTATGTAGAGGAAGAAGGGCGTGCTAGTGTCGGCGAGTTGCGCACTTCTTAGCGTGAACTTCTTTACTATATTTTGTGAAACACTAGAGGATCTGCCTAGGTTGGACTGCGTCGAAAGACTTGGAGATATATAAGTAGACAGATGTGAATAATAGATAGTTGAGGATTGCTAGGACCTTATCATTCGTGAGAAATCATACACTCTATGAGAGCAGGCTGTGTTGTAAGATTAACCGGCCTAATATGCTTAGCGGAATTGTCATCTTCGCAAGACTATTGGATTAGTGTATAGGAAAGAAAGAGAAAGTGGAAGGCGACACTACCGACCCTGGAAGACACTAGCAGAGCTTCATCAGAGACGAGTGAAAGATCAAGATATGTGAGAGTGTCAGTGTAACGGTGGAGAAAGGTGGGTGATCCTTATTTTTTACCAGAGAAATACAGCGCGTCTATGATGGAGAGTTGAGTGGGCGAGGAAAAAATCGAGCAGCTAAAGGCTAGGATTAGGCTTCTGCTATTGAAATCTCCTAAAATAAGAAAGAGTCTTGAGAGATGGGGGCTTAAATTACGGATAGAATTAGAGAAAGGACGGTCATTAGGATGAATCTAGACCAAGCATACAGTGTAGTGTCGTTCCAGGAAAACTCGAATAACTACCACATGAAGATCAGTACAAATGAAGAGAGCGAAAATGAAATAACAAGAAAAACAAAAATGTTTTTTCCGCCGCGGCCAGGACTTCCCCGAACGAAAAAGAAGAAAATGAAGGTAACCGGAGATCCGAGAGAACTGACAGCTACCCAGGATAGATTGCTAGAGAGAGAGAGAGAGAAAGAGAGAGAGAGAGAGAGAGAGAGAGAGAGAGAGAGAGAGAGAGCGACAACTAAGTTGTTAGGAAGTTAGAAAATACTAAATGCCCTTCCCTTTAACTAGGAATAAACCACAGTAATTACAGTGGACTACTCCGCGAGAGACGAAGGAGATTCACGTTTAGTTAAACATGAGAGCAAGGATCGACTGTCCGGATAAAGAAGATGATCCAGAAGCTTTTCTTAGTCTAGGGCAAGGGAGAGAGGATATTGGAGTGGTTGGAAGAAGGGTAGCCAGGGCGCTATCATGAGATGTAGTAAGAGAGGAAAGCAATAGCTTTTCGTGAAGGGGAGTAGAGGTAGGAGAATAAAGGTGGTTAAAAATCATGACAAGGTTGAATGAGGAAGGAGAACATTGAGAATGAGAACATGGGAGAGAATCTTGGGGAGTTGAGGTAAGAGCGGTAGTTCTTTTGGAAGGGCCTTTAGTATGGGGTCTAGGGTGGGGTCCTGGGCGAATTTAGCAAGGTCCTCATGAGTAGAGTTTTGAGGAGAATCTTTAGAGGTATGAATTTTGGGATGGAATCTGGAGCTAAAGGTTTGACAAAGGGTTTGGAGTAAGGATGTGGGAAAGGTAGCAGTAGGTTCCTTATTGCTTCTTATACTAGGATAGAATGAATAAATCTGGTATGGTTGCCCGACTGGTGCATATACCACCTTCATTGCCTCGATGTCCACGAAGATGGGGAAGGACAGTTTTGGCCACAAGAGAGCGCTAGTCGGCTCATAACGCTCAGCAGAGGGAGAGGAGTTGGTATGCCGGTAGAATGGCCACCATGTATAAAGAGAAAGAATACAGCTTCTATTAGCCATGAGACTAATGAGAAGTGCAAATGGAGGGGAAGGGAGAGGAGACCGCAGTGTCAGCAGAGAGTGTTGCTGGTTACGTATTTTGAGGGAGGGGGCGGGGGAATCGAGAGAGAGGATTAGCGCGTAATCCCGAGGATCTGTAGGAGGAAAGGTTTTACAGTTTCTGATCGATATATAGTTCAAACAATGATGTCCCCTATTCCGTGAGCTTTTAGCTTTATTAAGGCAGTTTTATGGGAAATGGTATCAAAACCCCTTTTTGAAATTTAGATAAACTACCCTATATTTCTCTTAGTCAAACGCGGTGAAAACCTAAGTTTTGTGTACAGAAAATCTAGAAATTCACTGATTATATAAAACAGAGGAAAAAGTGCTACAGTTTCTAACCGAGAGAAAATTTCAACAACACTCAATTAAATTGTGGCGTGTTCAATTGAATAAGAGATGGAGTTCAAAGCAGAAGGATCTAAAAACAGAATTAATGTTCCGAGACGAGGGCAAGGATAGTTGCCCGGGTTGAATAGATGTTTTAGAAGCTTTAGTTAATCTAGGGAGACGGAGAAAGGAGTGTTGGAAGACAGGTATTTGGGCACTATCTCGAGGTGTAGTAGGGTAGGGAAGCGCTAGTTTGGGTGGGGAGTCAAAAAATGTAGCTGTCCATGTCAGGAATACCCTTGCTTATGTTGGACATGGGAAAAAGATACAACAAAATAAAATGTTCAAAACAATGTGTGGAGACGAGCACAGAGGTTAACAAAGTCTTAAGTTTCTTCTATAGAGGCTTTCCTACAAGTCTAAAGAGATCACTCTTTCCTACTATGCAAGTCATAAGGCCACACTTGGAATATTAGGTTCATCTCTGGTGTCCTTATCCACGAAAAGATGTAGAAATTCTTGAAAAAGTACAACGCCCTACAACATAACTGGTTCCAGGATTATGACATAGATTATATGAAGGCAGGTTGAGGGTTCTCAATTTACAGTCACTGGGGGCATAGATTGCTGAGGGAAATAATACAAGATGTTAAAATATTGGAATTTGACACGATTAAATCTGATTAATTCTTTGAGCATAATAACTCAAGAGGGAGAAAACCCAATGAATTCGAGCTACGAGTAAGGTCCTGAGAAACTAACAGCTAAAAAGGTTAGTTTGAAGGTAATTAATCATTAGAACCCTTTACGTGAAAGAATAATGTACCGTGGTATTTTGAACATGTTTATAAATTGCTTAGATAAGTTTTTCTGAGAAAGTGGTATTTTCTAATTTGGGGTTTGTCTTCAGTGAACTGCCCACTCTCTGCTGGCTTTTAGAAACTCCTACACAATCGGTGTATGCACCTTTTTTACGGCTTCTGCGACATTTGCTCAGAAATCGACTCATCTTTTTTTTCTATTAGAATTTGGTGGTTATTAAAACATGTATATGTAAGTAATTGCACAATATTTTCATGACTGCCACCTAAAAATACATATAGTACATATTCAGAAGGATTTACAGATATATACACACGTTTTCGCTGGGAACTTTACTTTTAAAAGTTCTGTTTAAGGTCTTATATTTCCCGGATTATTATGCTTCCTAAATTAGGCGGCCGCTGCTAACAAAGTTTCTCGTCATCGCGCAAAAACTGTTCACGTGCATGTATCCAATTACCAATTAGTGTAAGTGTGTGCGTGTGTGTAGGGGGCAGGGCATGTGTGGTATAGATAAAACGAAGTAAAAGTAGTGAAAAGAGAAGGTACTCTAGGAGATTTACAAAGGGATGCAAGGTGCTTGGTGTTCAGGCTTACCACACTTCACCCACCCTGCCCTACCTTGGCGGCTTCAGGTCGCTTTCTGTGGTCTTCGAATCGGACACACTCACGACGCAGCACCATTTGATAGATTGATCCCCTGCATTTTACTGCGAAGACTGAATTATATCCCAGACTGTTCGGCTCATTTTTGTTGAATGTTCAAGAGTCTGGGTGATCTTCGTGCAGGTTACCTGTCCCGGTACCCGGACGAGCGGAGTCGCTACCGCTTGTCCCTTGTACTCAAGACGGACTCGTGCATAAAGACTTGCGGAATTTTTGTAAGAGGTTAGTTCTCTTCATTTTATTTGACTGTCTTGGTGTTGTTGGTGATGGGCCTCCCTCCAACGCCAGAATGACACTCACTCGCAAGTCCGTAGGCACGTCGGCAACTATACCCTCGCTCTAAGTCGCCATATAGGCATCTTAGAATAAAAAATGCTTCCTAAATTTGTTGAAACATTTTAATGCCCTTCAAGCTTTCCTACACTTAGGAAAATGCCATTTGTTAACCTGAATTTTTCTTCTTAGTTCCTCCGACGTGGATTGATGTGCCGACAGACCGTTCCGTTGTAGCCGGCAGCAGCCTCCGAATCCCATGCCAAGCTCAAGGCTTCCCTCAGCCATCTGTCGCCTGGCGTAAAGCCATAGGTAAAGTGATCCTATTTCTCTCTGTAAATACCATGCGTTTGTGAACTACGTAACCTGCATAGGTATTTTTAGATTCTAAACACGAAAATACTAAGGGAGGAATGTCCCAGAGAAATCTCTTAATAAGTTAAATCGTCCGTCCATCGCATCGTGGACGAGATTTCATGATGATATGTGCATAAAGATCAGAATGACAATCACTGGCAAGTCCAAAGACACCAGAAGTAAGTCCTCATTGGGGAGGGAGAGGTGTCCAGGTGGTGTTTTTGACACCAATCAGTTATAATAGAGCCCTTTCTTGACCTTAGAAGAAGGGGTATAGGTTCCTTGTTAGGGGCATGGGGATATCAGTGCCACCTATTTGGCACTAGTGCCCTATCGGCAGGGTCCAGGAACAAAGAAGTGGGTAAGTTGTGTTGTGAAGACTGAAAGGGAAATGATATCGGTGTTGTGATTGTTTATGTGACTAATGACGCGTGTGGAGTTACATATCTCCGCGGGGCCAGGTTCCGCGTGCTCGAGAATGGGCGACGAACCTGTGACGCCCCTGAAAACTTAGTGTCTGCTCTTAGTGAGATCGAACCCGTACCTAGGCTCTCAAAATCGAACACTCTTTCTACCAGGATAGCTTTTCTCCCGTAGGTTTTCTAATAGTTTCTTGAGGGAAATGGTTAAGTTAGTGGAATGTACAGAAACGGAGTAACCAAAAGAAGAGACAAATTGGAAAGGGAGGCAACGAAATTTTTGTACAGCGTCCATATGGCGACTGCCTACACGAGTATAAATCACCGTTCAAGGCAACGGGAGAAGGCGAAAAGCGAAGGTGTTTAAAATAACCCCTATTAAATACAATTTGCTTTTATCACAACTTCAAAACTTTTAAAATATTTCTAAATACTACGATAAAAATGCGGAGATAAGGGTTCCGCGTCTCATTCCTATCAAATTTCGATGTAGCGTGACTGTACCTGTAGTATGTCAAGGAACGTTTTGTTAATCATTGTTTCTGTAGTGCTTATGTCAAGTGAATTAGTGTTTAATGAGTCCAATGATTGTCAACATTCTACGAATGTCGTATGTTTCATTAGTTCGTGGCAATTTTATCGAATAAAATTTCAAATGATTAATTGCACCATGATTACTTTTAAAATTTACGTGTTCTGAGGCCTAATTACGGTCAAGCATTTGTGATAGTCTATTCAGGATGATTTTTGAAATATTCTTGTTTGTTTCATACGATAAACGCTTTGCCCTGTGGTTTATAAATTCTTTCTTGTCACCTTTTTTGAGCATTTGGTCATTTCATTGGGGATTTTCTTTTCCATTAAATAGTTTGTTACCAAAAGGGCAATTAGGTATACAAGACGTTCTCCCAAGCTTTTATAAGGTAGATTTTTACTGTATTTTCTCAACACTTTTGTACTTTACTGGTGAGATCTGGGATTTTCTCCCTATTTTTTAAGAACCAGGTATCTGGCTTCTGATTAAAACTTTCATCTCGTACAATAATTTATTCTTTATGTGTGATTTTATCATCTTATTTGACCTTAAGTGTAGTCATTTCATGTTTTACGTTCGTTAAGATTTATTAGATTTCTTTTAGTGAGTAATTGTTTATATTTGTATTTTGATAAAATGCTTTGCTATTTAGTTCATTGAACAGGTTTGTTACTTTAATTTAGAAGGTGCTAATTTTAATTTGCTTTGCTTGCTCACGGAGGTTTTCAGCCTCTTCATTGGAATGAGAGGTAGTAGGTGCATATATACGTGCTGCACAGAAGACCTCATCCTTTTCTTGGCAGTGCATTTTAGGTGCATATATACGTGCTGCACTGACGTTTTCAGCGTTATCATCTGAGCGAGATGTTGCAGGGCCACATATGCATGATTGCATATTGCACAGAAGTCTTCAGCTTCTTCTTCAGAGTGAAACATTTTAATTCCATATTTGCTCCCGCAAAGAAGTCTTCACCTTCTTCATTGGAGTGAGATGCTGCAGGTCTCTATACAAGTGCTGCGCAGAAGTCTTCAGATTCTTCATAGGAATGAGATGTTGTAGGTACATATATGCCTGCTGCGCAGAAATAATAATGCTGTAGGTCCATATATGCACGCTGAACAGAAGTCTCATTTTTAATCGGAATAAGATGTTTTAGGTCCATATATGCCCGCTGCACAGAAGTGTCCTTTTGAGTGAAATAATATGTTGTAGGTAAATATATGCCCGCTGCACAGTAGTCTCTCTTGTTATCCGAATAAATGTTGTAGGTTCATACATTCTCGCTGCACAGAAGTCTTCTTTTTCATCGGAATTAGATATCGTTGCACATGTTGCGCAGAAGCCTCCCTTTTTAATTGGAATATGATGTTGAAGGTTCATATATGCCCGCGGCACAGAAGTCTCCTTTTTCATCGTAATAAGATGTCGTAGGTTGATATATGTCCGTTGCGCAGAAGTCACCTTTTTCATCGAAATAAGATGTTGTAGGTTCATATATGCCCGCTGCACAGAAGGCTCCTTTTTTTCTCGCAATAAAAAGTTGTCTGTCCATATATGCCCGTTGCACAAAAATCTCCTTTTTATCGGAATAAGATGTTGTAGGTTTATATATGCTAGCTGCACAGAAGGGTCTTTTTCAGTAAAATAAGATGTTGTATCTCAATAAATGCCCGCTGCACAGAAGTCTCATTTTTCATCGGAATAAGATTTGTAGTTCCATATATGTCCGCTGCACAGTAGTCTCCCTTTTCATCGCAATAAGATCTTGTAGGTACATATATACCCCCTGCAGACAAGTATCGTTTTTCATTGGTATGAGATGTTGTAGGTACATATATGCCTGCTGCACAGGGAGTCTCCTTTTTATGGGAATAAGATGTTGTAGGTCTATATATGCATGCTACAGAGAAGTCTCCTTTTCCATTGGAATAAGATGTTGAAGGTCAATATATGCCCGTTGCACAAAAGTCTTCTTTTTCATCGGAATGGGATGTAGGTCCCTATATGTCCGCTGCACAGATGTCTCCTTTTTCATCGGATTAAGATGTTGCAGTTCCATATATGCCCGCTGCCCACAAGTTACCTTTTTCAACAGAATAATATGTTGTAGGTCCATATATGCCCGCTGCACAGAAGTCTCCCTTTTCATCAGAATAATATGTTGTATCTCAATACATGCTCGATGCAGATAAGTCTCCTTTTTCATCGGATTAAGATGTTGTAGGTCTATATATGCTCGCTACACAGAAGTCTTCTTTTTCATCAGAATAAGATGTTGTAATTCCATGGATGCCCACTGCATATAAGTCTCCTTTTTCATTGGAATAAGATGTAAGTCTGTAAATGCCTGCTGCACCGAAGTATCCTTTTTTATTGAAATAAAATAGTGTACGTCTATATATACCTGCTGTACAGAAGTCTCCTTTTTCATCGGAATAAGATGTCGTAGGTCGAGATATTCCTGTTGCACAGAAGTCTCCTTTTTCATCGGAATAATATGTCGTAGGTCCATATTTGCCCGCTGCATACAAGTCTCCTTCTTCATTATAATAAGATGTTCTAGGTCCATATATGACCGCTGCGCAGAAGTCTCCTTTTTCATTATAATAAGATATTGTAGGTCCATATATGCCCGCTGCACAGAAGTCTCCTTTTTCTTCGGAATAAGATGTTGTAGGTCCATATATCCGTGCTCCACAAAAATCTACACTTTTCTCATCACAGTGAGATGTTACATCTCCGTATATATCTGTGTTGCACTAAAATATTCAGTTTCTTCTTCGGTGTAAGATGTTGTGAGTTAATATACAGTACTTATTACGAGCGAATATCTATCTGATATAGTAATTTTTTGTTTTAATAATTTTTCGGTGCTTCTTTAATTTCTCTTACTGATGATATGTCACGGTGTATGAAATATTTTACACGGAACAAGTTATTTATTTTTACCTTTTCAGGAATCTATGCGTCCTTTTTTCTCTAGTATTTTCCTCCTTCATTTTTTTCCCCCAATTTTCTTGTTAACAATTATGGAAAGACAAAATGTGTGGAAGGTACCGAACTCGAGTACCAAGAGAAGGAGACTACTTGAGGCGCTAACAACTGAAGGGTACCTATTTCTTCCGACACCAGAATGAATAATGCTTCCAAAGGGGGTGGGGGCAAATTAAGGATAATGAAAAATTAATTACAATTCGTAGAAATACCGAGATGTAATCTATCCAATTAATTAATTGTTTCCTACGATATTGGGTGTCGGATTTATATGTCTATCACTATTCCATCTTCGCAAATAAATCAAATTTGTTTAAATTGGTTTGAATTAGATTTAATCCTGAAAAATAGTCTCTAAACCAACAAAGAATTCAAACTAATATAAATTATTATTCATGTAATTGAAAAAAATAAAAAAATGGGGAAGAATAAAAGGCCAATTTTTATTTCCAAAGGGAAGAATAAAATGCCAAGGACTACTTCCAAGGGAAGAATAAAAGGTACAAGTTTGTTTCCAAAGGGAAGAAAAATGGCAGTTTTTTCCAAAGGGAAGAGTAAAAGGCAAATTTTCTTTTCTCTGGAATGGAAGAATAAAAACAAAAGAATATTTCCAAAGGGAAGGATAAAAGGAGAATTTTTTAAAGGGAAAAATAACGGCCAAAGTTTATTTTTGAAGGCAAGAATACAAGGAAACAGTTTTTTTTCAAAGGGATGAATAAAAAGCAAAAGTTTATTTCGAAGGGAAGAATAGTATTAAACCTACCTCGACTGTGTAAGTTCCAAGAACGAAAATTTAAACCCGGTGACGAAGTCCTTTTACTACTTCCCACGGAAAACAACAAACTTTTGAGCCAATGGAAGGGCCCCTTTCCACTGATCGAGAGACGTGACCCCGTCGACCACTTGATCCAAACTCCATCTGTCACTAAGATATTCCATGCTTAAAAAGTACCATCGACGCGCTTGTGCCAACCAACTTGTCGCCCTATACTAAGAATCCGTCTTGGAGTCCAGCTACCCGCTCTTCTCCTTGGTCATGGTACAATTCGCCTATGTGAAACAAGATGCGGAATGTCCTCTTCACGTCTTGCCAGATACCCCTGATTTCCCATCGAGCGAGTTGAGTATAAACCCTCACCTCCCAATTCCCCAGAAGACTCAGTTACAAGCGCTACTCACCCAATTCACCGATGTAATCTCGGATACACCTGGTTGTGCTACCCAGTTCGAGCACAATATTCGGCTCACCAACCAGGAACCTGTTTGTTCTTTCCATTCCCTTAAGAAAAGCGTTCAATGAGGAGTTAGACAATCTATTGAAGATGGGTATTATAGAGCCCTCGGAGTTGTAGTATTGTTCCCTGGTCGTCATGGTAAAGAAGTCGGACAATTCTTACCGGATGTACATCGACTTCTTGAAGTTAAACACCGTCACCGTGTTCGACGCTGAACCGATTTCCCTCATCGATCAGAATTTTCACATGTTCGAGAAGGCCAAATTCATTACATAATTAGATTTGTGTAAGACCTATTACCAGATTCCCTTGAGGGGAGAGGTAAAGAGGTACACGGCCTTCCCCACCGACAAAGTCTTGATGCATTTCCGGCGACTCCGCTTTGGGTTGATAAGAGCATGTAGCAATTATAACCGAAAGATGAGGCAAATATTGGATGGGTTGCCCACATTTACTTTGACAACATTTACGTGGCAACTCAGGAATGGGACCACCATCTGGCTGCCTTTCGTGCCCTTGTGGCGACTCCGGGAACACCACCTCACGATTGGCTCCAACGAGTGCCAATTCGGCTTTGGCAATATTGACTATTTGAGTTTACACATAGGTAACGATTCCTTTGCTCCCCAAGCTGACAAAAACAAGGCAATTGTAGAAATGCCACTGCCTGCAACAAAGAAGCAGTTAAGGTCATTCATGGGGACCACCTCCTTCTAACGACGTTTTATTATGAACTTCACCTCCATCGCCGCGCCCCTGTGTGATCTCCTCAAGAAAAAGGCCCCCGAGTGCCTCGCCTGGCCACAACGTTCGATCGCTAGCTTTTACCAGCTTAAAGGAAAGTTAGCTTCAGCACCGATCCTCCGATTACCCGACATCCTTAAACCTTTTGGCATACGGACTGACGCGAGTAACGATGGCATAGGATGTGTTCTTGTTCAGTATGGTGACCATGGCGAAAGTTTCCCCATCGTTTTTGTGAGCCGTAAACTCCTTCCTCTCGAGAAAAACTATGTGGTAATTGAGCGAGAACCTCTTGACATCTTTTGGAGCATCCACAAGTTCAAAATGTTCCTCTTAGGTAAAGAATTTATTATAGAGACTGACCATAAACCCCTCTATTACCTACGGAACGTTAAGAACAATAAAGGTCGCCTCATGAGGTGGAGCCTCTCTCTCCAAGAATTCCAATTAATAATTGTATACATTAATAGGCCCGAAAATTGCCTGATGGGCAGCTTAAGCAGAAATCCCCTGGGTTTGTGTCCTGAATAATTTCCCCCTAATTAATTGCAACATTAAATGGACTACTTTTGTATATATTTCTGAAATAATTCTTGTAGTTTTGTGTAATGCCTTATAAGAATATGTGCCATTATTTTTTTATTATTGTGTATATATTTTTGATGAGTTTCCCTATTCGTATGTACTTTTTTTTTGTATTGTGGGACCTTTTTTTTAATATCTTTGTATGTAAGCCCCTGGTTATCAAGACTATGTTGACACCAGCTATTAATAACTATTCTTGTCTGTCTTATTGTATTATTTCTATTATTATTTTTTTTTACTTAATGCTGTTCGTTAATAAAAATACCGAGCATTTCCCGTGTCCCCTTTATTTGAATTTTTTTGTGCAGAGTATCTAGTACCATCCCTTTTGTGTTTGTCTCTGTATTGGAAATTTAGCCGCGTAATTACTATATATTAGTCTGATGTTACTTCCTTTAGAAGCTCCATCTTGGGATGGAAGGAGATGTCAGAGAAAGAAGGTTACAAGAACTCAACGTCTACCATGAGGCCTGAGAAAGATGCACATGCACGGCTAGACAGCCGCAAGGGAGCAGCGAGAATTTCGCGCGAGCCTGTGATTTGCTCGCAGAGAATATCCCATCCTCCCTGTTGCACCAAGTCAAATTAGATCCTTGTCCCCATTTGGGGGCCTCTGGCGACACGCTTTCGCTTAGGCAGTATAAATACTTCGGGAAAAGATTTGAGAAATTAATAGCATACAGCCCCATTATGGTTAACAGCAACGTACAGTCTCGTAAGCCCTGCTTTGCCGCCCAACGGCTTCCAGTTACAAACGCGACGCGTCACCTCTCTACCCAGCCTCGCTCGTACTTAAGGCCAGAGCTTCAGCCCAACAGACGATAGACACGGACAGGAATCTATCACTCGGATATTGACTTCGTTCTCGTCTAGAACACTCCCTCGTTCCTTTCTCAGCGAGGTTAAAGAAGAAAGAATTTTGCAAGTGGAACTTTGCAGCGTCCCGCTTACTCGTCGTATCCAAAGCCTCCAGTCAATTAGGCTTTATGTGAGTCTCCCCATCACTTGCACTCTCCCCCTTTTATTAAAAGCAATCACTGTGCATCCTCTCTCGGACTCTTGTCCCCGTCGAGTCATTTGTATCCCCCCCCTCCCCGTTTGGTACCCCGGGTCTCATTTATTGTCATTTATTTACTTTTGCTAATAATATTTTCTTTGTATTTATATTTCTACAATTAGTTTCTCTAAACCAAGAACCTCTAAGAATTGATTATTTAGGCCAACCGCACTCGATTTTGATTATTTAACTGTCGCACTGGGATCTATATCCCAATTTCTGGCGTGCCTTCTTCAGGCATCACCGCAGAGTAAATCCTTTGCTAGTATCGACGTTCGACTCTACGACAAGTTCATTACAAAGTTAAATATGATAAAATGTTGCGTTATTAGGTGTTAGATCCAACTCGATTACTTTAAATAGTTCCATTTGCATGGTTACATTAAATATCTGAAAGAATAACGTAATTGAAAGCACATAATTTTACATAATATAATCTCTTATACAGCTTTCAAACAAAAGCAATACGCCCAGATTCCTCTGGAACACTCACGAGTATCCGGAGCCGAGATCACTTCAAACGGCGACTTGGTTTTTAAAGAGGTTTCAAAGGCGGACGAAGGACAATACTTATGCGAAGCTTCTAATGGCGTTGGAGTTGGATTATCCATCTTAATCACGATAAACGTTCAAGGTAATTATAAGGTAATGATTAATTCCTCTATAAAACGAAGAAATCGCCTGTGTATCATCTTTCCTTATTTACTATGTATTAATGAGCATATACTATGTCACTTGAAATTTGAGTTTCTTAGTTTAAAAATAGACACTTCTTATCCTCATCTTTTGTATGAGTTGTAAGATATTTCGATATTTGTTAGGTTATTATTAATAAACACTTTATCGGGTGTACGAATATTGGTTTGCCCCAAATGTCTTTAGACAAATGTCTTTACACATACCGCTGTCATGCGAGCTTGCCACCGTGCATTCCTCCATGGAGATATGATTATTTGGCTGAAATCATCGGTGTATTGAATATTGAGGGAAGAGGGGTACACAGGAGCTGGGACATCCGCGGTGTATATCTAGTAAAGGGTGGGGGACAGACCACCCTCCCTGCGAAGGCACTCAGTGAGCGGAAACTTTGGTCCGTCCGTGCACCCTAGACTGACATACGCCGCTCTCTCCATCACGTAGTCACAGAGTTTTTCCAAGTTTTCACTCAGACCCAGCCGTAAGATCTTATACTGCATACCCCGCTGCCACACCTTATCAAACTCCTTTGATACACCCCGAAAAACAATATCCACGTAACTCCTGTCCCGTTTGGCTTGGGCAAGCTTTTCCGTAATGACATTAATCACCATTTACGTACTTCACTTTTTTTCTAAACCCGTATTGGCAAGGGTTGTAGAGGGAGTTCTCTTCCAGGTAAGACACCAGTATTTGGTTGAGGATCTTCTTAAAGAGTTTCCCACCAAATTCCCGAAGTGAAATTGGGCGGTAGCTCTCTCTCAACGTTGGGTCCTTTCCATGCTTGGGCAAGATCATCTTTGCCGTCTTGTAAGCATCTGGAAAGTATCCCGTATTTAGACATGCGTTAAATATTCGTCTCATTTCTTCGATGACGTTGGCTGGTGCTTTTTCGAAGTTTAACTTCGTAAGCCCCGATTGGCCTGGGGCTTTTTGTTGGAATGAGCGGAGTGCGCCAAGAATCTCTTCTTCGGTGATCTCAGAGTCTCCGTCACGCCTGTGTATTTCCGTGATAAGCTCGTCTACGATGTGATTTTCAAACTCTGTCAAAATCTTCGTTCTCTTCTTCGAATATACTGAAGATTTTTTCGCAATAACGCAGGAATAGTACTTCGATGCTTTTATCTTCTGTTTCAATGGATTCATCTTCTTTTAAGACTTCCATTTTCTTCTTTTTTTCCAAATGATCCTCTGAGGCTTCTGACTTTATTCCCAAAGTCTTTGAGAGATGTGTCTCGATCGCATCGTCCCATCGTCTCTGTTGTTGCTCGAGGATCAACTGGTTGATCTCTTCTTTGATCTCTTTACTTCGTTGTAATGAGTCAACTGATGCATTCCTGATGTTTATTTCGTAAAGTACTTTCAATTCTCTATATATTTCTTTCATATACCCAGTCCATCTATATGTTAAGATGGTTTTATACTGTTTTTTTGGGATGCAAGCCCTATCTGCGTTTATAAGATGGTCGGTAAGGTCGTCAAGTGCCTCGTCTATCTCCTCGAGAATTGCCTCGTCCAGATTTGTTGGATGGTAGGCCTCGAGAAGATCCGCGTACCGTGCCCAGTGTGCTCTTCTGTAGTCTTTTCTGACTGGTGCTGGGACTTGTATAGGGTTACTGTTGATGGTAAGTAGGATCCCTATATGATCACACATGGTACCTGGACTGGTTACATGTAGTAGTTAAATGGCAGCTGGCGATTAGCCGACAAATGTTTGGTTTTGTGGCACTACTTCCTCGAATATAGGTAGGGAAGTCCGGGCCTATCCTCTGGCCCATATTTAGGTCCAGCATAGTTTCCAGGCACCTTCCGTTTCCATTGAAGGTCCTGTACCCTGATTCCTGGCATCTGACATTAAGGTTTCCCATTAATATGGTGGGGGTTCTTCTGCCAAATAGGCCAGAGAGAGAATGAATTGGCAAATATCCTCGTCTCGGTGGCTGGTACCCAGTGGCGATGACCAACTTACTTATATCGAGTTCGACCTTTATTGCAAGATAGGATTCTTCGAGGTTTCTTATTGGCTTGTACTTGATCCCTCTTTTGATGGCAATGGCGGCACCGTCGTACCGCTCTTGAAGGTAATTTGTGATTAACACGTCGTATTTCCAGATCTTCATTTCGGAGCTACTAGTGTCAATCCTATGTTCAGAAATCAGGATGACATCTGCATCAATTTCTCTGAACAAATTTCCGTAAAGAGTTTGCCTTATCATCCAGCCGTTGGTATTGACTTCCAGAATTCTTAGTGCGTTCCGTTCCATTGTGAGATGTATTTATCTATGTTTTTTCTTATTCTTCTTTTTATTTTTTGGCATGTGGGGCTGGTTTGGAGTGCCCAGTCTTTTTACTCGTCGGAGAAGGACTAGAATTTTTGGACTTACTCTTCGTCCCTCTTGTGCGGGTTCATGGGCCCTCGTCGCTGTCTGAAGATGTGTTTTCTTCTTCTTGGTATTTTTCTTCATCTTCTTCATCGTCTTCCTCTTCGGATTCCTCCGATGAGGGAGTTTCAATAACCTCCTTTAGACCGGTGGCTTTTTCTTGGTTAGCGTTGTTATTGAAAACGCTATCCTTGAATGCCTTGGAGCATTCGGGGTTAGCGGGAACGATAATTGAAGGTAAATTGTTTGCTTTTAGGAGTGCGTTCAGAACCTGGTTATAGCATCTAGGTTTTACCGCGTTTGCCACGTTTGCATGCGTAATGCAAATGAGTATTTTAGCACTTAGGTCATTTGTGAAGACCATTTGTGAAGGCATTGCCATTGCTGAAGTCATCCCTTCACTTTTCTTCACTGTGCTCGCGTAGGTAATTGTTTTCTTCTTTCTAACCTCTTCTTTCATTTTTTTAATGATGTCCTTTCTCTATGGGCATTTAAGGGCCATCGTTCGATGGGGCTCCTTGCAATTCAAGCAATTTTTTTCTGTGCTGTTGCATGAGTCATATCTTTGACCCTCAGCGGCGCATTTACTGCACCATGTTTGTCCTTTTTGTGGGCAGTTGGCGGTGGTGTGTGCTTCTAACTTGTAGCACACCAAACACACCTGGATTCTATAGTATTTCTCATGTTCTATGTTGCATCCTGGGATCCTCATGTTAAAAATGAGGATTTTCTTCGTTGCCGCCTTGTGGGCCATTTCTGTAGTCTGAAATGTCACCTTGAAGACATGGGTATGGTCGCGGAATTTTATGACATCCCTGACCTTAGCCCATGTGTGTTTTTGTTTCAATTTCTGTCTTTATCTCAGCGGATGAGTTTTCCCCTACCCAGCTTTATACCTTTCGGCAGATGATGCTGCGGTTGGCCTAGATTGCTGGTGGGGTCTTGGCTTCTAGGTTCAGTGATTTGAGGACTTCGGCTCCTTCTTCGGATAGGAGCCGGTCTATGTCCTTGTTTTCCCCGCATATCGCGATGAAACCATTTGGGATCTCGATTAGCTTGATGAGCGCGATCCTCAGGTTAGCAAATAGGGTTTGGCACAATGTCTTCTTCTCCGGTGCCTTTGTTCCTGGTATGGTCCTTACGGAGACCCTCTTAGGGAGGGCCTCCATCGTCGCGTTCGTCTTCTCTCTTCTTTCTTATATTTTAGGTTCCTCTCCGTAAGAAATGTGTAATTATTGTGTTTTTGGGTGAGAAAAGTGATGTCAGAAGTGGTAAGGGAGGCAGAGCCGAGAGTGTGTTCGGAGCGTCAATGAGAAAAAGCTCCCGTCTAATTTCCTGTTGGTTTCCCGCTCGGATGGTGCCGGGATAATGGATGATGATGGATGGGGTGAGTCTCGAGTGTGGACCTCAGAGGGTTGAGTTTGGTGGAATTGATGCATAACGGCCAGTTTTGCCTACATAACGACTGTGGCAGGTTATGTAGGCCGAACTGGCTTACAACTTAAATGCAGGATCGCGAAGCCCTTGGGTTTGTCTCATAGGACTGGTATTCCCATTTCTTAAACCTGAAGCCTCTTCTATCAGGCACCATTCAGAGTATCACCATCATCCTCTTAATTCTAATTCATTTACTATATTATCTTCAGCCTTAACTTCTCTCGATTTGAAAATCTTAGAGTCACTATATATCAATAAAATAAATCCAAACCTAAATAATACTCCTCCTCAATTAAACTATTCCCAATATAACCAACCAACACTTCAATAGATTAACTAGCTAACCGACCAACCGAACAAATTTCGTTAGTAGTTTTATATCTTTAGTTAGTTGATTTCTCAACTCCCACGATAAAGATTAGTCACTTTGTTCATTCTGATTTGTTTTCGGATTTTTTTGTTGTTTTTTACAATTTAATATAATAGGTTAATTTTGGTTTACTCCAGTAACTTTTAATATGTGATATTTAAGTCAGTTTATGTTATAATTTCACTTTCTATTATTTTTTAAAATCACACTGAGTAATATTATTTAATTCTATATATTGTTATTAGTGTTTTTACTTTAATTTTAATAATTGTCAATTTTATTATTTTAACTTGCCTTCATCCGCTTTTTTAGCCATTATTTAATGCATTCTTTTAACTGTTATCGATTAATGTTCCTTTCCCTTCTCATTAGTCGACATAGTCACTGAAGATGGTCCTAGTAAAGGTCTGAAACGTCCGGCAAATAATAAATGATTAGTGTAATCACCTGGGTCTTCATATTCTTGCTATATATATATATATATATATATATATATATATATATATATATATATATATATATATATATATATATATATTTATATATATATATTACAGAAACAATCACAAAAATACACCTGATTTAAATTGCTTCAAATGTCCCTGTTAATAACCTTGTAGTTGCGCCACTCAAAGCCATTCAATCAATCAATTCAAATATCTTATAGAAAAATAATACAGACACAAGGCCAACGGCGGCTTTCTTGATTACATCTTCAGACGCCAAGATATACATAATAAACCAGTGAAAGGATAAAAACAAGGTTAAGAGAAAACTATCTCCTAAATCAAAAGTTGAACGAAAAACAGACACAATTAGTAGAAAAAATACCCTGAACATTCATTAGCAGTAACAATAAATTATCTCATTAAGTTGCCAATAAATGAAATTTATACCTATAGCAATTTTTGAATTCTAAAAATTATCTTATTTAAATATAAATTAACTTAAAAACCTCGGTTTCGTATGAAAAATTTATGATTGCCAACTCACATTTAAAACTTTTTTCGATAATCTTTAGCTAAAAATAAAAGATTATACGTTAGAGCAATCATCTGTGTTACTACGGCTGGATTGATGATTTGAAAGAAAAGTGAAAGGGTACCAGTTCTGTAACTGTATAGTTGCTGTCTTATTTTTATTATCTAATCGTTGTTTTTACTTCTGAAACTACATTTTAGGCCTTTTTAGTCACACACAAAGCCCTATTTATGAAACCAGACGGATATTTTAAATTTTTCTTCGATATTATTTATTTTTGAAATTTTCATAAGTAAATTCGGGATCACAAACGCGAAGAGAGCCCAAATACAAAGAAATTGAAACGGATATATTTTTTGTTTTTGAGGAGGGGTAGAGTAGAAATGAATATAAGCTGAGAGTTTAGTAGAATAACGTTTGAGGGGAAAAAATAAATGAAGGCATTTAAAAAAAGCATAAAGTAATTATTTACATTGGATTCAATAGACCAAATACAAGAAATATTAAGCATACTCGTATTTTATCCCAGTTCAAAGTATTCACGTTGTCGTGTTCTCAGAAAGTGAAACACACCACGTGCAATTTTGATGAAGGTGTGAGTGCGGCAGTTAGGATAATGTGCACCGCAAAAAAAGGAAAAAAGGAAAAGGGAAAAAAGAAAATAAAGAGAAAAAGGGAGAAATAAAGAAGGGATAAAGAAAGAAGGAGAGGGAGAGAGGGAGTGATATACTAATTAAGGGAGTGGACTAGGGAGTAAGGGAGTGGGATAGGAAGTAAGTGATTAGGATAGGGAGTGGAGGAGTGGGCTACAGAGTGTTGGAGAGGTAAATGGAGTAAGGGAAAGGAATAGGGAGCGAAGGAGGGGGTATAGGGATAGATTGGGAGGGAGAGAGGGAGAGAGAGGGAGAGGGATAGGGATAGATTGGGAGAGAGAAGGGGAGAGAGAGAGGGGGGGAGAGGGAGAAAGATTGTGTGTACATTTGTGTGTGTGTGTGTGTATGTTTAATCACACTACATGCCGTCTTTTCTGCCAGAGTACTCTTTCAAGTAATTGTTGGTGCCAGGCAGTGCGTGAATATACTTTATATGTATATATTGTTCGACGTTGATCGTCTTTTGAGTCACGCGTGCTCATGCGTGACCTTGAAGATTCGGATAACAGGACACGAATGGAGAAGTTTCGCACTTTTTAATTAGAATGTGGAGTTCATTCAGTCCAACCTTATTCATCACATATAAAACCCTCCTCAGAATTCCATCAACACAAACTTCTACATGATTATAATCCTCTTCATGAATATTTGGAAACAATATTTTACTGAATAATTACTGAAATTTTATGGCCTCGTGCCTTGATTCAAGATGGCATCATCAACCTTTCAAGAAAGAACTCGGATGGCATAAACCCGGCTCTTAGATTTGGTATTTTATTTAAAAATTGCTAAATTTTATGCTAAATTGAAAGTTAAGGAGATGTAAGCATCAATGACATTGATTTTTGTAAAGTTATTTATTCTTTCATATATCTCATTACGGATCCATCCATATATTCTCCCTTGCCGCTTTGTTTCGTCAACTTCAAATTTTAAAGACATTTTCCTGTTTTCACTTAAGATTATTAGTCTTATTTCTAGTAGTTTTAGTTCGGGTAGATTATATTAAATAAGATGGGTAAATATTTTGAACCATGAATTCACTCCCTCCAATTTTGCCTTGTCTAATAAAATTAAAATTTTGCATTATGCATAATCATATATTGTATAAGTTTGGTGTACCTTCTAATTTATTATCTTATTTATATAGGTTGGTAAAGACTCAAAGTCAATTTCCCATACGTCCTATTATGGAGGTGCCTTTCTTTGCTTCCAATCTACTTGCATCCCACATATACAATTCTTCGAGCGACCACGGAGACACTTTCCGTTCAATTCCATACTGCTTCCATGAGACGAAGAACGACACAAATTTTCTTTTCTTGTCGACTGATAGGATTAGCCTAATCTTTTTCTGTTTCCTCCGGAAAAAAAGGTTTCCTGTGTTGAATTTCCCCAAGCGGAAAAATTTGCCGAGTTTCCCCGAATTGGGGAAAATAAAACTCACCTGTCAATATATATAGCAGAGAAACAAGGTGATGAACTGCATTAAGGACACGCCATAACTCTTCTCATTTCTCGGCAAGGAAGCATCTTGCCTCTGCGTCAACGGACGACTCTACTTGAAGCCTTTACACGTTGCTCGGCAAGTTGTTATCAACTTTTAGCTCATACAGTGTTAACCAAAGCTATTTTATTGATTAAAAGTGTTTCCGCAGTGAAAAAATGAAGCAGATATTCACTGTAATAATAGAAATGGAATAAGTGAATTAATTTAGCATAACAAGTTCTAATCTAGTGAATAATTCAGTCAGTTCAAGTGTTACTATTTCTCCCGCAAAATATCAGTGAATATCATTTACTGTGTATGGGAATAACGCAGGAAAATTAAAATCTTTTCTTGCATTCATTCAAAGGGCAGAATATACATTAGGAGTCCACAAATTTAGTTCCAAGCACTCAATACCACTGTTGGGTATGGTTGAAACAAGCAAAAACAAGTAGATCCTGATCTCCACAAGTTGGTATCACTTCTCTTGGATTTTTTAAAACTTATCTCTTTTGAACACATTTAAGCTCTATTAACTCAATTCATTTTAAAAATACAACTGTTTCCAAAGGCTTTTGGAGACCTCAGAAATCTTTCAGAAATTAGATAAATGTAGAGTAGTAAATTTTTGATTCGCATATCAATATATATATAACAGTGAAATAAGGAGGAATAAATAGCAATAAGTTATATATACCCCAAACAATCAACATGAATTCAAAAATATCTATACAAAATTGGCCAAAACATGTAACATCAGCAACATATAGCAGATAGGCAGATGAAGCTCTGTTAAAATTATAGTAACACCAAACTGCTACAAGAAGATCAGTAGCGTGTCGAGCGTCCTTGACAGTGATGATAGCATTTATTCTTGGTGGCTTCTCTCCACAAAGATGCGGCACCCGAAACTTGTTATGCTTATTCACTCCTCAGTTATGACTGCCTTTGGTTACTCATTGGAGGCTGGCCAACGACGTCTTAGGGCATTTTTCAGGTAACGCTAGAGGTTTTCCAATGGATATATAGATGCAGAGACTGAGGAGGCTAATCCATCATTGGGATAGTCTTGTTCCGGAGCCACTTTATTGTAGACGTGTACTTGTGAAATGGGTCATTGTTCTGCTTGAAAATCACATTAAGAGAATTTCTGTAGAGGTCTCTGGCGGAGGGCAGTATGTCATCTCTAAGGACAGCTTAGTACTTCTCTGAATTCATGATGCTATCACAAACGGTGAGACGACTTACCTCTGAACTCGACATGCGTTCTCATAGCATTACAGATCGACCGCCATACTTTACTGTTAGGACTATGCATTATTGATTCCACTGCTCCCATGGGCCTCCTTCGGAATATAATCTTGCATGGGGTCGAGAACAACGGTAACGTGAACTTGTGGACCATATAAGACACGTCCCCACTGAATCATGCTACAGTTGTTGTTAATAAGTGACCAACCTCGACAACGTCGCTTCTGTAGAAGGTTAATCAACTGCTTCTGATGGGCTTTATGTGAATTTTGGCCTTCTGCAAGCCGTCTCTGCTGGAAGGTTCTGACGGATGTATTAACTTTGTCGCCCTCTGTCCATTCATGTTGCAATTTGACTCTGGCTTTCTTACGGCCACGAAGGCTCATGCATGGCAGCGACATTTAGTTACATTTCGTACTGATACTGGTCATCGAGAGCGAGGTCGCTCTTCGATTTTCCCACTTTCTTGGATCCTCTTCAATACTTCTGAACACCGGAATATGATCATTCGACCATCAGGGCAATTTCCCGACAGCTGAGACACTTCTAATGCGGCGTGCGTATCAGATTTCTTTCCACCACGCTATAGTTATGTGTTTTCGCCATTATCATATCATTATCAGATCCTGTCGTCATGAATGATTGTATTAATAAACAAATATGATGTCTTATATGAAGACATTTTGATTGTAACATACCACATAATGATACTCAATTTAATACATTTCAATAGCATCGTCCTTTTAGATATTTACAAAAAAGCTATAAGGAATACGAGGTTATTTGTATTCAAAATTATGTCATCGATATAGCGCGCGTAGATGGAAGGCTTGGGCGCTATATTGCTTTTGAAAATCTTGTCCTCAACTGAACCCATTTAAAAATTGGCAAAGAGGACACCAAGGGGTCTCCCCATCGCGACGCCATCGATTTGCACGTTCATTTTCCCATCGGGAAAATGTGGAGCCCTCATCATTCCTGAAGATTTCGCCTAAGGACAACGGGTAGTCATTTACTTACGTCGTTTATCATAAAATTGAAGGTGTTAGAATGAAAATCCACTAGGGCCGATTTTTGCATATATTTTCATGGGCACATTTGAGGAGAGACTGTTACGTCATTCCTTTGCTCAATGCCATCCCCTAATGTATAAGATATGTTGACGATACCTTTGGTGATTTTTCTTCTAGTTTATGTTTTAGAGTTTTTCCGTCTATTAACAATTAACACCCTAGTATTACTTTCCCCCAAGAACACGAGATCAATAATAGTTTGCCATTTCTAGATATTAATGTATCCCGTATCCCCTATGGCATTTAAACTTGTGTCTTTAGAAAGCCAACTTTTACAGGGCTAGTACAGAAGAAGAATTAGATAGATTTTCTGATGAAAATGATGAACCTAAACCAAAACAAAGCTCATTTTAATATTGTCAAGTGAGAATTTAATGCAAACACCTGACCAAAGTAATGAGTAATGCATGCGAAAGTTCTCAATGTAGGAACGAAATAAAAGGTGAAAAGATCTGGTTGACTTTACATTACCCCTAAAAATCAAAATCACTTTTAATAATTTACAAGTCATCAATCAAATCAAAATTAATGACCACAACATGATAAAATGCTGGCTAAAAAATAGCATAAAGGGAAGGTAAAATATATAAACACCTAAAAAATAAACCCAAACAATCCAGAATGGCTTTGATTCCCAATGTCACCTACGGTCTTTGAATGTATTTCAGCCATAATATTTAGGTCATAAACAATAACTACGATAAGTTTATTAAACACGTCAGAAAAACCGCTGAAAATTGCGCGGAACTAAGGGCAATAACTTTCAAAAAATATCTTAAATCTAATGAAAAAATGGCTTTGAGTTAGATTGGTACGATGAAACTTGCGATGGGGCCATTAACAGTCTCAAACGAGGCTTAAACTCAGTTAGAATTTGATTGAGATGAAGCATCGAATCAAGAAAAAGGAAGACGAGAAATGAATTAAGATTTAATGCTCTTTGCTACGATATCAGAATTAGAACCACTCACCCTTAACGACGATGAAATGAGGACATTCTACACCTTCAACCTGTGTTTGTCGACAGCACTCTGGGAAGACACTTCGAACACACATAGCTGGTTTGCTGACGAAGGAGAGTCAAAGAAGAATTCGACATCCAATGAAACTTACTTAACTTTGGATCAATCCTGGACAATGTTCCCCGAGAACACCATTCATAATTAATGTCCCTAAGAAATTTCAATCCTAGAAGATGTTCCCCAAAATATCATAGTGTATGACCCGAAGATCTTATTAGTATATTTAAAAAAATAATCGGGAAAAATAACTTTTATTAAGGAACAAAAAACTTACATAAACAAATTAAACAAACACAATTAAACTGACAAAAAATAAAATAATAATCTAATGCGTGAAAAAAGAGAAATATGATAGCATAAATTTTCCAACCCACTCAAACGAATCGATCCTACCACAAAAGTTCGGTTAGGTTAGGTTATTTGAACCTAATCTAACTTAAGCTAACCTAACCTAGCTGAACCTAACCTACCCTAAGTACTATTATCTTAACCAAAATAAATCTTATGGAACATTTTTACTTTATCCTTTATTTTAATCTTATTGTCAATTATTATTACCTATTTAAAAAATTCAATCCTATGTAGTGACCCCCAAAAGATCATTCCTCTATACTACCCCCAAATATTCAATCCTAGATAATGACCCTCAAAAGATTATTCCTAGATACTGAACCCCCCCCATAAAATCAATCTTAGATAATGACCCCTAACATAGGCTGGGGCTCGTTGTCTAGGGTTAATGCCTAACTTTTTCTAGTAAATCTATGCTCATCTTTTAATATAATGAGGTACTAGTGTCATAAAAAATGAAAAATATTTTGTAATGGAATTCTCGAGTATTAAGTTTAATACACAAGAATTATTCTTTATTATGTTTTAATTTTAATAAAAAAACAAGCTTTAGCTAATTTTCAGAACTTTAACACATAAAGATACCAGGAAATGGCTTCACCACTTTCGTTTCGCTACTAAGATTAAAATCTAAAAAAAAGCAGCCAATGGTTAAATTTTTATAAATTTTCTGAACTTCGCCAATTCTAATAATTTTAAAAAGGAACTCTAAACTAAATTTCCCGCCTTTCAAAATATCACGTTGCAAAAATATAGAGTTATAGAAGATAAAAAAAATAAATTTTCTGAACTTCACCTTTTGTAATTCTTTGAGTTTTAAAAAATTCACAAATTTCGATACTTATATTTATTTCTGAAATTCACCATTTTTTTTTTGATATTATAAAAAGAATTATTAGAAATATCTTTGATAAAAAACATAAGTCATAACCAAACTAAGATGAAATTATAGTTAGTGATGATGATGTTCAAGCTTTATCTTATATCATTTTTACGTCTTGGGTGTTGAAACATGTTCAAGGGAATTAAAAGTCTTATTAGAGCAACTATTTTGGATATTATTTTTTTTTTTATAGTTTTGGGATATTTTCTCTTTTAATTTTGTTTCGAAATGTTTTTAATGATGATGCTACTCTAAATCTAAGGGATATAGACCTAAACTTGAGACCTGAAATGACATCATACGATTTGCTGTTGAGGGCTAAGTTAAGATCCTACGCTTTGTGTACGTTTTAAGCCTTACCAATCACCAAAGCTCTCATTATGTGTTAGTGATGATTGATTGTTATTATTTATATAAAAAATGCGAAAAGATTTGAGGAGCTTTCCAGCTCTAGATGGAGAGCCGTTTTCAGGTCCCTTCCTTTACATGTTGAATCCCCGTTATGAAAAGGTGTTGCTTAGAATGAAAAATAGCAGAACGTGATGATATAATTGTTTAGTGTAGTTTGTATTTTTACTAGAGTTGATTTCTTCTCTGCTATTTGAAGGACAGAATAACAAATGCGTAAGGGACGATTTTCCATTGTCGTTAGTGTAAGACTGTTGACTATGCGACAAATCTTTAAACGGTATTGCGCGGTGGAATATAAAAAATGAAATGGTAACCGTTTGGTTTTCTTTCCCGCCTCTTTCATCGAAGCTCCCCCCAAATTCGATACGAGCTTTAAGAAGGACGTGTCAGTTCGACGCGGCGCTCACGTGAGCCTTCAGTGTCTCGTGAGGGGAGATTCGCCTCTGAAATTAATGTGGAAGAAAGATCAAATGCAGTTACCTCAGAAGCTAAGGTAAGATTTTCTCCATTATACTATTATCAAAAAATATTCATGAACAACAACAGTAATTTAATCTTAGTTTAGGTATTAATAAAATCCTCATATATATATATATATATATATATATATATATATATATATATATATATATATATATATATATATATATAAAAATCTTTCATGAGCGCGAAAGAATGATGAAATTATTCGAATAAACCACAAGAAACAGAAAAACAGGATAATTTTTTTCGGAAAAAGTTATTTCCTAATTCGAAAAATTCCGTACATGGGTGGGATTCGAACCAAGTACACTGGGGCAGTGAACAACCAT